>NW_004624792.1:9188011-9227140 GCF_000247695.1 Heterocephalus glaber
ACTTTGTCTGCAAATAAGATTGCTACCCCTGCTTTTTTCTGTGTTCCTGTGGCATGGAGAACTGTTTTCCATCCTTTTACTTTCAGTCTATGAATTTCTTTTTGAGTTAGGTGTGTTTCTTGTATATAGCATATTGTTGGATTTTGCTTCTTAATTCATTTTGCCAGTCTGTTTCTTTTGATTGGTGAATTGAGGCCATTAGCATTGATGGTTGTAATTGATAAATATTGACTCCTCCTTGTCATGATGTTTTACTTTTGTTGGCTCTTCTATTTCTTATGTTTTCCCCTTTCCCTTTAGTTTCTTACCTTGCCTGGTGGCTTCCCTCTGCTGGGCCTCATGGATTTGTGACCTTCATTGTTTTTTTCTATGATATTGTTTAGAATTGCTGGTTTGGTGTTCATGAAATTGCTCAGGTGTTCTTTGTTGTGGAAGTATGTAATTTCCCCATCAATTTTGAAAGATAATTTTGCAGGATACAACAGTCTAGGTTGGAAGTTATTTTATTTTAGGGATTGAAATACTTCACTCCTAGCTCTCCTTGACTTGAGGGTTTGTGCTGAGAAGTCTGCTGTGATTCCCATGGGCTTTCCTTTGTAGGTGATTTGTTTCTTTTCTCTGATTGCTTTTAGGATTTTGTTCTGTTGGGTTTCTGGGATCTTGACGATTATATATTGAGGTGTAGATTTTTTTTGATCATGGCTAGTTGGAGTTCTATATGCCTCACTTATCTGTATGTCCAATTCTCTACCTCTGTCTGGGAAGTTTTCTACTATTACTTCTGTGAACAGATTTTTTATATCAATTGTACTTTCTCCTGTTTTTTCGTGGACTCCTATCAGTCTTATGTTATTCTTCTTTACATTATCTGGCAGCTGCTGGATTGATTTCTCATGGTCCCTTACTATTTTTAAGAAATCTCTGTTTTCATGGTCCTTAACGGCAATCCTGTGTTCTAGATCTGATATTCTGTCTTCAGATTCCCTTAATTTGCTGTGCATACTTTCAATGGAGTTTTGTAATCTCCTGAATATCTGTTTGAATCTGTTTCATGGATTCCATTTCTTTCTTATGTTGGGAGATCATGGTTTCCATTTCTTTCTCTTTTTTTTGGTACTGGGGATTGAACTCGGGTCCTTGTGCTTGCAAGGCAGGTGGCGGAACCACTAAGCTAAATCCTTGGCCCTCCTTTTCTTTCTTATGCTGGGCATTCATGGCTTTTATCATGTTTCTGAGCTCATTTTTTTTTATTTGTTTCTGTTCTAGAGCCTTTAATCATGTCTTTCACTCTGCTCACCATCTCTGTAGTTATCTGGGAGATTATTTCTGCTTTGAATTTTTCTAGAGCATCATCATCTGTTTTGTTACTTCCTGTGCTATCAGTTCAGGGTGTCCACGTGGTTGATTATTAGACTTTTCCACCTCATTTCCCCCAGAATTTACCCTTGGGGGGGTCGAAGTCTGAGTTTGTGACATGTTTAAATGTCTTCTCATTTTTGTTTTTGGTACTGTCCTTGGTTTAATTCCTGGGTTGATACTTTGAAATTGCTTATTGTAAGTATCTTTGTTGCTTTTAATTAGAACCCTTATGGAATGATTGCTTCTCAGAGGTGTCTTCCAGATATAGCTGGTCCTTTGGTTTTGGGTCTCGAATGACTCTGTGGCTATCTCATTTTCATTATCTCAGGAAGGACTACTGACTAGATCAATCACAACACCTTAGCCCAAGTGATACAATCATCAACACCATAGCATCAAGTACATCTTAGAAAATGACAATTTGTGAAAGTTATTAATTTATCACCTTTAGCTGTATGAATTAAATTAAAATCAAAGACCAACCCAACATGTTTATAGTGAGCAAACTTCCATATAGCAATTTTACTCTTTGGGATGGGGAGTAAGAAGGAATTGGGGAGGGAGGGATAGACAGGTAGAAGGATATGGGAAGGTTAGCAGTGAGGCCAGATGACACAGTCAAGAGAAGGAAAAAGAGAATAAAAGGAAAATAAAGAAGAAATCTGAATTAGGTCCAGAACAGGAAGAAAAAGGGAGATGAAGAACAATGTGTGACAGCAAGAGAGTGAGTGTGAGAGAAAGAGAAAGGAAAAAGAACGAAAAAAAGAAGAGAAAAATAAAAATAAAAGAATAAAAATTTGAAAAGATAGGAAAAACAACTAAAGATAAGAGCAACAACCCCCCCCCCCCAACTATAATAATAATGGAAATAAAAAATAAAAATGTAAATGAAGGGCCTCATTCATGGTATGTCTCTGCTGTCACAATAGACAACATGGGCAACAGTGTGCAGATATAAGTAAGTGAGTCTCAGTAAGCCAGTCGCAGACCCGTGGGATTCAGGCAGATTTCTGGCTGGAAGTCCCAAGTTGAGCTCCCTGTTTTCCTGTAGGGTTGAACTCTACAAGGTTTTACTGCAGGTTCCAGCTGCCTTTCCCTTGACGATAGTCCAGGTTCCAATGGTAGGTGATGATCCCTCCAACTTACCCAGTATGATGGTCTGGTGTCCTCTATGTCTTTGTACTGTGGAACCAGGTAGCAGTACAGCGAAGAGGCTAGAGGTGGAGAGGGGGTCCTGCAGGTGCCCGCGTGGCTCAGAGGATCACTGCCATGGGCGTGGCCGGTGGTGAGGGGTCCTCACCTTCTGGCTGGTCCCCACCAGTGTGCTTGGCGTGGGCTGGATGGGGCAGGACTTCCAGTGACCAGGGACCTCTCTCTGGTGCCCCACCCATGTGCTTGGTGTGGGAATCTACAGTATATATCTTGTAACCCACTTTTATACAAGCCAATCTTGTGAATATTACTCAGAATACATATATTTAGTCACTTCCTTATTGATAGAAATTCAGTTGCTATCTAGTTTTTCCTACAAATAATATTACCATGGACATTTTTGTACTGTAATCATTGACCTCATCTGTAATTATTTCATTAAGAATTATTTCTAAAGCTGTATCATTTGGTCAAAGGAAATGAATATTAAAAGGTAATAATGTATTGGCAAATGTTTTCCTGGAAGAGTTGATCAATTTACATTCCTGTTAGCTATATTGAAGTTCTTATTTCTATTAGGCATTTTGAAAAGGTTGTATTTTTATTTTTATATTTATTTCTTTTGTCCTATGAGAATCATATATGAAAAGAAAATATTCAACTCTTTTATACATACAAATATTTGGACAATTGAAGTAATTGAATCAGATAGCTTTATTACTAATGAATTAACTCAGTCATAAATGAACTAATTGATTCATTTTCTTTTTATTCCATTTTTATGTCACATTCCAATTATTTCTTTTTAAGGGTAATTAAGGTCTTTTTGGTAAGGTAATGGCAGGATTTCATTTGTTGACCTTTACATCTAAAAGTTACTTAAGGACAACCTAAGATCCCATTTCAGTTTTTACTTTTAAAATTTTTAATTAAAACATTTTTTTGGTTCTTTGAGACAGGGTCTTGTTGTGTAGTTCAGGCTGACCTTCAACTCACTATGTAGCCCACGGTGGACTCAACTCATGGAGATCCCCCTACCTCAGCCTCCCGAGTGCTGGGATTACAGGTGTGTGCCACTACACTCCACTTCTTCTTCTTCTTTTTTTTTTTTGGTACCGGGGATTGAACTCGGGTCCTTGTGCTTTCGAGACAGGCAGCAGAACCACTGAGCTAAATCCCTGCCCCCCCCCCCTTTTTTTTGATACCGGCCCTCTCCACTTCATTTTTAACACAGAGGATTCTAAGGTCAGAATAGTTGTTTCTTGCTGATAGTTAATTCCCGTTGAGTGGCAATGTGTCTGGGAATCAACTCCAAGATAAATTCTCTTTTTCATACAGCCACCTCACTCTTTTCTACACTCATCAACCAAACCTAAGTGATTTGATGCTAAATTTTCATTTTCTGCTCAGATATACCTTTGGAGAGTATTAGGCATTTTAAGGAAAAATTGTGCCAGTTTTAAAAATATTTCACTGTCTGTGGTTTACTCTGGGTTTCTGCTTTAACTCTATTTTCATCATCGTCTTAGCTTTTTTCCCCTTAAGTATGTGTCTTGGCAGACAATGTCACATACGCTATTTTCTGTAACAGGTTATCATTTAATATACAATTCCTTTCAGACAGAAATGTAGAATTGATAAGCCAAAAGTGTGTAACTGTTGGGTTCTCAAAATGGAGTAGTTGTGTCATGGAACAAGGAAAAATCATGGCCCATAACTAGTATAAATTTGTGGATTGTAAATCTGAGGTTTTGAAAATAATTTCTTCTATCTTGTCCAGAAACTTCAAGGTAAAATCACTTTATCTTTTCTGACTCAACTTTTCCACACAGGAAAAAGAGAAAAGTACTTAGTGACTTGGTGGGAAATTTTATTGTGAACTTTCTGTGAATTTTTGGAAATGTGCAAGGCTAACATTATTCCCCTACTGTTTTGAAAAGATGTCAAATAAATCAGTGTACTCATATTTACCAGGTGTGAGTGTGGGGAAACACTGGATGATTTATGGGTATCAGGGGGAGAATGCTAAGGAGTTTGTGGGTGAACTGCCTCTTCTTGGGGGAGAGAGAGAGAGAGAGAGAGAGAGAGAGAGAGAGAGAGAGAGAGGTTGTACATGTCATAACAAAGCTCCTTTGAGTTGTTCTGGGAGTGGCTGGGTGTGTCAAATCATCCCTCAGCCTGACTGCTGAATAATCAAGTTACGATGTTTGCAGTGTTTCAACCTATAGGCAACAAAAAGAACCAACAAAACAGTCTCCTAGGTTATTAAATATTTGAGCCAATGATTACTTTTATTGAAGTAGAGGAAAGCATTGTTCGATAAAATTGTATAATGAATAACAGGAATATTCATTCTTTAAGCTATATTTCTCCCCTTCAAAACAAGCAAAAACTAGTCTTTTTCATACATGATCAATAAAATATTTCTTGTAGAAGTAAAAGGGAAAGAAGAACATCATGGGTTTTTTGGAATTATAGAGCAAATACATTCTTCTGTAGACAGGCAAATCATTTATATTATATTATATGTATCAGAATAAAATGTAGGGCCTCATACTTGCTAGGCTTTACCATCAAGCCACATTCCCCAGCCATTTTGAAATGTTGAGACAGGGTTTTCCTAAATTGTCCAGATTGGCTTTGAACCTTTTTCTTTTTTTTCGGTCTAGGATAAAATTCAGGACCTTGCGCTTGCGAGGCAGGTGCGGTGCCACCGAGCTAAATTCCCAGTCCTTGGCTTTGAACTTTTGATTCTCCTGCCTCAACTTCCCTCAGTGTTGGGATTACAGATGCATGCTACTATGCCTGGGTCCCATAAATTTTTTAAAAAGTAAATATCTATTTTACTGATGTAAAGTATTTGGGATGAATCAGATCAAGTAGTCTTAAATATCTGAAAAGAAAGGAAGGTAGCTGGTATTCAAGTGAATGTCAAATTGATTTCAAATTTATGGGCTACATCCATCATTATTTGAGTCAGCAATATCCTATGCATCTGCCTCATTCTCAGCTTACTTCCCACTAATTCATTCACTGCATACCCACTACATGCCAAATATCCACTAGATGCCCAATACTGCTCTAAGTCCTTAGTAACAGTGAATAGAACAGAAAAGAATCCCTGCTTTGGTTTTATCTGGGGGAGGGAATTAACTGTAAAAATAGTAAGTGAATTGTGTGGTGTATTATGTAGAAAACTGTAAAATATGACTTTGTATCTGCATTCTAGAGGTTCAAATTTCATCAAGAAAAAGGAAGATCAGAAGTGTTCTAGGATTGGTCTTTTTTTTTTTTTTTTCTGGTACTGGGGGTTGAACTCAGGACCTTGTGCTTGCAAGGCAGGCAGTGGCACCACTGAGCTAAATCCTTGGCCCAAGAGTTGGTCTTTTCATGAGACCACAGAGCAAGAGATTAAAAATTACACATGGTAGCACTAATGTAGTCATTTTGATATTGCAGCTTTCTGAGTTATTAGTATGAGAACTTTTTCTTCTAAATCTCATGCTTCATAACTGACTGTAAGTTCTCATGTTAACATAACTGACAACATTCTTCTTTCGAGACATTCCTGGCAGGTTGTGCACTTTTACACCCATAATGGACAATTTTTTTAAAAAGTGACCCAAAATATTTATTTTTAGCTTGTCACAGCTTCCTAGGGTATCATGGAATATGGCTTCACGTGTTTGTTCTTGTTTATTTGTTTCTGTCCTATAAAGCAAGAAAAATTTGAAAGGTATTTTTGGGGACTTACACATGTAAGTTAGAAAATTATAACAATAATAAAACATTTAGAAAATAATGAGCATTCTATTTTAAAATGAAGGCATGAAAAAGATATGCCATTTTATTTATTATTATTGTTTTTCAAAACAATAATAGATTTGCCACAACAATCTCTGGCTCACATTACTGAATTAAAAAATTTAACACATTTCAAAAATATCAAAAATATACTATGATAAGCCTTAGAAATGTAATATGACAACAACTACACTAAACTATAAGATGACATGCACTGGCAACAGAGAAATAATACCCTGTAGCATCTGGGAGAGGTACATGAGGTTAAGAATACAAGGAATTTACGTGGATTGATCACCAAAAGTGGACACTATGATGAATAATGATGGTAGATCCCAGACTCATGGAAATTTAAAGGTACATTGTAGTCTCCTCGAGTCTCGCAGATAGGTCTTTTTCTTGGTTTCTGTGCCAGGATCTTGCCCAAGGTCTGATACTCAACAGGTGCTTATTTAATCAACCACAGACACCAATTAGAGTGCGCAATTGACTGTGGGAGGTAGAACTGGAACTCATATGTTGAAAGCAGAAGAAATTCTTGAGGCTATTCTCTTCTAAAATTACTCAGTTGTCATGTTTTCCAGAAACTACTCTGAAATGACTAGAGATGTGAACTGCTTGTATAACTCCATTCTCTCCTACTATTTTGTTTTTCTGGGGTCTTTTAGGGTGGAATTTAGCAGGACTTAAATGTACAGCCAGTATGAAGAAAAATATTACCAGGAAACAGTTCTTATTAGTTAAATAGAAACACTATTTTAATACTCTACTGCTGGAAGGGAAGCACTCTTTTGCCCTAATTGTTTCCCTTGTCAATGATGTTACATTGAGACCTGAGGGTCCTTGCCTTACTCAGGTTCGACTAAAAACACTGGGCATATAGTCTTACTTCCAGAGACTCTTGAGTAACAACAGAGTGCTCTATTTAACTTTTTGTTAGCATACTTGTCTAATTTACCTTATGCCATTCTACCTATGCACTTGTACTCATACTTCCTTCCTAGGCCTGAATGGTCTCCAGATGTCCAAAGACCCTGCATTCATGATGCCTCTCGGTCACTCCAAGCCTGAGAGGTTATACTCGTCTCTAAACACTTCTCTTTTTGTGCTATACACTGGTCTATGTCTCTTATTTTATGCTACCAAGTACTTTGTTTTATTTCTTATCTTCTTCCTGTACTATTTGTAAGGTGTTTGGGTAGAGGGAATATGTCTTATATTTCTAACTGAGTAGTACATCTAACTTTCAAACAGTCAGAATTACCCAAAGATTTGTTTGGGTTTTCTTAGGTGTTGCTGAATTTCTGTCACTAGAAATGTTTCTGCCCAGGGTGGACAAGTATTGAACAAGAAGAATGTTGCACGAGTTCGATCCCCAGTACCAAAAAAAGAAAAAAAAAGAAGAAGAAGAATATTGCAAGAGGGGGATTAAAGCATCAAAATCTCTGTGATTTAAATGCAAATCCTTTAAAATCTTTGGTGATAGTAGGAAAAATATAGTAGGTGTTTCATGGATACTTGTGGTGAATCAGATGCCAATATTGGGCTCCAATATTTTGGCCACTATGATTATTTCCTGGGATTATTTGAGAACTAGGTAAAATGGCAATAGCTTCCATCATTAGGAGCACATGTCATGGGCCAGGCACTTTATATGTGTTGTCCCTTCTTGCATACACATATATATAGAATTTTACAGAGGCAAGAGAGATTAAGTACTTAGGTTAGGATTTCTCCAGACATTTATGACTCTTTTCCCAAACCCACAATGGCAGTGGGGAACTATCCGTCAATCTTGGTTTAGTATGGTGAGTTCCTCGCATTCATTGATGGCATATTGTATATGAAGTCCATGCAAAATATTGGTGTTATACAGATGAATGAGCTTGACTCTTACCTTTAAAATTCTCAATCACATGGCAACGACTGTAAAATAAATAGGTTATAATGAAACAATGTACTACACCGACAATAGGGAATATAGATGAACACAGTGACCAGTGACTGGCTGGGTTTCGGTTTCAGGTACTTTCCTGAAAACAGCTTCAGTATAGGAAAGGAGCAGGTCCTGGGAATGAAGGAGGTGTACGAAGACAGGAAAGCTGGACTATGTCAAGAGCAGGCTCCACATTGAGATTTCAGAGCAAATCTGTGTGATCTAGTGGGAGCTCCCTTTGCTACTCATCAAAAATTTTCTATCAATTTAGTATTAACTAATTTGCCAGGGATGCTATATATGGCATCAGAGTGAGCTACTGCAATTGACATGGAAAGGATGACTACTAGAGTAGTTTTGTGCCGCTAACATGTTTGAGAAATTTGCAGTATTACTATCACCACATATTCCTTTTATTTCGTATGTGTCACCTTCAGGTCCTGTGTTGTCTGGTAGGATTGCCTTTATTTACTTATGCACGCATGTATTTAGCTCGGGGCAGGATCCACCAACAGGCCCTTCCTGCCTGAGCACGTTGGAGACCTTTAGAAGCTGTGCAGACAGCAGCAACTTCAGCGTGAATCATTTCTTTCAATCAAGGACAGGCTGCCAAGAGGCCTTTGTAAAAGCAAAGGGGCGGGAGCAGCGAGGGCGTGGTCACAGTGGGAGTGGCGGGCGCGGCTAAGGTGAGCCAGCTGCGCTCACGCCCCGCAGAGCATTGATTGCACCTCCTGGTCTCCGAACTCCTTGCTTGTCTTCTTTCTTGAAGTGTTTTCCAGAATCCCCGTAACTCCAGGTAAGCAAAGTAAGTCTTGGGGCTGATGTTTTCCCTTTTTAGGCTACTTGAAGCTGGATCCGGGGGTGAACGCAGTGGACATAATTGGTCTTTTCGAGGGTAAGCTATAGTACTGCTGCCTCTTATTCCTCCAGTTGGGCTGCCGTTCCAACGCTCTGTGCTTTGGGCCTCAGGGATGCCAGATAGAAAGTAAAATCTCTCAACTACACAAGGTAAGAATATGAAGAAATGACACCACGGGTAGAAGGTGTTAGTGGTGATCGGACCCCAAAGTGACTCACCGAGGACATCCTCAGCCCTACCTTGAATTCGGGGTGAATTTGCCATCTTAGAAAGGGTGTGGTACGCCGCCCTGGGGAAAGTTGAGTAGTCGTGTGCCGGGCTCCTCTTTTCTGTGGGTACTGTGGGGTTGAAATTGAGACTTGTTTACTGCTCTACTTTTTGGCATTTTTAAGCATCAACTCAGTGTTCATCTACGGGCGACTGCTTTCTTCTAGATAGAAAACATTCTCCCTCCCTCTTTCAGGGTTTCAGAGTACTTTAAACAATTGCACATTTCAAATGTGGATTCTTGGACTTATAAACTGATTGGCTCATGGTAGTTTCTTTCTCATGAACTCTATATTTTTTTAAATGTATTCCTTTAAGCCTAACACATTTAGAAGCCATTTAACAGGCCAGGCTGCCCCATAGACTTGTAGTAGAATTCTCAAAACTGGGGGATCTTCACATATTTTTGCTCAGCTCTTTCATTTCATAGATGAGGCTCACAGAAGTGAAGTGGTATCGCGAAAGTCACCGCTTGAAAGTGGCATCACTGAAACAGAATTGGGCCTTGAAATGTGCAGCTCTGGGATGTTTCCATGACACTATGGATTTTCTTAGCATGGCTTTCACCCTCTGCATCTCTCAAGAGGTTTGCAATAAAATTAGGTGGACTCTGTGTCAGTCGCCATCAGTAAATGCAAGTTTTTGATGGGTTCTTTGATGGGTGGAGTACTGGGAGCTTCTCTGAGGATAAAATTCTCCATAGAAAATGAGTCAGCAGCTTTATATTTTTGCTTCCTAATGTCTTGAACTGTGGCACTTCCGTCTCTCTGAGCTGCAGACTGTCTTTAGAGCATGCAGTCTCAGCAATCTGGGCTCTTCTGGTGTGGTTTAATCTGGTACTCCTTTATTGTTAGGTAGCAGCCGGTCAAAGGGGTCAAGGCCAGGCTTCTAAAGAAACAGGAGCAGCTGTGATGTATCAGAGTATGTGAGCAAAGCAGAAACTCCCACACCACCAGAAATTAAAGCAATTAACCTTATTACTAATGGCTGCATTAGACTTTTTTGAGGTCAGAGCTCTTTTCACATACATTTACTCACTTAATCACTTGATTTAATCCTCATGATACTCTTTCACATTGTGGAAGCTACAAAAATCACATAGTTTCTTAATCTGGCTTTGATTTTTCTCCTTCCAGAGATGGAATGTGAGCCACATTCTATCATAGGTGTGAGTGGCAGTTTCTCAAGGTAGCATTTAAGGACTTTTTACACTAAACTCCTAACAGCAGCTTTTCAGCATGTCCCTCCCTCTGTAAAAAAAAGGCAGACTGGGATAAAGGATATCCACAATGCCCAGACACAGTGAAAATTTAGTTTTTAAGGAATGAAAAACTATGCACATAAAACATATTCACACACACACACACACACACACACACACGCCTGTGTACAGAAGGGTGTGGTAGATGGACTGTGTGTGGGGTGAAGATGTAGTGTTTGAATAAGAACATGCTTGAGAGTGAGAGGGGGATTGTCCTTAATGTCAGTACAAGAGATTTAAACCAGGACTGTCCCTGGCAAAGGGGGACATTTGATTGTTCTTTCCACAGGGCCTTCATCTCATCAAAAGGATCTGAAAACAAAAGATTCAAGGATCATTGGCTCAGATGCATTTCAAACTTAGAAAAATCTTCATACAGGGTACAGTGACAAACTTTAAATCCAGAGAAGTAAGCACCTTTCCCCCAGCCTAGTTCATGGGTCTCCATTTATTTGGAGGCAGCTGCAGTCTCTAAATTATATCATTTTTCTCTGGCCTACATTTTTGCATGTCTAAGTCCTAATCCCTCAGAGCTTGCCCCTAGGCCCTTAGTGTGACTTACTTAGATGTCTCTGTCTCTGAGATGTCATGGGCATTTCCAGTATGGGTTGGGTGTTCCTAAGGGTTCCCATGGTAACTTGTGCATGCTGTTAAAACACTCATCACACTTATCATGCCACTAGTTGATGGCCTGGTGGTGGGAGGAGCCATGCTGTGTTCATCTTCGATTTCTTAATGCCTGACTTACTGTCTGACACTTGGTAGTACTCAGTACTTATTAAATGAAAGCATTATAATATTAAGAGTTTGCAACTTAGGTGACAGAAAGAGAACCAGAGCTCTTTAAAATAGGAAAACCCTAAGGAAAAAGCTTTGTGTTGCTAAAAACAAAAACAAATACAAGTACAAAGAACTATGCAGGATATTTTGGTATCTTTTGTTGTTGTACTGGGGATTGAACCCAGGGGTGCTATCTAAGCCTATTATCAGTTTTTATTTTGAGACAGGGTCTGCCCAGGTTGGCTTGAATTTGTGATCCTCTTGGTTCAGCCTCCCAAGCAGGTAGGATAACAGGTATGTGCCACCATCCCTGGCATATTTTGATATCTTTAAAGGGGGTAATTCAGGACTCATAGTATTTCTGGAACTTGAGAGACTTCAGAGAGAGCAAATGCCAGCAAAGACACAATTGCCAGGAAAGACAGTGGTGGGTGTGGTGGGAAGTGCCAGGCTGGGGGCTAATGAATTCCATGTCTGGTTTTGCCACTTTCACTCCCTGTGTGGGTGGCCTGGGAGAATCACTTTAGTCTTTGTCCACCTCACTTTCCTCGTTTGCAAAATGAAAAGGTGGGGCCAAGACTAGATCCTACTTCAAGATCTTGCCCTACTTTAAAAGTTTATGATTTTAGAATATCTTTGGAAAAAATTGCAAAAAACAAACCACTTTAGTGAAAATTGTTAAAACGGCATTTGTATCACTACTTCCATATTCATTTCACTTTTCTCTGGTTAAAATAAAAATGTCTTCTAAGCATTGAAGTGACTTTGAAAGGTTTAGTGTTTTTTGTTAGAACTATGTACAGAATTATCTTTGTTAAAATTGTTACACAATTTTTATGAAAATGAAAGAAGCTGTCTCTGTAAGAATATTGTGAAAATATTTTAGTGATTTTTACACTTTGAACATAAACCACTGGACATATAAATGTATTTCTTTTTTTTTTGGTACCGGGGGATTGAACTCCAGACCTTGCACTTGTGAGGCAGGCAGTGGAACCACTGAGCTAAATCCCCGGCCCCTGAACATATAAATGTACTGTATAGAAATTGTTAATCTCTAGTGTTGTACTTGTAAAATTTTTTATAGTATTTGATCATCCAAAATGGTCTTTGTAGGAAATGTGACATTTTTTTCCCAGATGTGTATTGGTAACATTCCTGGGATTTGTTTAAATGCTTTGATCATTTTATAACACAGAGAAGTGGCAATTGGCTGTTGCCAAAGTCATATCTTCAGCTATTTCAGATCAGATCAGCTTTATAGTGGTTTTAGGTCACTTGGGACTGATCATGGAGCAGATGATCAGATTCACCATTATTATTTGATTAATATCATAATTGGTGATTGTTTACCACTACATTTTTCACATATAAGCTTTTCTTGATACCTTTGTCCAGTATCAAACAATGCTGCTGTAGTTGGGATCTTGGATATTAGGGCTGTATGTCTTTCCCCATGGCCAAGGAGAATTTTTTGAAAAAGGAGCCAATCAACATATGGACAAGAAGGCAGATGGGTTTAGACTAATGCCCCAAGGAATACTATGCAAAAGAAGGGACTCACTGAAAGTGGGCTTGGCTGGTGGCAGAGCCTCTGGATGTCAGATGGTAAAGATTTATATTCTCCAACAAAGATCTGGATCTAAGCTTTGTACTGCAGTACAGCCTTAACATATTGTGTAATTCATTGTATTAAAGCCAAATGAGCCTATAGTCATGGAGTCATTTAGGCTAAATGTATCTCAAAATGTTACAATGAATTATGTTTTGGTTGAACAAAATGGTAAAATGAATATATCCTTACACTTTTATTCACTTCCTGGATTCATTTCTAGGTATTTATAGTCAAACTCTCTTACCAGTTTAATTCATACTTTTAAACACAGTTTTTCTACACAAAAGAAAATTATTAAAATTGTGATTTATTATCAACTTATAAAATTACTCTGATTTTTCTTCTTAAGGGGTTGTAGATATATGCTAGGAGAAACTACTTAGGTTTGTTAAAGCACAATTTGTGTATTTTCATATATTGTTGTCAGTGTGATTAAACCTCAGGTTATAGAAACATTGAAAAATTTGAAGGGATATAAGTTTAGGTTCTCTGGTGAAGAAACTGCTCATTATTTCATGTTCATGTTGAGTTGTAGATATAGATAAACTCAGCCTGTCATTGTTAAGTTTGCTGCTGGAGGAAGCCAGGCTTCTTGTTCTGAAAGTCTCTTACCCACATTTCCCAAACCTCTTGTGAAGTTTCTTTTAATTTCCCCAGTGAGGAGTGCTCTGTTTGAAACATTCCCAGCTTGCCATTTTTGTCTCAGGACACTGCTGGTCTCAATACATACCTAGTGCTGGTCAGCTTCCACTGGGGTATGATGTTATGTTTGGGCCAGACCCTGCCCCAAGAGGAGAAGGAGGAGCCTGTGTGGACTTAAAGGACAGCACAATGCCGAGTGTCTACCAGGACTTTAGGTTACCTGTGATAGATTTGTAACAGGCACACTATCCAATGCACACTTGCTGTACTTATCAGTGGCATCAGAAGAAGGAGGCAGTCAGTGGGATGATGTGAGCATGAAGAGGGCCAACAAAACATCATCATCATCGTCACCATTATTGTTATTATCATTATTTTGTTAATAAACTTCCTTTTTCAGACTTTACAGTATAATATTTTGAATTTGAGCTACGCACAAGCCATATGTCCTGTAAAAGAGAATTCGGAAGAGGTATTTGAAGATCGGTGGCCCACTCCTTTATCTTTGCGTTTTGAGTTTCTGTCCAGTATAAGATACAAGCTATAATTGTATTCATGGCTTTGAGCCTCACACACCTGTGGGTCCTGGCTAAGAAAGCCCTGAATAATGAGGCGTTCTCTCTGACACCAGCGTGTGTGTCCTGCCTGAAGAGATTCAGTGTCCTGCTTACTCTCCATGTCTGTGTGCACACAAATCATCTTCCCTCTTTGGGTGTTCGCCTCTTTATCTTTTCTTCTGTTCTGGTAAGGACATTCATCATTGGATTAAGGCCTGCCTAACTCCAGTCTGACCTCCTTTAGCTAATTCAGTCTCAAAGAGCTTACAGCACATTCACAGGGACTACAGATTAGGGGTGCAACATGTCTTCTTGGAGGACACAATTTAACAAGTATTCAGTTGAATCACACAACTGCAATTTTACTGTGTGTGATTTACAAAAATGACAACTTTGTATGATTTAACCAAAATCCTAATCAAAACAATATGTGATAAATAAATTCAACTGATTTTATTCTGTGCTGTCAATGGCTCTGACCACTTGCTGAGGGAGAGGAGCGGTGGGTGGGCTTCAGACCAAGGCCATTGTGGTCGAGCAGGCCTGAATTTGGAGATACTGAGCAGTTCTGCGCACATAGACCTCATATGCTTTAGGACATCTGCCCACAAGTTTCCCCACAACTAGCTTTCTTTTTGAATTTATGGAAAATTCCTTCTAGTCTTCTACCCACGATCATTACTTTGTTAAAATAGAATTCTTACTGTGTTGGCAGAATGCAATGGAGAACATTGTAAATATATCTTAGAAATAACCCTTCCTTTGTCCTTGGTTCCAGGCCCACAATGGATGCCCTGCAGTTGGCAAATTCAGCTTTTGCTGTTGATCTATTCAAACAACTGTGTGACAAGGAACCAGCGGGCAATGTCCTTTTCTCTCCAATCTGTCTCTCTACCTCTCTGTCGCTTGCTCAAGTAGGTGCCAAAGGTGGCACAGCAAATGAAATTGGACAGGTAAGCCCCTCATGTCTTGTTTTGACTTTAGTCAAATACAGTTATTAGGATCCATAGGAGGGGCCTGGAAAGGAAATGGAGTCTCTGGTCAGCATTGCTCAAGATTGAGAGTTGTGCCAATTCTAAGACTCTCTTATGTTTTTAGTACTGGGAATTGAACCCAGGAGCTCTCTACCACTGAGGTAGCTTTATTTTTATTTTTGAGACAGGTTCTCATTAAATTGCCTTGAACTTTCAATCCAATGGCCTCAGCCTTCTGAGTAGCTAAGATTACAGGCACAAACCACTGAGCCCAGCTCTCTTAATGTATTTTTCAATGAAAAAGCTCATTGATGTGTCCTGCATCCTATGTTCAGAATAGGTGCAGGTTGTGATGGAGAACCTGGGGCTCTGGTAGGGAATAACAGGTGTTCCATTCACTAGTGGGCTTCGCCAAGTCACCTGACACTGCTTACCTGTTATATTATAAAGATCAGTGGCGATGGTTTTTATCAAATATTCCACTACAAATACCCTGAGTGTGAATGTAGACCTCATCCCTACCCCATGTTCAGACATAGAGCAAAGCAGTCCATCTTGGCACACAATTTACTTATAGTATCATGCTTTATTTTACTATTCACGGTCAATTGCATTTTACCTAGACTATATATACACTTATTTTAATAGAGAGATAACATTTTAAATTATCTACCTTCACCTATTATAGATAAATAAGCTGAATGGTGTTTTTATATTTTTATAATACTCTCAAGGGGCTTGGATTCTCATTGAGAAGCATGGACTAACATGATACCCCCCCCCCCCCACATTCAGAGATAAACATATGTAGATGTTTTAGAGTTTCCTTTTGGCAATGGTTGATTGTCTAGCTTTTAAAGTTCTCAGACTTTAAAATGAGATGATTTTCCTGACTGTCACATTTTAAGTCCCCATGTACTTGTAGGTGGTAGGTAAGCATCCTCCTATTTCCATGCCACTATTATTACATTGATTGCTCTTAGTTCTTTCCATAAGCTCATAAGCATTTAAAAAGAGAACACCTTGTATGCATAAATGTCCAGAAGTTATGACCAACAAAATGTTATTTAGGTTAGGATGAATTTACAACTGAAATTGAGTGGGGCTTGAAAAAGAAACTTCAGACTTGGGAAGAAGAAACTTCAGTCCTGTCTCCAATTCGAGAAGGACCAAGAAGAGAGCTTCTTTGCTGGTGGTACATGCCTGTAATTCCAGCTTGTCAGGATGCTGAGGCAGGAGGATCACACAGTTGCCCTGTCTGGGCAATTTAGCAAGAGCTTGTCTCAAAACAAAAGCATAAAAAGTATTGGGCATAAAGCTCAGAGGCAGAGTGTTTGCCTAACAAGTGTGAGAGGTCCTGGGTTTAATTCCCAGTATAAAAAAAAGGAAAGGAAAAGAATAGGAAAGAGAAAAGTGAAAGAAAGAAAGAAAGAAAAAAGAAAGAAAGAAAGACAGACAGACAGACAGACCCAAACCAAACCAAATAGCCTCCTGGTAGTGGACCTCTTTCTCACCAGTAATAAAGAAAAATCTCAGTACATGCAACTGGCCCCCTAGCAATAGTTACTTGGGCTGTTTAATTTTCTGGCCTTGTTTACCCATCATTAGGGATGAGAGTCATTCCCTGGCTTAGAAGAGCCAATTTGACACTGCAGTGCTGAGGCTGTATGACTCGCTGGCACAGTGTGCAGGTTTGGTGGCATGACCTGGGGCATGGCCATTATGAGCTATGGAGTGAGGACAGTACCTTTTCATGCTGACTTCATAGTTTGCAGTACCACAAAGGAGAGGAGATGCTGGAGTGTTGGTTGGAGCAAAAGAAAAGGAGCAAAAGCCTTCAAATGACAGCATCCCAATTTTAGATGGCTTAGAATATTACTAGAGGAGTAATAACCATAGTCTATATAATATTTTTGATATTATCATTATCATAGGATAATTTAGGTGTTTTAAATATACTTCATTCTCAGAATAACTCAAACAGTAAGTATTCCCAGTCCATTTTACAGAAAGGCAAGTGAGGCTCTGGAGAGTTAGAGAAGACGGCATTTCTAGCAGGTGCAAAAAGCAAGGCCATCTGACTCAGCCCACCCACGGCTCATCACTTATCATAGCTTCCTGTTAGAAGTGGTTCATCAGTTCCTTTGGCACTTGGTAAAGCATATAAGGAGACCAGACTCTGTCTAGAGGTACCTCTGTCCTGGAATCTGATACCAGTCTAGTGATTATCGCTCTCAGTGTTAATTTCTCTTTTCTGGTCTCTAAATTCAACAGAAAGTATAATCTAGCTTCATTTTCCCCCCCAGTTAGGAATTCCTTCTGCATGAACTTCAGAAGCATCATTCTGAAGAAGGGGCAAAATTTCCCCATAGCCAACCAGGAAGAGATCTTTATGGTAGTGTTTCTCAACTGGGGACAATTTTGTCCCACCCCTCCTACCCTGGGGACATCTGGCAATATCTGGAAACTTTTTGATGGTCACGAATAAGGGTAGAAGGATACTGGCATCTAGGACAGGGATGCTGCTAAGAAATCTGCAGCCCTAATAGGAATTATCCAGACCGAAATGTCCACAGTGCTGGGAGTCAGAAGTCTTGCTTTATGGAACACCTGAGCAGGGAAATACTATGTGCCCCAAGGAGACGGATGTCACCAATTGTCCACTTCAGCAGGAATAGGTAATGCTTTTTGGTAATGGACTTTTTCTCTTGACAGGTCCTGCATTTTGAAAATGTCAAAGATGTGCCCTTTGGATTTCAAACCGTTACCTCGGATGTAAATAAACTTAGTTCCTTTTACTCTTTGAAACTAATCAAGCGGCTCTACCTAGACAAATCTCTGAACCCTTCTACAGTAAGTTTTCAAAAAGCTATTGGGAAGATTTAACTTTTTACTGAGTGGCATTTCACATCTTTAGACCTATCTCCCTTCTTTTCCAGTGAAATTCATTTCTAGGATGTTCATTTATGATCTAAGACTTCTTCAAATAAATCAGTCTTAGTGAAGAGGTTGAATGTAGTGGGACTTGACAGCAGTCACTTCTAATATAAAACATAGAGAACCACCGGGGCTTCCCCTTTCCTTCTCAAACATGCATGAATCTCACTCTTCCTCCTATTTCCCTGTGGAGAGCATGGAGAATGAGGTAATTAACTGTCTAAAAAATGTATCTCTATAGACAAGAAATACAAGACAACTCACGTTTTAAACTTTCTCCTTAAATAGCAAGGCATATGGCCTGACAGTGCTTTAAGCCCTCCATCTCATTTATTTATGTACGCAATATGCTCCAAATGTTCCTCAAAGTCAATAAGAAAAATAACCTGAATTAGCAGTTTTCATCAGTCACAGTTTTGTTTGTTTCAATAGGCTGGTCAGATAGTGTCTATACAAAGTAGCTCCAGTTCTTATGGGCCAGCCATTTCTTGAAACAATCATATAAAGAAGATTGTCATCCCCTTACCTTGGACCTCAAGGTATATTATAATATTTTTTAAGCCTCTGTTTGAAATACATAGTCAAAATTTTAGATTACGGGGAGGTTCCCACTCTACTTCAGTATTACAGAATTGATTCAGTTCCTATGGATAGTCATAGATTCAAACTTCCTAAATTTAAAAGCTTCTACTGTCTAAATATTTGACCATTACATTACAACTTTCTGTAGTAGGTATTTGTTCTTGTGGTTGAGATCTTTTGAGGAGACAAGTCACTAGATATTGTTATTTTATTCTTGTGGTTTGAAGACACATATATACAACCATTTTTGTTTCAATAATCACCTGGGAAATTAAACAAAATTGAAATGTGAGTTGGTGCTGGGCAGGGAAAAAATTAAAATGCTCCCTAGGTGATCCTTAAGGAGATGCCTAGTATGTTTTTGTTGCAGTGAGGCCAATGGAGGCCCTCATTTTGCAGAGGTTTTCTGATATTCTTAGGTGACACTGACTCTCTCAGTGAAAGGCAACAGTCAGTTCCACGGTTGGATTGCAATTAAGTGAAGCTAACTTAATTGGTTAGGGTTGTAGATGCTCTGGAGAAATTTAAGATGCCCTGTGCTTATGAGCAAGTGGCATGACATTCAAGTTATGTGTTGTGTGGTTGAACTTCCAATTCAACATTTGGAATTATTTCATACAAACTAGGTGTTTGCAGTTTTTTTTTTTTATTTTGACTGCTTTCCATCACTTTGTTGGTGCTTAGCACCTGAAAATTTATTAGGTAATAGTACAAACAACTGTTGTTTGAGAAGGGACATCTACATCAGAACTATCTGATGTTTGATAAAAAGGGCGAATTCTAGGCCTCAGTTCTCTCTCTCTTTTTAATTAAAAATCATTACAGTAAGACACATTGCAATTAACCCCCCTTAAGATACTCCCCCTTGTTTTAATCTCATAGTTGTTACCAATTTCTGGAGAGTTCTGGAAGTCTTCTTTCTCCCTCCCTCCCTTCTGCCTTCCCTTCCTTCCTTCATCCTACCTTCCATTTGTTCTTCCTTTCTTAGTATGAGTTTGTGATACATAATTAATACATTCATCCTGAGGAGTTGCTACATGTACATATCCCATTTTAATCCTTCAGATCTTCTGAGCCAAAATCAATGCAGATGGGATTTAGGGTTTGGGAAGCTTTAGAGTTAAACCACTGCTATATTCTCTATGGTGCTATGTTTCAAACTTAATGTGTGGATGAAATTCCTAGAAATCTTAATAAAATGCAGTCTGATTCAGTAAGCCTGGGGTGGGGCCTAAAAGTCTTCATTTCTTACAAGGTTTCAAGAGATACTGTGGCATTTGATTCTTGGACTGTACATTGAGTGTCAATGATTTATAGAATATTTCAATAAGGATAGGAAATTTCTGCAGATGGTTCTTCTTTAAGTACATTTTTCTTTTTTATCTTTATCTGTCTCTCTGTATCTATCTGTTTTTGAAATTGGAATACCTCTTATAGTATTGTACATTTAACAGAGTATTTCTTTTATTTTCCTGAAAGTTAATACTAAATTGATGGAGGCATCTAAGAGTTGACAATGTCTTATAGTTGAAGAAGTAAAATATTGAATGCAAAGAAAAATTCTCTCATTTATACATGAGGTTTCAGTTTATATTGTGTTACTAGTTCTTAAAGTGAATCCATGACAATAGATTTTTAAAAATCCTTTTGTTAAAACAGTGTAACAATATAATAGCTTGATTATAGCTCTTAAGTACTCTGTGACTTTATGAACTATATAATTTTCAGGAATTCCTCAGCTCTACAAAGAGACCATATGCAAAAGAATTGGAAACTGTTGATTTCAAAGATAAACTGGATGAGACGAAAGTTCAGATCAACAACTCCATTAAGGATCTCACAGATGGCAAGTATCCTTTCCTTGTTCTGCTATAAATGACAAAGTAAACAGAGCCTCCCTTCTCATGAATCCTTGCTCCAAGCATAAGAAAACTGATCATCTGGAGATTCATTGGGTAGTATTTTTAGGACACAAGCTAAATTCTTGCCCATCCATTCATGTCAACAACTTGAATTTCTGGGCATTTCTTGTATGGCCTCATCACATGACAGAAATTGCTGGTGCTTCAGTTTCAGTTTACTTTGCCTTGCTCTCCCAGGCCCAGGAAGAGCCCCAGCTGGGCCTCAAACAGCATGGCTTTTGGCAAATCATGAGGCCAGTTTTTAACTCTGGAAATGGAAGAATTGGTATAATTTGATGATACTTGAGGCTCTTTCCAGCTCAGAAAGTCTACAGATTTATTAAAGGAAAAGGGTTTTAGGCAAATAAAAATATAGGAAAACAAAATAAAACAAAACAGTAGTGGAAGCTTGTCTTTGGTCTCCCAACTCCTCATGCCAGCTTGCTCCCTGAGAATCTAGAGGTTCCAGATATCTACTCATTCCTGCCTCCTGCTCAGTGCTGCTCCTGCTATCTTCTCCCTCCATTAAAATTCCCTGTGAGTCATCTGCTTTGATTGAAAGGAATTGGAACTAAATTGATTTGGATTCTAATCAGTGACTACGCTTCCTTTTTTGGGGGATATATTTATGATAATTATACATCTAGGTACTTGCTTGGGAAATAAACAATCCTGAATGACTGAAGGATATGGTAGTCGCTGCTGGCTTTGGAGGGATATACTTCTGGGGTAAGGGAGACACTTCCTGTGAGAAAGAGCAGAGCTCACAGTGACATTGACTCATGAGTCTTAAAGTCCACATATAACAACATGGAATGAACAGGAACTTCAGTGTTGTTTAGGAGCTAATTTCAAATCCAGGCATTGCCAATTATGAACAATGATAATTGGAGATGGAACCTCAATTTATCAAACTGTAAAATGGGGTATGTGCTACATAATTTTTACCAGGTTGGGAGTATAAAAGTAAATACTATATACCAACAAACGGCAGCCATAGATATATTTGCAGGTACATACATGAATACGTACATACAAATCTGTGCCTATATTATTGAAATATAGCTTCTTTGGGTCTGTCTGAAAATAAAACTTTGATGTATATACTACCAGGATGAGGACAATTTAAAAAATTAAAAGTATGAAGCAGCTCCTGCTTACGTTGCTGTTAGAGTTTAGCTTTTAGAATTTCTAAGTAATTATATTTTTCCTCAAAAGTTTTTTTTTAATCTCTCTCTTTTTTTTTTTTTTTGGTATTGGAGGTCGAACTTGGGTCCTTGAGCTTGTAAGGCAGGTGGCGAAACCACTGAGCTAAATACCTGGCCCCTTTTTAAAATCTGAATACACATAAGGTTTTGGACTAGAGAATATAAGTTAGTGAAAGACTTCTGAATTCAGGAATAGAAGCTCAGAATTTAAGTTACTGGTGCCCATACTTCTTTGTTCTTCAAGTTTCTTCAATAATGATGTTTCATATTTGACACATATAGCATGGGTGAACCAGTTACATAATTTGTGGTGCTCAGCGGAAAAATAAAAATGTGGGCACTTATTAAAAATTTTATTAACATTTTTAAGATGGTGACAATAGAACATTAAACCAAATGCAGGGCTCTTTGCATATAGGTCCAGGTCTATGAGATGGCCTTGAGAGTTGATGTAAAGATCAGAGAGTAGGGAAATGAAAATTCTTTGAAAAACGTCAGGTGCTATTCAAATACAAGGAGATCTTTTTATTAAGGGATTATCACTGTTGAATTCTAGCTTGTGGTGATTACAGTTGACCTTGAGGCAAGTGACCTGCCTTCAAGGAGCAGGCAGGAGTGCGGGGCCTTCAGGTAAAGGGAAGTATTATCTTGGTATTGGACATACTTTCCAGCTGAGTGAACTACGACAGCTCCTTGATCTCTATGAGCCCAACTATAAAATGGGAATAATCTTTGCCATGTAGGACCATTGTGAGAAAAATGAGAAAGTGTAGGTGAAAATGCTTAGCACAGAGCTAGATGTATGTAAAGCCACAGACCATGTATTTTTGCTTGGGAGCACAGGCTTTGAGTCAAAAAGACCTGACTTCCAATCTTAGACCTCTTTGGTAAGTCTGATGTTGTCAGGCAGAAGGGGAGAAAGTCCTGAAATCTTATGGTCTGTGGTAATGGGCCATATATGCTGTGACTCTAAGTGGCTCATGCCCAGTGAATGCACATGCATGCATATATCAAAATAGTTTGGAAGAGAACTCTGGTATTTCTGGTTTTCTTAAATTGTTTGCAGGCCACTTTGAGAACATTTTATCTGACAACAGCGTGAGTGATCAGACCAAAATCCTTGTGGTTAATGCTGCCTACTTTGTTGGGAAGTGGATGAAGAAATTTCCTGAATCAGAAACAAAGGAATGCCCTTTCAGAGTCAGCAAGGTATGTGGCAGCATGCAGCAGGGAAAAGATTGCTACTCTAATTCTTAATTAATTAATTTTAAACTTTTTTATTAGTACGTGTTTGCAGTACATAATGATCGCATTTATCATAGGGAGTTTGTACATGTCTATAATACATCTTCATTCTTTTTTTACCCCCTTCCCCTCCTATCCTTACCTGCTTCCTTCAACTCTTGTTTCTGTTCCCATTTGCAAAAGCTCTATTTCCATTTTGTTGCCATAATTTCTTAGATCTGGAGCAGGGTGCATCTGCTTGATGAGCCCTACTCTAAATTGAAGAAATCATGGCATCAGAAGGGGTGCAGGAATTCATTCTGATGAGGAAGATGAGGGCACAGGAGCCTTTAGCAAGAAATGAAAAGAAAACAAACCAAGTCCTGCTATCAGAGGCCTTTGGATTGTTATGAAACTTTGATCATTTAGGCATTTTGCTCCTGATTAACTTTATAATCTCACTTTTTTACCCATTGATAGGGAAGCACATGGTTTGGTTATTTGTTTTGATTTTGTATTTCTTTTGCCATGCTGGGCATTGAATGCAGAGCCTCAAAAATGCTAGGCAAATGCTTCAGCACTGATTTTGATATTTTAATTTATAATTTGTAAGATACTTTGAGGCATTTATTGGCTGTGAAGAAAAAAGCTTACTCACCTGCATCATGGGGAGTCATTACAGGGGAGAATTAGAAATGTGTTTTGCAGGACAGTCTCATTGATGTGAATATTTAAAAAATAAGTGGTGGACATAGGTAAAGTACCTCTTCTATAAATTAAACCAAAAGAGTGAGTTTGGAGAATTGGCCCATTTTATTGGAGAATCTAGGAAAATCCAGGGATCCATATGAAGATGTGATGTGTTCTCCACTGATGTGATGGCTTCTGTTAAGAACTGAGACCTTGGGCTGGGGATTTAGCTCAGTGGTTCCGGTGCCTGCCTTGCAAGCACAAGGTCCCAAGTTCGATCCCCGGTACCAAAAAAAAAAACAAAACAAAAAATAAGAACTGAGACCTATAGCAATCTGTTACTTGAAGAAAGCTAATTTACCTGGTAGCTTCTATGCTTCAATTCAAATTTTCAAGTTTCTCTCAGAACCTAAAGTGCCTGGGATCAATCACTTATTTTTGTCAAATACAGTAGAACCTTTTTAATGCCAGAATCTGGAGGGGGAAAAAGACCTTCAAGATACAAAGTTAGAGGGACTGGCTTCCATGCCTCTTTCTTTTTTCTCCAAATAATCTTTATTCATACTATGTCTACTTCCAAATTTACTTTTCCCAGCAAAGTCTGTTCTTCTTGACTGTGCCCTCCACTAGTGCATGGGCTTTATGACAGCAGGGACCATGCCTTATTCACCCTAATGTGTACAGTTCCTGGCTACATCCCTGACACCCACTAGGTGCCTGCAAATCTGTTGGATGAATGACCCGTCAATCCTCAAAGGTCAGTTTGATCAAACAGTCCATGTCAGATAAAACCGGACTGGCCTTTATTGGGCATTTTCACAGGGAGAGGACAACAATTGCTGTTATTGCTCCTTACCTACTCAGAGTATCGCTGAGTGGTAGAGGGGTGAAAGGGTAACTCCTTCCAGGCCCTCTGGCTGAGCTTGGCTTCCTTTCTTAAAGCTGACTGCTAGGGACAGGACTGGCCCTGTGCACCACGTGTGTATCTGAGACACTAGGGACACACATTAGGTTCTTCAGAGTCAGAGTTTTTTCACATATAGTTTCTCGAGTTTTTAAGAGTGGCCTTTTCATTTTCTTAGTGTTGCCTTTCAAGGAACTGAAATGGAGCATGAATTTACAGCCTGCCAGTGGTGTCCAACCTGCAGCTCAGCTTATCCCTCTTTTTAAAAATGTTGTAATTAAAAATATAAAAAATAAAAAGTTTGATTACTTATATACATTAACTGTATTATATGTGGCTCAAAACAATTCCTCTTCACTAAAAAAAAATAAATAAAATAAAACGAGGAACGAAAGAAAGAAAAGGTAGGCTGCATGCTGGTCACAGCTGGGTGAGTCAGGGAGGAGTGAGGCCTGTCACAGAGGCCTCTCTGTCTCATTTGGTCAGACCTTGGCTTTCCTTCCTGACAGGGGCGCCTAAATATGTTTATGTGAAATGTGAAACATGTTGCCAATGGCACCTCACAGTAAGTCCTTAGGGCCACATTAGTGAGTCCTGGACTTTTGTGTTAATCACACTAAAGTTTCTAGTTTTTACACTTAAGAAAGCGTTAATGAGTGTCTTTTGGGAATAGAGGAGGAATGTGTGCAATTCCTTTGTTCCTGCAATTTAATCATAAAGCCAGGTTATATCAGACCTTAGAAACTGAAGACTCTCTGAACAGAATTAAGAGTTTGACCTGTCATTAATCTTTCAATGCTTCATTTAATTACACAATAAAACCCTCCTCAAGGCTGCGTGGGGATGCATCCTCCTTTTGAATGCGGATGCTATGACTTTTCTTTTGTTTCCTTTGAATGGGTTTGTCAACCCTTGGACTTTTTGAGTGATTACTAAACTTTTCACAAGTCCTGTGGTGTCACCTTTAAGGACTAGACTAAATTGGCAAAAGTTTAGTACATATATATTAAAAGTTTAGTAATACAGATACATATATATTTATATATATGCACACACACAGGTTTAGTATCCCTTATTTTAAATGCTTGGGACCATAAGTGTTTTTCAGATTTTTGGAATAATTGCAGGTGCATAGTGAGATATGTTTGGGATGGGACTTAGGTATAAACAGATAATTCATTTCTGTTTCATATACACCTTACACACATAGTTTGAAGGTAATTTTATGTAATATTTTTAGTGCCCTGCTTTGTGATCTGTCACATATTGTACTGTATTTACTAGGATAGTGTTTAGTTCTGTTTTCAGGGGGTGAACCTCAATTGATATTTCAGGAAATGGGGTTATTGTGCTCGTATTCACTTGCTGATAAGTTGATGACAGCTTTTGGAGGCCACCATGCTATGTATATTCAGAAATGATTAGGAATCTAACCTGAAGGAGATGTTTAGACAAATCTATATCTTTTTTAGAAGAAATAAATGGAAAAATTATCAGTTAATTTAAAAAAATTATGTTTTGCTATCATAGTTCCATTTCTGGTTACACATAGAATTGAAATGTTCAATTAGTTATCATCCAACTATTCAGTGAACAATTACTCTATGTTGAAATATACCAGGAAGATAAGATATGGTTTCTGCCTTGACTATATTTTAATTAAGGTGGAAAGACAAATATTTCAAATAAATAAATATTCATATAAATAATTATTTCCAGTACTGTGGCAAGTGTTCACGTAGAGGTATAGGCAAAAAGTAAAATAAATACAGTGTAGGTCTGCTTGAGAGAAGTGTTGGGTGAGGTTCAGCTTCCCAGGTAAAAGTTTTACTGTAATATCTCTGCAGATCTGATCTGAATCTTAAAATCACTCCCTGAAGAGATTCAGTTAACAGGTGTATATCCCATAGGACATCAATAAGTAATAATAAGTTACATTAAATTACCTCAATCATTTGCTTCTTAGTAAAAATCAGTTTTCCCTTAGAAAGCCAGATACCTCTGTGGAAGAGACAGGGTTAGGGAAGAAGCCTGGGGTGGTCCCTGGAGATAAACACATTAGTAATAAGACTATTTCATGGGCTCTGTTGCAAAAGGAGCATGGAGTGTGTTGGAACTGTAAGAGACCGAGAAAAATTTTTGAAAGCATTCTTATTTTTTAAAATCATAAAATATATCAAGCAGACAGAAACTCATAGAGTATAATAAACAAATACCCATGTACCTTTTGGCCAACTTCGACAGCTTAATATTTTTTCTTACTTATTTTAGATAGTTTAAAGGAAAAACATAACAATAGCTGCTTTGCCTATATCTTGCCACTACCTCTCACCCTCCCGCTGTGGTGCTCTCTCCCTTCCTCCCCCACTCTGACCGTTCTGAATTTTCTAATTTTCTTATTCAATTGATGCAGAAGGTGTGTCTTAGAGGTCAAGTGAGTTGTTCAAGGTTGCAGGAACAGATGCATTTGGGTCTAAAACTCAGATTCTAATTTCCAATCCAGGCTCCTCATCAGTTCAGATTAGTGCAGGGGTCAGTACTGGATGGAGCAGGTGATACAAACCAAAGGCAAACAGAGGAAAACCAAATATGGTTTTGTCCTGACACATGCTAAGATTGTAAAGCATTTTTTAAGGAAGCACTATGTAAATGGATGTGTGAGTTGGCACTATAATTTACTTTCAAGTTAGTTTCACTAGGAATAGAGATCTCATATTATGTGTCTATAAAGATTAATTTAAACTTTGCCTATATTTTTCAGTCCTTCTGTCTTATTTTTAATGTTTTGTATCTGCAAGTATAGTACTATATGTAGTTGCTATAATGTATAATATGTGGAATTATAAAGCATGTGAATAACTTTTCAAAGAAAGTCATAAACTTCACAGGACTCTCTAATTGCTCAAGTGCATCATGGTTTGGGTCATAGTGGATGAATCATAAGCCATAATGATTTGAAACCATAGATCAAATTTGTGTATCTATAAGTCTATCTGTATATTTATGTATGTTTAGGTATATTTTTCTATGCATGTATATGTATGTATATTTGCATTTGTGTGTATGAGTGTAGTGTACATGTGTATGTATATATATAATATATATATATTATATATATATATATAATATATATATATTTATGTTTGTGTAAATTGAAAACTGTCCAAATTCTTTTCCTTTAATAGGCAGACACCAAACCAGTGCAAATGATGAATATGGAGGCCACATTCTGTATGGGGAACATTGATGATATCAATTGTAAGATCATAGAGCTCCCTTTTCAAAACAAGCACCTCAGCATGCTCATTCTGCTCCCCAAGGATGTAGAGGATGAATCCACGGGCTTGGAGAAGGTAAGAAAGGAAGCAGGTGCCCAACACCCAGGAGCTCTGTCATGGCAAAGAGGTGTGTGGACAGTGCTGTGTGGGCTGTGAGATGTGGGTGCAGCTCTGCTTCATTTGGCACTGGCTCAGCATCTCCAAGGCCTTCGGGGTCCTATCTGGGCCTTTTGGTTTTAATATGAAAACAGCCCACATTTATTTGGCAATTATGATAGTGCTAAATTCCAGACATGCACTGTCTCATTTAATTCTTAACAGTCTAATGAACTAGAAACTATTACCATACTCTTATTTACCAACAAGGGAACTGACGCATATAGGGGTAGACAAGTAGTCCTTGGTCACATTACTAGTTAGTGATATGTAGACTCAGGGTTTGAGCTTGGAAAGTTGGAGTCATGTTCCTAACTCTTGGGTGTTATGCTTCCCTCATCTCCTCAGCAGGAAGGCCACAAAGTGCTATGCACCACTCAGCCTACTATCTTGAGAACAGGAACTCTTAAAGAAGAAAACATTAATAGATTTTTTTTTTTCAGCACAGGAGATTGAACTGATGTCCTATATACTGAGCTACACCTTCATGCATTGTACATTTTTTATTTTGAGACAGGGTCTCACTAAATTGCTGAATGGCCCAGGCTGTCTAAAACTTGTGATTCTCCTGCCTCAGCCTCCTAAAGTGCTGGGATTACAGTTATTCCCTGACTCTCCAGGGGATGGACAAATTCAGTCCTCTTCTTACCTATTACTTTAGTTATCATTACGCTGTAGCCATCACTTTATTAGCTGAGTCATAATTTTTGTTCTTATCTTCTTTGATGTAGTATTCTCTCCCTTTTACTCCATTTCGTATCGTAATCTTGCAGTATTCAGCTGTCTTAGGTTTTACCTTACTTAAAATATCCTCATTCAATTGTCAATTATTTTCTTCTGAAAGTATAGAACTAAAGAAAATGATCTTTTTAGTCTTAGAAAGAAATATTTAAGCATATTATTGTAACAGTTTATTATGGCTGTCATAAGAAAGTGCCACAACTGGATGGCTTACACAACAGATGTTTATTTTCTTGTACTTCTGGAGACTGCAAATCCAAGATCAAGGAGTACTGATCCTTTGAGAGCTGGAGGGAGAATCTGCTGTAGGCCTCTCTCCTAGCTTCTTGTGGCTTACTGATAATCTTTTTTTTTTTTTTTTTTGTAGTGGTTATTGAACCTCCCTCATACTTGTTAAGCAAGTGCTCTACCACTGAATTGCATCCCCAGCCCTTTTAAGAATAAGTTTTTTTTTTTTTAAGACAGAGTCTCACTAAGGTGCACAGGCTGGCTTTGAATTTCCAATTCTCCTGTCTCAGCCTCCTGAGTAGCTAGCATTAGAGGTGTGTACTACTGTTCCCAGCTTACTGGCAAGCTTTGGTGTACCTTAGCTTGTAGATACTTCACTCTGATTTCTGCCTTCATCTTCATTTGGCTTTGACCTTGTGCTTATTCCTGTCTCTGTGTCCAAATTCCTCCTTTTAATAAAGACACTAGTCTTATTGGGTTAGGGTCCACCCTAAGGAACTTGTCTTAATTTTACCTGTATTGATTTATATTCAAGCAACGTCACATGCTGAGGTTCGTCAATTAGAGCTTCAACATATGAATTAGGGGACATGGTTCAACCCTTAGCACATACACAATGGAGGCAAAATTTTGTTTCCCCTCCAACATAATCTTTTTGAGTTACCAATGAATTTTCTCCCCTTTCTACTCTTAGGTGGTAAATGGACCAGAGAATGTATTTGTTGGCCCCTTGAAACTCTGGTTCTTATGAAAATCTTTTGGTCCTAATAATCTGTCTTAAATGAGAGAATATTGATTGAAAAGTAGTTAGAATAGATTAGCATGAGAATACAATTATTCCTGCCTAATCAGTTCGTGACCTTGCCATGCTCCTCAGCTTTACTGGTTTCATATGAGTGTTATTAGTGCTGTTTTTCTCTGTGGTAATATCAGTTATGGGTGTATTTGAATTATTCTTGGGTGCACTTGTTTTTCTTTTAACCAGTGGGAAGATTGGAGAGTGAGAAGCAATTTAAGATTTGGTTTATAAAGAATTTTATGACCAACTCATTTATGCTTTGTTGCATGTCTCATTTTTAAAAAACAATGGGAATGGATGAATTTAACATCTATGAGCTTACAGAATGACTTAGAGATAGTCCAAATTCCCATTTCTAAAATAAAATAACTTTACTTTAATTTGATTTATTAAAATTTGGAATGTCCAGAATATGGGATTTGCTTGTGGAGAAATTATAAGGGCTCAGGAAATATGTATAAAAACCTTTCTAATTTTATCTTCATTTTCTTATTGTATATGCAGTATCATAATCCATACATCTGTTTCTGTAAAGCTACTCTATAATTCAAAACAAATGAATAAAAAAATGCCCTCATACATTTCAGTGCAAACAAAGCAGTGAGCACTGATGTAGGGTGAAGAGAAGAGTGAGGCTGGGTGGCTGGAGGATCTTCTAGGAGAAAGTAGTTACATGCCAAACGTGCTGGACCATCCTTGATGTTCCATTCAGATTGCTTTCAAAGTGGGTTCCTAACAGCACTTTATGTTTTTAATTAAGAAAAATCTTTTACACCTGGAAATAAATAAGACTGTTTTCTTTCTTGTCCTTCAGATTGAAAAACAGCTCAACTCAGAAATGCTGTTGAAGTGGACCAATCCCAGCACCATGGCCAATGCCAAAGTCAAACTCTCCCTTCCAAAGTTTAAGGTGGAAAAGATGGTTGATCCTAAGGCTAGTCTGGAAAACTTAGGGCTGAAAAATTTATTTAATGAAAGTACATCCGATTTCTCTGGAATGTCAGAGACCAAGGGAGTGGCTCTATCAAATGTGGTTCACAGAGTGTGCTTAGAAATAACTGAAGATGGTGGAGATTCCATAGAGGTGCCAGGATCCCGGATCCTGCAACACAAGGATGAATTCAATGCTGACCACCCCTTTATTTATCTCATCAGGCACAACAAAACACGAAACATCATTTTCTTTGGCAAGTTCTGTTCACCTTAAGTGGTAGAACCCAAGTTAAGTCCCACCTGATTTATCTGTGGATGCAGATTGCTGTAAACTCTGCATCCAGAGAATCACTTTCTAAATGCAATAAATTGTTAACATTCCTGGATCAGGAAGCAGCCAGTATTTGTCATGTGTAGCCTTTACATTAACAGGCCCTTCTTTTCTAATTCTTTTGTTACACTTTTTTACCTCCATAAAAGAAAATGACACATACTTTTAAGGAAAAGGAAGCACATTAGAGGAAAAAATATTATTTGTCAAACTGTCCAAGGTTGTTGGCAAAATGGTCCTCCACATGGAACAATTCCTATCAGGAGGATCTGGAGGATCTTGTTCTCAGAACTTTGCCTTTCTTCACCAGGATATAGAATGTTCTAGACATTCTGAAAGTTAAAAGAAATTCCAGTGCATGGGACCCACAAAAACTGCCTTCATCCAGTGAAAATGCACACATATTCACTTTACTGTACACATCCTTATGTTAAAACTTGAGAAACAAGTTTTCTTTCTTCTCAAACTTTGAATTTGGGAGATTTTAGGAAGATATTATGTTGCACATATGATTCAGTGCATTTGGTATGCTATGGAAATCCATTAATAGGGTCCGTACCAGCACTGTATAAATCAAGGCCTTAGTAGTTCTATAATGAATATTCACACAAAATGGACAAATAAAGACTATAGCCCCTACGTGGTCAAATTCTGCTGGTAAATGAGTATGCTAACAGCTTATGAACATACTTTGGGAACTAGCTTAGATTTTGAAATGCTGGATAAAGAATTATAGAACTATAGTAGATGAAGTGTAAGACCTCAAGGGGGACACACAATTCTTATTTAAAAATTGGTTTTCATTTCTAATATCTGTCTCACCTGGCCATTTGGTGCTGGCCTGGTGCCAGAGCTTCAAAGGGACTGATAAAGGGACATAAATTCCACAAGGACTCTCCCAGTAGCCAATAAAAAACTTTTGGTGTTGAAGGAAGTTGGCTCTTTGTCTAATGTGATGGGGAAAAAACAAGAAACCTAAAACCTTTAGAAAATATAAGTAAAGCTCTTAAAGTATTCACAATGCCTTGACATTTTTTTTTTTTTTTTAGCCTGTGGGTGTAGTTACTTTAGATAGTTTGTAATTTATACTAGTAATATTTTGTAAAGTGGTTCTGATAAGCTGTCTGTGTTATGGCTTGTGTATTAATTCACTACCAAAAGGACATATTCACAGAAGATTTTATGGTATTTCTTCCCTCATTTCTTCCTTGTTATTCAGTGTAAACAGGTTGTTCTTTCTCTGAAGGTTTAATATTGACTTAGTTCTGGCTATTGACAATACAATTTTATTGAATGATGTGTCTTTTTTTTCTCTAAGTTAGATTTACTATTTTGAAATAAAATCAAGCCATACATGTATGAAAGCATTCTTGAATATAAATGTCCCTTTGGTGATTGAGGTAGACTAAAAAGGAAAAGAATAATTCCTACCCTTTTCTCCTTCTTTCTTGACCATTCATTCTTTTCATCCAATTTATTCCTAGGGAAGAGGACCAGGACAGTGGGAGAATGACCCCAATTACTTAAGAGTTACATGAAATCCAAGACCTTGCAGGAGGACAGGGAGCTCCTCTGCAGCCCTTTTAACTTTGGCCCCTCCTTCAAAATGTAATTTTGTTAAGTAAGTTTTGTCAGATAAAAAGGCCAAAAACCAAGACCAGACTAGGCCACAACAAGCCTTTATTAGGGGAACAGATCTGCCGGGCTGTCTCTGAACAAAGGAGAGACAAAGGCAATATGGCCGGGGCAGGGATTGTCTTTTATAGAGACTGGGGTGGGGTTTGTAGGGACTGAGGAATGGAGGAGCCAGTGACATCACTAGTTGGTAGGAGGTGAGCGAGTATTAGGTTACTCTCCAGGCAGGAACAGGGGCATGCTGGGAAGAAGGGTTTGTTCTTTGGTGGCAGCAACTATCTTGGCATGACGTCACACAGGGGAGGGGGCAAGGCACGGTAGGAAGAGGGCAGATACTATACCTAATAGCTGCTGAAGTGGTGGGAAACCTATCATTCCAGGCTTCTGTTTTATGATAGTTGGGTGAAGGTCTCTTTTTTGGAGCTGCTTTCTGCTGACAAGGGGTGAAGATTGGGGCTAGACCTGGATCTGATGAGGGCTGTGGTAAGTGGGGGCTTCTTCCCTTTGTTGCAGTGGCTGGTACCCTGCCCTGAGGAGCTCTGTGACTGTCTGGTTGGTGAATGCCCTCATGCATTCCTTCAAGAAATTTTGAAAACAGTGAAACAGACAGGGTTTGAGGAGTAAGATAAGGCAGAGGGTGACTAGTGGTCCCATCAGAGGAAGGAGCCAGGGCAGCCAATTATTTAGGGAAAAGAGGTTTTCATTTACCCAATTGTTTATGCGTTGATCAATGTTCGAGGCCCTTTCAGTGAGCTTTTTTGCTGCATCTCATACTATACCTGATTGATTTGTATAAAAACAACATTCCTTTCCTAGGAAAAGACATATACCACCCTTCTCTGCTGTGAGGAGATCTAGCCCCCTCCTATTTTGGAGAGTGACAGGTGCTAAGGAATCTATTTGGTTTTGTAAAGTTGTGATTGATCTAGCTATTTCTTTTAGGCTGTCACTTAGCTCTTTAGAGAGAGTTTGGAATTGAGTTAGTGAGGTAGCTAGGCCCCCTACTCCTGTCCCTAAAGTGGCAGTGATGCCTAGTCCTATGAGTAAGGGTATTAGTTGGATAGCTCATCTTGTCTGACCTATTTTTGTTGGCACTGGTAAAGTTTGATTGTTTGGGGCTATATCAATGTTAGGGTTGAGGTAAACTAGCGTGCAAGTCCCCGTCCAGTTAGTTGGCAGGCACAGGTAGGCCGAAGTTCCACAAAGGAAGAAGACACTTTGAGGGGGTAAACAGAATTGGCTGTGTATGTTGAAAAGATGTGTGAGTTTGTTATTTTCCTTTTCCCATATTCCTAGCATTCCTGCCAATGGAGGCCCCATTAAGGGTTAAAGAGGTCCTTGGTGTGAGGCTTGTTGTGTATTGCTGGTCTTATTTTCCTATTGGAGGAAGAATCTCCTGGTATTGACCAGAAGGCATTCTGGAGAATGGTTAAATGTTGGAATAAGGAGGCATTCTGTAACTGAGGGGACTGTGTTTCAAGGGGTGCAAGGATGTATAATCATGCAAGGCATATGGCAACCTTTGCAAAGCCCCGAGTTTTTATTGAGAAGACCCTGTGTCATAAGTGAAGCACCAGTGAAGTGGACAGGCTGAATAAAGGGAGCATCCTGGGTGATCCTGTAGTTAGCATGACCTGATGAGGCCTGTAATTGTAACGTGTAATTGCACTTTTGAGAGGTGAGATGTCCCAACATGGAGCCCATGGACAAGTTACGCTGAAAGCAAAGTGGGGCTCGAAAGCTCAAGATGATGTTATCAGCTATAGGTCCAAGTATAGGCTTTTCTTTACTCTCATATAGAGACAGGTTAGCCATGTAAGATTGAAGGAGTTGGGCTGCACAACCTATTTGTGTTTTTTTTTGTCATGTCAGTGATGTGAAAGTCAGTGAGGGACTATTTATTAAATAACTGTAACAGGCCTCCCATCTTATATTGAGGATGGTAAGTGAGATTGGATATAGTCCAGACTTTTGGAGGTACCGGGATGGCCATAAAAGAAGCAGTGGATAGGGACATACGGAGCCAACAGTTACTGGCTAGTGATGGGTTGAATTGATTTAATAGGGAGTGGGTTGGCTGGATCATGTTATCTAGATAGTGTATAAGTGAGGAGTGAGTTAATTGGCAGTCATTGTGTATGTGTGTAGGGTTGATGGGTGAGGGTGGGGCCATAGAAACTGCATGTAGAGGAAGGAGGAGGATGGGAATGAGGGCATTTGGTAGAATTGTGATGTGGACCCTGTAGTGCATGATGGAATGGCGAGGAGTCTTGTCAAAGGGAAGAAGAGAAGACTGAAGAAATATTTTTGTGTATTAGTGAAGGCAAATAAGAATACCAAGAAGGGTGATAATTAGGTAATAGGTTGCTGTGAGAACACACTTTTGTAAGAAGGGCCAGTCAGTTGGGCTCATGGCAAAGAGTCACTAGAATAAAGAGGTAGAGGAGAGCCTTTTGGGGAGGTGAAATCAGTTAGGGAGCCCTAATAACAGCTGTCAGTCACCCTTGATAAATTATTGTAGACAACCAGTAATACTAATGAGGGTAATGATGAGGTAATATATTACCACCAGAATACATTTGTCCATAGTTTTCCAATCTCTTGGAGTGGTGGCAGTAAGCCCAGTCCCAAAGAGAAGGCCAAAAAGAATTAATAAAAGAAGGCTGAGGATATCTTTGGATGATCCTGTGTGTATGGAATTGAAATATCCCATGGCACCCTTAACAAAGGGGAATGTCTTGAGGCAGACGAAGGGGAGTGTACAAACAGCAAAGGAGGAGAAGAGAAAAGAGCTCTATCTCAAAACATGAAAAATCAGCTAGTGCTCCCTGCCACCAGAGGTCTATTACCCACTGGAGGATTGTCCCAGGGATGTCATCCTGTGGGCAGCACCAAGCAACGTTTTCCAGAGCACACTCAAGGAAGGCCTGAAACTGCTGCTGTAAGTGGACGTACATCTGTATTACCTAGGAAGGTCAATTGGATTTTGAACAGAAGATAGGGTTAGAAATGTCAATGGGGGGGGGAGAGAGAGAGAGAGAGAGAGAGAGAGAGAGAGAGAGAGATAAGAGAGATATTAACCTTCCTTGGGAATCTGTGAGAGGTTATGGAATAATCTGAGTCTAGTAGGTCCTGTGAGAATGGAAGAGTATCTGGCAGTGTTAAGTTGCTGTTCAGGCTGTTTCATCTGGAAATCTGCAGGAGCCTTTTTTCATCCTGGAAAGATGGAACCAGGGGACACTTTCCTGGAGTTTTACCATGTTAGGAGTTATTAATGAAACAGTGAAAGGTCCCTCCTGATGTGGTTGGAGGGGTCTTGGGGACAGGGCCTTAAGATATACCTGGTCACCTGGAGAAGGAGGAGGATGTAAAATGCCTGATGAGTCCGGAAAGGGGAGAGTTTGATTAGCCAGGGTTTGAAGGAGATGACGAGTGTAATTAAGTGTTGGGATATAATAGCAAGTGCTGGTGATGGGTCTGGTAAGTTAGAGAACAGGAGAGGTCATCCATACATCAACTCAAAGGGAGTTAAATTTAATGGGTTTTGGGGTGTCTAGCGAAGCCGCATGAGAGCTAGAGGGAGGAGGGTAATCCAATTTTGTTTGAGATTTGTTTTTGTTTCTATTGAGAGTTTAGTTAGTTGAGCTTTAATTAACCCTTTCGCTCATTCTACCTTGCCTGATGATAGAGGCAGATAGGGGATGTGGAGTTTCCACTGCATGTTGAGTGTCTCTGTTACCTGTCGGGTGGTCTGAGAGAGGAAGGCAGGTCCATTGTCTAATTGAATGGAATATGCAAGGCCAAATCGAGGAATGATTTCTGTTAGGAGCACAAGAAGTACAGCAGCTGCTCCTTCCGATCTTCAGGGAAAGGCCTCTATCCACCCCATGAACGTATCTACCAAGGTCAGGAGATATTTAACCTTTTTTACAGGTGGCATATGTGTGAAATCAATTTGCTAATCTTCCCCTGGTAGTTGTCCCCTGGACTGGTGAGTTTTTGTGTGTGTTTGAAAGCCACCTTGGCAACTGGTGGTTGGGCAAATGGGACAGGCCTGTGTTATTGTCTGTGTGTATGTCGCTAAGGATGGGTGGTATAGAAAAGGCCTGAGAAGGTGTAGGAGGCATTGGGTTCCTATGTGGAGTGAGTTATGTATGTCAGTGAGGAGAAGTATTATTTGGTCATCGGGTATGACATGATGTTCCTGATATAGAAGCCAATCAGTCCTTAGTGTAGCACCCTTTTCTATGTATTTGGCCTTTTCCTGAGGAGAATAATTAGGTTTTAAGGGTGGAGTGATTAACATCTGATTTTGGCTTTGGGGAACATATTGTTATGCTATGTTGCAGGCAGTTTGATCTGCTCTTTTGTTTCCCTGAGCTATAGGAGAGGAAGAGGATTGATGTCCTTTACAATGAATGACCCCCACTTGTGTTGGAAGGGTGGCCACTTGGAGAAGGTCATGTATCAGATGTCCATTGACAATGGGCATCCCTTTTGTGGTCATAAAGCCTCTTTCTATCCATGTGGAATTATGAGAGTGTAGGATGTGGTATGCATATTTGGAGTCAGTATAAATATTGCCTCATCTGTTGTGAGCTAAGGTAAGAGCTCAGGTGAGAGCAATTAATTCTGCTTGTTGAGAGGTAGTGTTGTGTGGGAGTGTGTTAGCCTCAATGGTCTGTGTGAAAGAAACTATCACATATCCTGCCTCCTTCTGGCCAGGCACATGGGTGGGAATTGAGCTGCCATCAATAAACCATGTGAATTCTGGGTCTGAGATGGCCTCTGAGGAGACATTAGGGAGGGAGGGAAGAAGGTTTTCAATTGTTTCTGTGCACGAGTGGGAGAGTGTCTGCATGACCTCAGGAAGGAGAGTGGCTGGGTTAAGGGAGGGGCAGGACTGAAGAGAGAAAGACGGGTTTTCTATAAAAGTGGCATGGAAGAGCTGCAGCCTAGAGGGGGACAGGTGTGAGAGGCCATAATGAGTGAGTAAGTCCTGTAGGCGGTGGGGTGACTACACTGTCGTTGGTTGGCCAAAGGTAAGTTTGGAACTTTCTTGGGCTAAGAGAGAAGCAGCCACCAGAGCACGTAAACATGTAGGCCAGCCTCGGACTGTGTAATCAAGCTGTTTAGACAGGTAGGCAACTGGAACAAAGTGTGGTCCTATGTTTTGTCCCAGGACTCCCAAAGCCAATCCTGTTTGTTTGGTGACATACAGAATGAATGGCTTTTGGAGATCTGGGAGAGCCAGTGCCGGGGCAGAGAGGATAGCGGCCTGAAGCCTGAGAAATGGTCCCTTGATAGAAGTGTTATTTATAGGTTCACTTGGGTCTCCCTTGGAAGCATCATACAGGGGTTTAGCAAGTAGACTGAAGTTTGCTATCCATAAGTAGAGAAAGCCTGGGAGCCCCAGGAAAGACAGGATCTCGGCTTTGGAGGAAGGGATCAGGAGGTCCCGTATAAGTTGTTTATGTTCCAAGGTGATTTCTCATTGTTGATATGAGATCTGAACCCCAAGGTATTGTACTCTGAGTTGGGAGAGTTGGGCCTTGTCGCTGGAGACTTGGTATCCCCTTTCATATAAGAAATTAAGTAATGAGGCTGTGTGTTGTTGAGAGAGTGTGCAGGTGGGGCTGCACAAAAGTAAATCATCTACATATTGGAGTAGCCTAGAGGGAGACAGGTTTAATTTTAAGAGGTCAGTAGCCAGGGCCTGTCCAAAGAGCTGTGGACTATCCCGGAAACCCTGTGGAAGAACTGTCCAAGTAAGTGGTTGAGAGTGTCCTATATCAGGGTCAGTCCACGTGAAAGCAAAAACTTTTGTGAGTTGGGGTGTAGGGGGATGGTGAAAAAGGCATCTTTGTGGTCTAGAACCATGAAATAATGTGAAGAGGATGGGATATGGGACAATAAAGTGTAAGGGTTGGGAACAACAGGGTGTAAGGGAAGTACAGCAGAATCGATGGCCCTTAAGTCTTATACTAATTGGTAGGAACCATTTTTTTAAATTTATTTTTTAATTTTTTTAGTTCTTTTATTGGTACATTTTAGGTATACAATTCATTTACATTTATCCTTGGGTGTTTGTACCTGTACATGATATATCTTGGTTCTTATTTTTTTTCCCCATTACCTGTGCACCCTTCAACCCCTGTGCCCTTCCCTATTTACATAGATTTCATTTCCTTTTTTTTTCTTTTCTCATAGGTTTTCCTTTCCCCTTCCCCTCCCTTCACTCCTTCGTCTTTGGACCTTTTTTCCTATTTCAAATTATCAATTATTCATTTTAATGATTTTAACCCTTGTTTACACTATCAGTTTCTCACAGTAGAGAAACTATTCGGTATTTACACACGTGTGTCCTATTTATTTC
>NW_004624792.1:9228635-9239036 GCF_000247695.1 Heterocephalus glaber
ATCTGCCAATTAAGTCTAGAAGTCTTTTGGTGGAGTTTCTTGGGTCTTCTATGTAAAGTATCATATCATCAGCAAATAATGACAGTTTCACTTCTTCCTTTCCTATCTTTATTCCTTTTATTTCTTTCTCTTTTCTAATTGCTGCAGCTAATGTTGCCAGAACTATTTTGAACAGGAGTGGTGATAGTGGGCATCCTTGTCTTGTTCCTGATTTTAGCATGAAAGTGTTCAGTTTTTGACCATTTAGTATGATGTTGGCTATTGGTTTTTCACAGACAGCCTTAATCAGTTTAAGATAAAGACCTTCTATTCCAATTTTCTGTAGGGTTTTTTTTTTTATCATGAATGGGTGCTGGATTTTGTCGAATGCTTTTTCTGTATCTATTGAGATGATCATATGGTTTTTGTCCTTGACTCTGTTAATATAATGTATTACATTTATTGATTTACATATGTTGAACCATCCTTGCATCCCTGGCATATATCTGACTTGGTCAGGGTGTATGATCTTCTTGATGGCCCTGTGTATTCTGTTTGCCAGTATCTTGTTGAGGATTTTTGCATCTATGTTCCTTAGGGAGATTGGCCTGTAGTTCTCTTTTTGGGTTGGGTCTCCAAATGTGTCTATTCTTGCATTAAATATTAAGTCCAAAAGGTGACAAACACTTCTACTTCTCAAAGGAAAAGACCAGTCTTACAGGATGGTCAGTTTTTGCCACTCTTGGATTATTTATCCCCTTTGTCTAGTGTATAAAATAGAAAATATGGAATGTTTATGAAAAAGGTTAGAATATTCCCAGGGGAGAGATTTAGTGCTTCCTTAAACCAAGTGCACAGGGAATTTAAATATTTCCTGGAATTAGCCTGAACTGGTGGTTTCCAGCAATGGACAATGCTGCCCTCTAGGGGATATTTTTATTGCCGCTCCTGGGAATAAGTCTCAGGAGTAGAAGCCAGGAAAGGACTAGTAGACATCTACAGTGCCCAGAACAGGCCCCCACTACAGAGTCATCTGGCTCACAATGGTGTTTTTGTGGAAGGAGAGAAAGGTGGGGCTCTCACTGAAGTACAGACACAGGCTGGATGGTCCTTGAGGCAGAAGAAGAAGTGGCTGGAGCTGGAATGGAGGAAGAAGGATGTTTGTCTGCTGTCAGCTAAAGTGAGATGTGGAAGTAGCTAGGCTTGTTTATTTTGAAAGAGGCTCTGGTATGAGGATCTGCCCAGCATGGGTGAGGGCTTTCCAGAGGATGCATAAAAGCACCACGAAGAGAGCTGACATTCAACACCAGTTACACCCAACAGCAGGTTACAGTGGCAGTCTGATAAGGCTCTCTGCTCCCTCCTCTCCTTCCTTCCCTCTCCATACAGCTGTGTGTGAAAGCGGGGAGCTAGAAGGTTAGGCAAGTAAATGGGAGCAAACCCACCTCCACTTCCTTCCCCCGTGGGCCAGTGAGCCTGAGATACATCTTGAGTGGTAGATGGATAAGCTTTAAATCAAGAGACTGAATTACGGTTTAGATTTCTGGGCTTGTTTGTTTCTGAAAACGTCTATTGTAGAAAAGTAGCTGAAGAAAGTTGAGTCTGGGAAATTTCATCGAGGGGATAATGAAGATGGGAAAGAGTAGGATTGAAAAGGTATTGGAAAGAAATCATCCAGGCACATTTTGTTAGCACCCTGTCCAGTCCAGTCACAGGCATATTGTCTCATTTAATCCTTGCAACAGACATGAAGAAACCATGGTCCCATCTTATCAGTGAGGACCCTGAGACATGGAATAGACATATAATCAGGTCAAGGTCACGGAGCTAATGAGTATTGGTGGCTAGATTTGAACCTATGTAGGCTGAGGCCAGAGCTGAAGCAAGCTTCTGTCCTCCATCTTTCAACTGGCACCAGCTGGCACCAAAGTTGGCCTCTGAGGGTGCCTGAAAGAATTCCTCTTTCCCCTGGATCTTCTCTTGTTAGGAATTCTCAAGTATTCATCTTATCAGGGCAGTCCTTTTCTCATCCACTGGAACATCTCCAGAGTCAGAGCCAGTCCACTAGTAATGGACGGAATCGCTTCATTTGTTTATTTGTAGAGTCAGGGGGTAACTCCTTTGAAGGGAAGGGCAGGATCTCAGATCAAAATTGTACCCATGCCACAGACACTGGCATCCACAGGGCTTGATGAGAGCAGTAGCCTGGCTATGAACACCCCTACTACCTTGTGATGGACAAGTGTGTAGTGTCTGTTCTTCTCTGCTCTGGTCCCTGAGGGACAGCCAGATGCTCATGCCCCATCCTTGCACACCATATGAAAATGGCAAATTGTGCAGAAGTGCTTTTGTGAAGTGCTTGAAACCAGGAAGGTGAAGCTGCTGAGAAAAGATGAAGTAACCTACAGAGCCTTCTGTATTTATCTACATTCACCTGTTTTGGCAGAGTCTTCTGAGAGGGTAATTCAGGACAGTCCTGCACTCTGAATGCAGGTCCTGCTGAGCATATTATTCTTCAATTTAAGTAATCCACCAGCTCAGAGCAGAATCCCCCACCTGACAAGAGAGGCTTGGAAACATGATGGCCAGTGTTTCTGAAGCACAATTCTTTGAATTTGAATTCTAGGCTTCTGAATTCAGGTTTTCTAAACCTCAAATAATTGTGAAATTTAGATTAAATGGTATTTTAAATCTGCAGGGTTGTAAAACCAGAAGCATTGGTTTTCTTTTTTCTTTTTAAATAAATTAACTGGCTGCACCTAAGGGAAAAACAGAAAACAAAAATTCAAAAGAAATGTTTCTGGGGATAGTTGTGGAATCAGCTCCTCTCCCGGGGGTGGAAGACTCTTCCCCTGCCCACAGAGCCTGCAAACCAGAGGTCAGGACCTCAAAGTGAAAGCTCTTTTCTTCTGAATTTTAATGTCATTACATTTACCTTAGCCATTTTGAATGAACATTTGGCAAAAAAGATACCAGCATCTTCTTCTTGGCTCACTTTATCTATTGTGCACATGCATGATTTCATTATAATTACCTTCAAGGGTTCTTGAGATGTTCCCAGCTAATTTTTCCTGTACCCAATGCTTAAAATCTATGTTAACTGTCTATGGTGGATGGATGCATTTTAGTTCTTTCAAGTTCTTTTTTTCCCTGGCAGTTAGAGTTAGGATGAACCTCCCTTCTCACACCTGTGGAGAACACATATGGCAGCCGCTACCCTTTTTTGCTGCTTCTAACTTGGCCATCTAGGAAGTTAGATATTACTTTGTTGTAACTGTGTATAAAGTAAAAGCTAATTGGCCAAAAAAGTAAGAAATACATTTTCTCTTGGCTTAAAGTTCTCCAGGTTTAATAAAATGATTTTTTTTATTTGATATGATCTTTGGCAGCTCAGAAACTTTTATAATTTTTTCTGGATTCTCCACTGGTTTATGGAACAATAGATAGGTTAACTATTAGTCTAGTGTGGTGCCACATGTCTGTAATTCCAGCACTCAAGGAAGCTGAGACAGGAAGATTGCAAATTCAAGCCCAGCCTGGACAACTTAGTGACTTAGCAAGACCCTGTCTCAAAATAAAAAATAAAAAAGGGCCAGGGATGTTGCTCAGTGCGATTCTCCAGCCCCAAGGTCAACTCTTTGTAACCTCAAAATTGTATTTAAATAATTTTCATAAGATCTCTGAGTTCTTTTTTCTAATTTTTAAAATAACTTTATTATTAAACACACACATACAAAAAATTAAAACCATTCAAAGAAGAACAATGCAAGGGGAAAAAACCTACAATAATATTCAAATACAGTAGAACCCAACCAAAACAAAAATGAAAAGTACTTAAACATTTTTCCATATAACTTAAAAAAGCATCTCAAAAACCAACATCTGAGTTCTTTTTTAAAGAGAGCTTTTAATTAATGGACCAGTCAGTACTGCTTGAGTTGCTTTGCTCTATTCAGAATCCAGTGCCAAGGGAGATGAGGATTTAAAAGAGGGACAATATTTTGTTTCCCTGCCTGCCCCTAGTCACTCTCCATGTCTGTTCCTAATCACTCTCCCAGCCACCCTCCTCCAAGAGGAGCCAGTATCCTAAATCCTAATAAATCCTAAGTCTCTTTCTCTCTCTCAGCTGTTTTTGTACTTCATATTGGTGGGACCATGTAGGCTGTTCTCTTTTCTGCTTGGCTGTGCAAAACATCATATGCAAGTAGTTCTAGATTATCATTCCCCTTGCTACACGGTTTGGTAAATTGAGTTTATAGCAATTTATTTTTCCATTACTCTTCATGGGCATTGGGTATTTTCAGCTTTTGGTTATTATAATCACTTCTAGTATTCCTAATCTAATATTTTGGTAAAACATGTATGTATTCCTAGTGGATCTATAAGTATATACATGAAGACATATATATATATACACACACACACACACACACGTATATATACATATATATATATACATACACTCACATGTATATATATATATATACATATATATATATATATATATATTTTATCCTTGGGAATGGAGCTGTTGAGCCATAGATAATGCAAATATTCAGCTTTGCTAGAAAATGTCCGACAGTATTCCTAAGTGGTTTTTACCAATGCCTCTCTATCTTTTATTATTATGATTAAGTAGTGATTATTAATAATGAATACTTTTTCCTATTGTGACTCCGACAATCACCATTCATTCTTGGAATATTATGAGCTGGAGGTTTTGCTAAGCATGACATGTATTATAATTCAGTTTCCACAGCAACCTCATGAAGTCTTGCTTGACAGGTTCAGGCTCTTTTTGTAGTTGAGGGAGACTAAAGGGGACAGAGATTCAGCAATATGACATGAAAATCTTGCCGAGCACACAAGGCCAGCAAACTGTATGGGTAAGATTAAAACCACAGCTCTTTAATCCTATAAACTATGTTTATAATCACTATGCTTTGATTATACTAAAAATAACTTACTTGGGAAATCATTTACCTTCAAAGAAGGATTTTATTCTGTTTATGTTAAAAATGAAATATTAAGTAAAATATGGATGAATGCAGATAAGAATAAAACAGTTAAATATTTACATAATAAGTGAACCTTCCAGGAATGTTTACTTTCAAACATTTCTGGTTAAATGTAACACATTTTCTTCAAAAATTCTGTTCTTTTCTCAGGGGTCCTATTCAGTTCACTTTATGCCATTTGTAATTTACACTGAATTAAAATGTTTTCCCTCTTTTAGTTTGAGTGCTTGGACTAGAAACGTGTCTATGACGTTCTTATCATCAGGCCCTCTTCACTGTCATGGAAATTTTAAGAGGTAGGTGTTTCCCTGTTCAATGGCCTTTGTCTCTGTCACCACCCTCTGTCCTGACAGTAATAGCTGCTGCTTGAATTTGTGAGAGCCTTTCAAGTAAGGAGAGCCAAGAATTTACTATCTATAAATAACTATTCCTGTCCCATTTTCCCTTACCTGGAACAGGTAAGAAAATAGCACCACATTATTCACCACTAGAGATGAGATGGATACTGATGTGTCCTGGAATTCCTGCTGCTTCAGGAGTCTTGTCAACCCCATGAGACAGCCCTTCTTGTCTCTACCATAGGCTCGTTTATACCCCTGACACCCATCTCCTGGTATAGACTCTCACAAATAGTAAATATCAAAGACATATTTGAATATTAGAGAGTAGAGTTTGATTGGGTAGATTCTCTATGTACTTTGGCTATCTTGGTCATCCATTGGACCTAACAAAGGCTTCTCTGATGACCCAGAGTAAATCATTCTGAAATGTGTGGAGGAATGGTATTTCTAGAGGGATGAGAAGCTGCTATGAAAATAGGAATCCATGGCTGAAAAATCTCACAAAATTTGTGTTGAAGTTAAACTCTTTCTGCAGTACTTTTCTAGGCATTCAAGAAGCATTTTCTGAATGTCTGGGAGACACCATATTACTTGTTTCTTAAACTCATATGGCCTCTAAATCTGGCTAGTTACACCATGTCCTGGAGGACTACTGTTTAATGTAGCATATTTTTGGAAAATTCAACTTACTGGAGAAATCAACCTGCAGAGACAAATCTGTATTTGTCAGGTTTCAATGTGAATGCTCTGGAAAGGACCTGGTGAGGGAGGCAGGAAACTCTGCATTACAGTGTCCAATCACTCAACTTACGAGGGCTTCAGGCTCTTCCTGTACATGAGAGAAGAGAAACTTGATCCTAGTGATTTCTGAAACATCTCTTGATTCCAATAGTCTGAAGAGGCAAGACAAATCCTCTATCCATTGACATGGAGCCAAACATCATCTCCACCCCCTAAACATGGTCCAGGGTCAGATGCTCCTTGTTGTCCATGGAAACAAAAGTCAGCCTCCCCAAGGTGAAGAGGAGTGATTGTCACAGATGCCTCTTCCCACTTTGGCAGGAGATGGGGAACATCTGAGACAAGAACACACCTTGCCAATTGTAGGACCTCATATGGGTGGTGAAATGACTCTTCTCCTTCCAGCAATTCCAGAAAAGCTGCCAAAGAGATAGGACAGATCAGAGCAACACAACCAGCTTCTTTCTTCTCACACAGCGTAGTTGTTTTTTTCTAATTATAAATACAGTTCTTTCTCTTACAGCCTTGTCTTCTTATTTGGAGTTTCTCCTATATGTGCATCATTGCATACAATTATGTAAGTTGTTCCCTGCATAAGGGCATTGCACAGAGAAGGTGAGAGGGGCCTTAAAGCCAATTTGTGCTTGATTTGCATAATAGTTAAAGGGTGTGGGACTGTGTCCACCTAAGGAGGGGTCACCTCTCTTGATTTACAGAAAGGTGCTGTGTAGGCCTGCTGTGGTTTGTTCAGTATTAGTAATATTTTCAGAAAAAATGAAAGCCTCATCAGTCACCAATATCACTTATTATTATCATTGCTGATACTGACACTATCAATTTAGGATACTTTGCTCAGAAAAGGACCCTAAGCAAACTTAGGCTAATTAGAAGTAGGTGGATTTGAGGAGCAAATAAGCTGATGAGAAGAGTAGGCCATGCTTAGAAGGACAAACATAGTGTGTGGATGGGGACAGCCCTAGAAGAAACTCTGGACCCACCCTGAGCACTGATAACAGCAGAATATGTTGCAATGAACATCCTGTGTGCTGTGATGACAAGTTGAGATCTGACTTATCTCCTTGGTTTTTACCCTTGCATCTGCCTTAATCAACCTGTGTTCCAAAGGTTGTCATTGTCATTTCTTATTCCATTATTCCTTAGAGAGAACATATGCATAAAGGGAGTTTTATGCCTAAGAACCAAAGCTGGAATGGTAGAAGAAATGGTGTATTGCACCTAAATAAAGAGGTCTTATCTTTGTCAAGAACTGGTCATGAGTGCTAAATTTGTTCAACCACTAATGGCAGGATGTGGGAAGTTGGGATGAGTTATTTCTCACTGCCCTTAATACTTCTTTGCTGACTTAGGGGAAAGTAGGAACTTGATGGGCGTAATGAGGTCAGTGGTTTTCCTTGTAGAGAACAGGTTTTTCCATCCTTGGGGAGGCATCATTGCAACACCTTTGGCAGAAGAGTCAGCCTGCCTGAGCTGGTGCACATGAGACCATCTTGAATGTCTTTTTCTTTGTCACCAAAATTCAGCCTAGTGAGAACTTGATCACCAAGGGTAGAGTTATCATAGGCAGTCAGTGAGACTTACAGTACTGTATTCAATAATTTTAAGCACATCATGTTCAATAATGAATTATTTCTTCTCTTCATGCATTGTATCAGGCATCTAAAAGGTAGATGTCTTAACACCTAACTATAAACTACTGAACTAGACTATCATTTCCTAACTGCCTTTTGTCCATGAGGTTACCTACAAAGTTCTCACCAATGCAATTATACATTAAACCACTGAATAAACATTTATTGTGTTCGACACTGGTCAAAGTGTGGGGAGGAGACATAGGAGGCCATGACACAGAGGCCATGCTCATGTCATAGAAGATGAGCGTCAATTACTTCTGTGATGGGGGTCTTAGAGAGTGTGTGGGAACAGAGAGGGAGGACTCCTGATGGAGAAACCTCAAAGGTTTGAGCTGAGTCTGAAGGGACCAGGAAACAGAAGGCAGGTGAAGAAACTGAGGGCGTGAAAAACATATGCAGGACCACAGGGAATGGATGGGATTAGGCATGGGTGTCAGGTGGAAGTGTGGGAAGGACTCCCGAGAAGAGACTGCAGAGGGGGGACAGTGGGCACAGGGAGGGCTGACTATAATATCCCATGGAGCTTTAAATTCATCCTGAAGACAAGTGAGAGCAAGCAAACAACTCACAGATGTACCTTCCGTACATTTTATGCTGAAGGAGTAGGGTTTTTCCGTTTTAATTTTCACCTCATCATGGATCAATACCTACATAAAACAAAAGAAATGAGTTCCTAGGAAAATAAAATAAAAATCCAAGACACTCACTCAATAACCAAACCAAATAAAAACAACAAAATAGCCAATTTAATAAAAGGGCAATAAACCAAAATTGGCATTTCTCAAAAAAAAAAAAAAAAGGACATTCAAATGGCCAAGAGGTACACGAAAAAATGCTCAACATCACTAATTCTCAGAAAACTGCAAATCAAAACCACAAGGAGATATCATTTAAATCCAGAATAGCTAATATCAAAAAGACTAAAAATAACAAATGCTAGTGAGAATGTGGAGAAAAGGGAACCCTTACACACTGTTGCTGAAAAAGTAAATTAGGATAACCATTGTGGAAAATAGTATGGAAGTTCCTCAAAAATTAAAAATACAGCTACTACATGATTCAGAAATCTTACTACTAGGTATATAGCCAAAGGAAATTAAATCAGTATGTCAGAGAGATGTTGACATGCCCATGCTCATCGCAGCACTATTCACAATAACCGAGAAATGGAGGCAACCCAAGGTTCCATCGACTGATTAATGGATAAAGAAAATGTGCTATATATACATGATGGGAGGCTCTTCAGCCACAAAGAATGAAACCTTGTTATTTGCAGCAATGTGGATAGACTTGGAGATTATAATGCTAAGTGAAATAAGTTGGGCACAGAAAGACAAGTACTGCATGATTTCACTTGTGTGGAATCTAAACATGTTTGATTTCATAAAGTTTGAAAGTATAATTGTGGTTACCAGAGCCAGGGACAGAAGATGGGAAGAGAGGGAATGTGAAAAGATTGATCAATGGATTCTAAGTAATAGATAGGAGCAAGAAGCACTGGGGTACTATTGCACATACTGAGTATTTTGATGGGGGTTATGTTGAACCTATATATAATTTTTGGTAATTTGGCGATTTTGACAATGTGAATTCTGCCTATCCAAGAACAGGGGATGTCTTTCCATTTTCTTTCTTTCTTTCTTGGTACCAGAGATCGAACTTGGGACCTTGCGCTTGCGAGGCAGCCAGCGGAACCACTGAGCTAAATCTCTGGCCCTTGTCTTTCCGTTATCTAATGTCCTCTACAATCTCTCTCCTCAGAACCATACAGTTTTCATTATAGAGGTGTTTCACTTCCTTGGTTAGGTTAATTCCAAGGTAGTTTTTTTTTTAGGCTCCTATGAATGAGACTGTTTCCCAGATTTCTTTCTTAGTGGATTCATTCTTGCTGCATAGAAACACTATGTTTATTAGTTTTAAGATTCTCCTGGTAGAGTTTTTTGGATTCTCTATATAAAGCATCACATCATCTGGAAATAAGGATATTTTGACTTCTGCATTTCCTATTTGAATCCCTTTTATTTCCTGTGTTATCTATTCTGGCTAAAGTTTTGAGTACTGTATTTAACAGGAGTGTTGATAGTGGACACCCTTGTCTTCTTCCTGATTTTAGTGGGAATGTTTTCAGTTTGTCCCCATTTACTATGATGTTGGAAGTGGGTTTGTCATAAATGGTTTTGATCACTTTAAGGTAAAGTTCTTCTATAAAAATCCTTGTCAAGGTTTTTATCATGAATTGATGTTGGATTTTGTCAAAGGCTTATTCTGCACCTATTGAGATGATCATTTAATTTTTACCCTTAGTACTGTTTATATGGTATATTACATTTAATAATTTATATATGTTGAACCATCCTTACATCCCAGGGTGAAACTATTTTTTTAATGATTTGATGTATGGTATTTAAAATAATTTGTTGTATTCTATTTGCAAGTACCTTGGGGATTTTTGCATCAATGTTATTAAGAAAATTGCTCTGTAGTTTTCTTTTTGTTAGGTCTTTTTCTGGTTTTGGTATCAATGCTACCTTCATAGAATGAATTTGGCAGTGCTCTTTCCATTTCTTTTTTTTCTTATTTTTAAATTTTATTTTATTGGTACATTTTAGGTATACAATATAATGACATTCATCATTGGAAAATTGCACCTTTACATAATCTTTCTTGGTT
>NW_004624792.1:9246910-9263806 GCF_000247695.1 Heterocephalus glaber
CTTTAAGAAATCTCTGTTTTCATGGTCCTTAACTGTGATCCTGTCTTCTCTATCTGATATCCTGTCTTCAGATTCTCTTAGTCTGCTTGCATGCTTTCAATGGAGTTTTTAATCTCCTGAATATCTGTTTGAGTCTGTTTCATAGATTCCATTTCTTTCTAATGTTGGGCATTCATGGCTTCCAGCATGTTTATGATCTCATCTATTTTCTTATCTGTTTCTGCTCTAGAGCCTCTAATCATGTCTTTCACTCTGCTCACCACCTCTACATTTATCTGGGAGATTATTTCTGCTTTGAATTTTTCTAGAGCTTCATGTATTTGCTTTGTTACTTCATGTGCTATCAGTTCAGGGTGTCCAGGTGGTTGATTATCAGACTTTTCTACCTCATTTCCCCCAGAATTTCCCTTTTGTAGTGTGGAAGCCTGTGTTTGTGCCTTGCTTAAATATCTTCTTATTTTTGTTTTTGGTACTGTCTTTGGTTTACTTCCTGAGTTGATATTTCAAAATTGCTTAATGTAGGTATCTTTGTTGCTTGTGTTTAAAACTGTTGTGGAATGATTGCTTTTCAGAAGTATCTTCCAAATATAGCTTGTGTTTAGGTTTTGAGGCTCTAATGACTCTGAGGCTATTTTATTTTCCTTATACCAGGAAGGAAAACTGATTAGATCAATCACAACATATTAGCCCAAATGATACAATCAGCAATACCATAACATCAAGCACAGCTTAGAAAATGACAATATGTGGTAGTTATTAATCTATCACATTTAACTATGTGAATTAAATTAAAACTGAGGACCAACCCAACATATGTTTATAGTGAATAAACTCTTCAATATAGCATCTTTCCCTTTCGGGGTGGGGAGTTAGAAGGAATTGGGGAGGGAGGGACAGGTAGAAAGATCAGGAAAGATTAGCAGTGAGGGCAGAAGACACAGGAAGATCACACAAACTCTAAGAAATTGTTAAAGGCAAGAGGAAAAGGCAGAATGAAAGAACAAAGATGTGAACAGAATCACCTAAGAGCAACAGGGAGGCTAGATACCGTATTTACTTTCCTTTAAAACTAATGATAATCAAGAGAAGGAAAAAGAGAAGAAAAGAAAAATAAAGGAGAAATCTGAATTCAGTGCAGAAAGGAACAAGTGGGGAGATGAAGAGCAATGAGGGACAGTGAGAGAACGAGTGAGAGAGAGAGAGAGAGAAAAGATGAAAGAAAAGAAAGAAAAAAATTGAAAAGAGTAGAAAAAGTAAAAATTAAGAATTAAAAATAAGAGAAACAAAATTCTTTTTTCTTTTTTGCAAATAGCAAAAAATAAAAATGATGGGCCTCCTTCAGGGTATGTCTCTGCTGTCACCATAGGCAATGTCGGCATCCGTGTGCATATACCAATCAATGAGTCTCAGCAAGCCAGCAGCAGACCCGTGAGATTCAGGCAGATTTCTGGCTGCTAGTCCCAAGTTGAGCTCTCTGTCCTTCTGCAGGGTTGAACTCTGCAATGTTCTACTGCAGGTTCCAGTTGCCTTTCCCCTGAAGATAGTCCAGGTTTTGATGGGAGGTGATGGTTCCAGGTAATGATCCCTCCAACTTACCAAGTACAGTGGTCTGGTGTGCCTTTATTGTAGATTCTCTTTGCTTTTCCACTGAGCTTCAGTTTTCATCGAGGAGCCTGAGAAGCCCTCTTTCTGTTACTAATTTCTGCTCTATCTTATGGTGCTCAGGACAAGGGCCTTTATAATCCCCTGTGCCTCTGCAGTGTGGGACCAGGTAGCAGAAGAGCCGGAAGGCCAGAGGTGGTGGTGGGGGCAGTAGGACTAGGCCTTGGAGGCACCTGTGTGGCCAAGCGGAGCACCAGACAGGGGCAGGGCTCCAAGCCTCACCTGGGGCCTCACCGTGGCATGGGCAGGGCCTGGTATGGAGCCAGGAGCTTCATGCTGCTTGGCTCACCTGCTTGCACTGGCTAGTTGCGCCGAGCAGAGCCAACTTATTTTCTTTTTAAAGATACCTAGCCTCATATATTTTCAAAATAATAACAGAAAATGAACTAATACATAGATTATACCTAATATTTGCATAGAATTTAAAATAATCTGTATGACTTTGGTGGACACCCTCCCTCCAAAATTGAATGTCTAGCTTGGCTACTGTCTTCTCTAACAGTGTGAAACCCATGCACAGTGAACATAATTTTCTTGTTACCATGTGGTCAAAACTAAAAAGTGACCCAGAACAACAAAACCATTGTTTATTTGTCTGATTGAATGATTCATTTATTCACTCATGCATTCATTTTCTTGCAACCTTTTCAGACACAATAAAACTAACACTTTCCTTTAGTGTTACTAAAGATACTTTCAAGGTACTATGCAAGGCATTTAAGGATAAAATGAAGTACATCCATGGGAGCTCTGGAAGTAGGAGAATTGGATGATGCTGTTCCAAGAGGCCATTGGGCATAGGGGCTTTTTGTGCCTGCACAAAGCTTCAATGCTGCCAGTGGGCAAGGTCAACAGGAAATGTAGGGAATTTGAACTTTAGCCTTTGTGAAATATTGGGCAATGTGGATGAGCAGCCCTGTGATAAGGTATATAGAGAAGAATCAACACATTTGTGGTTTGGGGGTAAATATGCAGCTATTATTTATTTTGTTTGGTAACACCTTTCAATTTTGTAATAAACCCTTTGGCAACATTGAGCTGAAACATGAAAGCATCTGTTCGATGAAAAACTAAAGGCTGAATTTCCATTCTTCATATTGATGATGAACGTGGAACTTGAATAAAAACTTTCCATATACCATGGGCTGTATGAAATCACAAACTATATGGAAACCAGAAACACAGATTGCTGAAGAGGCCCTCACCTTTGGGGTTACAGTGCAGACTGCACTGCAGCACCCTGGAAAGTGTAATTTTTCATTCACATTATGTGATGATTGTTTTTTAATTAAAAAACTCATTTTCAATTCCACATTTGTGTGGAGCAAGTGAAACAATAGCTATACATATGTGGATTCCATTGAAATACAATTGGCCTCCAAAATAAAATACTGTCACTTTTGTAACAGTATCATGAACTGTTTCAAATAGAAATTAATTTATGTTAATATCAGGAATGTTTCCAATTTTATTTTGTGTGATTCATACAGCTTTCAAATTTCAGTCTTTCAAATGAGACACATCTGACATTATTAGGAATTCAATTGTGAATTTAAAAATTCAACATTGGAGATAAAATTATATATATATTTTTAGTAGCAAAACATTTATTGGTGTATTTTAGGCATATATAATGTTAACACTCATAGGGAATTTGCACCTGTACATGGTACATCCCTCCTCTTTTTTCCAACTCCTCCCTCCCCTCAAGCACTTTCCCTCCCTATGCACAAAAGTTTTGTTTCCATTTTTCCTTCTATTTTCTTGTTCCTTCCTTCTTCCCTCCTTCCTCCCTTGTTTCCATTCCCATTTGAACATTTTCTTCCAATTTCCCATTATCTATTATACATTTTAGTCCTTATTTCCATTTTCAGTTTCTCACACCAGAGAAATAATGTGGTATTTAAACACATGTGTCTAATTTATTTCACTTAAGAGTATAGCTTCAAGGTCCATCCATGTAGCTATAAATGCCTGAAGCTCATCCTTCTTTATGGCAGAGTAGTACTCCATTGTAGAAAAAAATGACATCTTTATTTGTCAGTTGATGGACATTTGGGCTGTTTCCAAGATTTAGCTATTTCAAACTGTGCTGCTATAAATATGAGTGTGTATATATCATTATGATATGATGCTTTTAATTCTTTAGGGAGATACCAAGAAGAGGAATTATATATTGTTATAGTAATAGCATATATAGAAAATTTGGTAACTTCAATATTATAATGAAAGCAACTTGCTAAAATGTAAAAGACCCATTAATCAACAATAGACATAAAATAAGTCATAGGGCTCATAAAATTCATAATGGTGTAGAAATATCTTGTTTTACTTTACCAAAATAGAAGTTGCAAAATTTTACAAATTTTAAATGTAAATAAAATAACTAGAGTTTTCATAAAGCATTTCTAGCCAATACTCAGTTGGATTTTAGAAATGTTTGAATCTCTGAGAAACTGTACTGTAAACCAATTCATATCCTGCAGTAGTATTAAGGTTTTATTGTTTTCAGTAAAAATGTTCTTTATCTTTTTGAGACAGACCCACCATGGTGATAAAGAGCAAGTAGGCTCCTGAGCTTATTATCTATTACTCATTAAAAGCCTCATTTGTGTTTTCTTCTGAGGTAATCAGTTATTGAAAGCTGTTTCTGATAAAACAAAACAGCCATCCAGTGACCCTTCTCTTGGGCCTACAAATATCCAGTGAGAAACAACACAGAACAAAGCTGTCTGTCTCCTTTATTAACCTAAATGTTGGGTCACATCCCCGCTTAGCTCTGCATACAGAAAGATTAATCATTGAGGGTGTATCTGTCTGTCTTAGTTACTTTTCCCTAGTTGCTAAGACAAAGTACCTGACACTCGAAGTAAAAGGGGGAAGAGTTTATTTAGCTCACAGTTTGTAGAGGTTTCAGTCCATAATTGGCTGGCTCTAAGGCAGGATGGCAGAACTGCTACAGTTCATGGAACACCTGCAGTAGCAGCAACAAGGGACCTTAACCGAGTCTTTCTGCCCCTTTTATTTTATTCAGACTACTTAGGGTGGGTAACACTCATGCCCTTAATCCTAGTTCCCTGGGGTCTAACCTCACCATGAATCAATTACACAATCTAGATTCAGCCATCTCAGAAAAAGCATGAGGGTTTGGGGACATCTAAACACAAGCCATAACACTGCCTAAACACTGGCAATACAAAGTTGATTAGCCCTAAATTTATGTAACTTGTCTCATCCCCCTTCCAGACTGAGAACATCAAAATAAGAGATTTACAGGAACATTCAACTATCAGTGGGCACCAGGAGTCTATGGCCACTTTGGATCCCAGGAGAGCCTCTACAAAACTGAGACTTCCTTAAATAGAAAAAATTATTTCATGGATATTTGATCGCTCCTTCAAGGAATCAGGACTTCTTCTGCAGAGCCATCTTATGCTGGGTTTGGGCCAGCAAACCCTGATAGAGATGAATGAAAAATGTGAGAGACAGAGTATATCTTTGTCAGGGGGTGAGGTGGCTTCACTGAAATGAAGCCCCAAACTGACTCAAACTCCCAGATTTATTAAGGAACAATAAAGGCAAAGTGTTCTGCTGAGGGCAGATGTTTTCAAGTTAGCAAGGCGTGGTGACAATTTGGCCGAATCATTGACTTTTATCTGATTGTCCCCTAAGGAGCTTCCTTGCTTTCCCCATAAGGCCCCTCTCTGCCTGAGTTGGGAAAACATCCCATCTTCAAGATGTTCTGATTCTCAGAGTTAGCAGAGCAGGCTTTGACTCTGTTGGATATGGCAAGGATCCCCACAGTCTTACAAAGCCAGCATTGAGATAATGATCAACTAGACTCAGGCCCATTTCAACTACTCCATGAAAGACTGGCCTTGTTCCTTTGTTAAGAGGCCATCCTGCTCCTCCCCTCAGAGCCCTGCCTCCTTCAGTTCTTCAAGCTGAAGTCCCTTCCCATTTTCTCTTAAACTCTGGCGAATAATCAACCTTTGCCTCTCACTGACACTGATGTGTCCTGAAATGCTTTCCTGCAATAAAATGTCAAGAACCTACCCTGACCACCTTTAAGTAAGTCCCTATCTCTTCTTTAGGGAGACCTTTTTGGACCCCATCTGGTGACATTTTGTTAAAAATCAGCTTGAAGCCTCTAAACCATTCAGAGAGGGGTGCCCCAAGACCTCAGAATTTGGTGTTGTTAGCTACTTGCAATTACTGAAAATAAAAAAGTTTGTAGACAGGAAGACATTTAAACTAATTACTGAAAAAAAGGAGGGAAGCAGAACAAATTTAGAAATAAGAATTGCTCCAACATGTACAAGATTTAATTTTGAATCCTTTACCTGCATTTAGGGGAATCTCAATTTATGAGATGACTCTTTTGACAGAACTTATAGTTTTAGTTAGATGCATTATTTATTTTTACCAGAATAGCATGAAACGAAGGTCTTCAAGTTAACATAATCTAAATTGGATTTTGCAAATCATAAATAGAAAATAATCTGTCAATTTTCTGTCATAAATAAAGATAACTTTGACAAATTCTGGATTGTTGAAGAAATGTTCCCTGAATAGAAGCGCAGAGACTGTATACCTGTGACAATATTGGAGCTGGATTATTTTTTAAATAAGAAGAGTTTTGATTTTCCCTCATAAAATAGAATACTCTAGGCTGAATATGTCCTCCAGAACTTGTAGAGAGGCTGTTTTCTCAACAACTTCAATTTTATTAATCGTAAAATGCAACTCTGAAGAAGATATCTGGCAATTTTATGAATTAAAAACAATACCTCATATTTAAAACCTAGATTTTTAAGGAAAATGATAGTAACAAACTTAGAGATCAGTATTTCTAAAACACTGTTGCAATAATACAAGAATAGTGATTCTCCTTATGTTTGTGTTATTTTTAAATAATCAATTTAGAGAAATTTTTTTCATTTTGCAGTACTGAGGATCGAATTGAGGACCTTGTACTTGTGAGGCACACGGGGCACCACTGAGCTAAATCCCCGCCTCTCCCATTTTAATGGTAGGCACAGATACAAGCTATTCAAAGTGTCCTGGTTTGGAAGATTAATTTATATGCTTAGACACTCTATGAAATGTGGTGGAATAGCCAAAATACTGTGAAGAAAAGGGTTTTGAAGTGTTCCGATTCCTTCCTTTCCCTATTGGCCTCCACTGAGGTGCTGTCTTGGCTAACGCTTGGCTATTATGGCTGTTATCTCAACCGTGATACCACAGAAAGGGTTTGTTTCCAGGTCCTGGGCAGAACCAGGCCTGAATAAGTGAAGAGGCTTAGGACAGAGTTGAGGAGCAGAATTGACTGGAGAGAGATTCTGAGCCACACACAGGTCACCAGGAACTCAGAGGGAAGACAGTGAGCACTCTACAAAACAGGGAGAGGGGACTTGACAAATCTCTGTAGGCCTTAGGTAGGGACACCCCAAGGCCACAGCCAAGTCACAAAGCTCCGGGGAACAGAATGAGGGTACTGGCTTGGGAATTGATAGTCCAGCTTCCTAATCCTAGCTGCCACTGCAAAACTGGCATGATCTGTGGATCAATCAAACGTAGTTTCTGGTGGCCCGTTTTTCCTCTATAAAATACTAATCTCTTATTGTTTACTCCATCTCAAACCAATGTTGATCATCAACAATCAAGAAAACCAGTAATCTCACGCCTGTTCATTCCGTGTTCCACTAGATGACGCTGTTCGTCACGCTATAGCAGCGTGGAGCCGTGACTCCAACTGAGTTGTGAGTTTTAGTTCTGAAAACTCCAGCAGTGCCTTAGACCTTCTAGCCCTGCTTCTCCGGGGGCGTTCTTGAAGTGCTTTCTTTCCACGTAGCCAAAATAAGCGCTCTGCAACTCTTCCTTTTATGGCTTCTTAAATATGAACATTCTTTAAGATTTTTCTAGGTTCCTGACACCCCCTCATCCCCACCTTAAATTTGCTTTTTACTTTGGTAACAATACTTAACATAAAATTTCCATTTTTACCAAATTTTAAGTGTACAACAATACAGCATTGCTGACTATAGGCACGGTATGGTACTACAGATCTCTGGAAAGCTCCGTCTTACCAGACTGAAACTTTCTTCCTATTACTAGGAACTCCTTATCTCCTCCTCCCCTGAGCTCGCCTGGCAAACACTTTCCTGTGGTTCTGGGAATTTGACCATTATATTAGTTATTTAAAATTTGAGATTTTGACATAATAATCGTTCAATATGACGTCTTGATACATTATAGGCATACATTTTAAATTTGATTGTTTTGGACATCAAATATAAGTGGAATCCTGCTGTATTTGTCTCTGTGACTGGTTTATTTCACTTAGTATAATGTCCTCAGGTTTCATTCATGATGTTGAATATTATAGAATTTCCTTCTTTTAAGTGTAGAATAGGATTCTATTGTATGTTTTTACCCATGGGTATTTAGTTGTTTCAACATCTTATTTTTTTGTGAATAGTGTTGCAATGAAACTGGGGATGTAATATCTTTCAAGATCCTTCTTTCAGTTCTTTTGGTTGTACACCCAGGAGTAGTATTGCTGGATCATATACTAGTTTATTTTTAACTTAACACCTCCATACTATTTCCACAGTGGTCACATCATTTTACATTCTCACCAACAGTATTCAAGGGGTCCAGTTTGCCCACTTCCTCAGCAACACTTATTATCTATCTTTTTGTTAACAGCCATCCTAACAGGTGTGAGATGATTATGGTGATTTTTATTAGCATTTTGCTAATTATTAGTGGGATGTTGAGTATTTTTTTCATTTGTATGTCTTGTTCGGAGAAATGTCTATTTATTAGCCCACTTTAAAATATTATTATTATTAGTATTATTAGTATTCAGTTGTAGGGCTTCCTTATAAATTTTGGAGATTAAGCCACCGGGGCCCCTTTTGGTATTGATTTATTCTCCTTTCCTGAATTACTAGCTCCATGTTGACCAGCAATTTTTGTCTTCCAGGTCTCCCTTCAGAGTTCCAGCCACATATTCCCCTTCTCAGCGGGAACCTGCCTATGCTGTCTCACAGACACCAACGCTGAACTGGTGGTCTCTCCCACACATTTACTCCTTTCCCAAATATTCACCATTTTTCACCACAGTTTTGATTACTACTTGTATATACATGCAGACCTGCATACATGTGTTCTTATGTGAGGAAATATATAAAAATGTTTATATATGTGTGTGTTTACACATATAAGGCAGAAGCCTTAGCATTTTATTTTGTGCTGTATCTCTAGTGCCTGCAGTAGTGGCTGATGTAAAACAGATACTCAATAAATATTTGTCAAATGGACAAATTTCCTGCTGGAACAATAATTGGGGCCAGAGCAATGCAGTGTATTGGTTGCTTATATCTTGGTCACATGTGGTACTTAAGCCAAGCTTGGTAGCAAATGCCTACAATCTTGGCACTGAGGGAGGCTAAGGCAGGAGGATTTCAGCCTGGGCAACTTTGTGGCTTAGGGAGACTCTGTCTCAAAATTTAAAAAATTTAAGAAAAAAAGGCTGAGAATGTAGCTCCATGGTAGAGTTCCATGCTCCCCACTGGGTTCCATGCTCACTACTCCCCCATCCCCCATACTACTTATAGGGTTGAGTGTGAAACTCTCAGTAAAAGACATTAAGTGTGAAATTAAAAATAAAAATTGGGGTTATTGTCAGAAGCAAGGAAGGTAAGAAAAGCAAACAGCATGATACTGATTACACTTATTCAGTTCAATTCAGTTAAGAACAGTGAACATTACTGAACTCATGTGCAAAGGATTTATAAAGGGATCTGAAATATAGCAATGGACAAAATAGACAAGACACTTTCCCTCACAGAGCTGACATTTCTACTTATTTTTATTGGATTCTGGTCAGAATTCTCTCAATGTCATTCTTTTCTTGAAAATCTCATCTGTCCCTCCACTTGTCAACACATTATTATACTCACGTTGAGTTTTTGTTACATTTATTCATATCCTGCAATAGTCATAAAGGTACAAAGATGAATAAATAAGATGTGAATCTAAGGACTTGCTATTTTGTGGTGGAAATTACCATAAACAAAACTACAAAACAAAACAGATAAAAGGGAAGGCTAGCATTATTTCTCTAGTGTTTTTTATAAGTGATAGTTACATAAAAGGATTGTCTTCATATAAAATCGCAATGCTCTTAGTTAAATGGGAATTATGTAATGCTGTGACTCTAAGACCTTTGCAGTTTGGTAGCTGAAAAAGAACAAAAAAAGTTAAAGAAAAATAATTTGAATATGTAAGGTTAGAAGCATAACACCAAATTGGGCAAGACCTTTAGTTGCCAACATTCTCTCCTTTCCTACTGCTCCAGTACAGTGACTCAGGTTCTCTCTTTCTTTTCCACTAAGAATCTTAAGAAAATTTTCCAATTATTCTCATCAAAAAGTCCATTCCTTCATCACATGGCAACACCTAGCTCTAAAGCAGGCAGGTAAACTGTCATCACCCGCTCTTCTCCAAGTTCTAGTGACGATATGGAGAGGGAGAACATAGATATTTGGAGAGAATTATTGGTCTCTGCCATGAAGGAAGAATGAAGGAAGTTAGTGCCCTGAATACAAATTCCTTTTTTTTAGACCTCTCTCCTGATTGCTAGGCTATGGAATTCAAAGTCAAAGAACTTTACTCATAATTTTCCCTTTCCCTTCTTTCCTTTTCTATGTAAATAGGGAAGGGTGGAGGGGGTGAAGGGCACACAGGTAATGGGGAAAAAATAAGAATCAAGATACATCATGTACAGGTACCAGCACCCAATGATAAATGTAAATGTGTTGTATACATAAAATGTACCAATAAAAGAATTTAAGCAAAAAAAGTCAAAGAACTACCCAAGTCCATGCAGCTATTCAGTAGCAGAAGGAGGACAACATTGCACAAAAAATGTACCCAGTGAAAACCATTCTGAAAACAGCCAACGTAGTTTAGGGTGAAAAAGTACAAGAATTTTACATAATAATATAGTATGCTTGAAACTTCCAATATGCAATACAGATTCCTTCCAAAAGTTTGTGTGAGGGGCTGGGGAGGGCTGGAGGTATCAGTGCAATAATATTTAAAATTTGCTCATTCTAAAATCAGGTGAGTTTGGGCATGACTATGTGTTTGGTGGAGTGGCTCTTCCAGGGCTATTTACTCACAAAGTGAGATGCTTCTTTGTTAAAATCTGTAACAAAAGAAAAAGGGGAATATGTGGCATTGGTGCCTAGGCCAACCACTCTCGGTAAAGACTAACAGGAAAATGTCACTTTCAATGTAGTCACGGTTTATGCCACTCAAATTTTTCTCCAAAAAGACTTGTTTTGTTTCTGGGCCCCAGGCACAATAAATGGTAAACATTAAAGGCTGAGTCTAAAAATCTCTCAGAACATTGAAGCACAAAGCAGAGTTGCTCTCTGAAAAATTTAGTCTGTGTGATAAAGTGTGGTCCAAACAGATAGGAGAGAGGGCAAGAAGTATTTTCTGTAAGCAAAAAGTTAGTTTTAGAAGTCAGTGAGGAATGGGGACTTTAGGAGAGACATCACTTACTGTATCTGGATATGTCAGTAATTTAAGAAATAAGCCAGAGTAGCCTCCTTGATGGAGAAGGGCCATTTAAAAATCTAGTAGCTATGATCATAACATGTGTCAAATCAAATTAAACTTGGGCTAAGGGAGCTCTCATACTTGAACCCTTATACAGTGGACCCTCGAGTTACAACCAGCCGGACATACAAACAACTTGGGTTAGGACTGGCATTTTACTTTTAATTTACAAATGAAGTCTCGAGTTACAACCCAAATACCAGCCACTTGTGCTTCCAGATGGTCTCAGATACAGATTTAACCCTTACAGAGTTCTGGAAGGAACCTTACCACATCATTTCCTGTATGGGGTTAATTGAGAAATCCTGGGCCAGTGTCTCTCTGAGGACACTGAGATCTGCCTGTATACAGGAGAGAGACTTTGAAGGCTGTGTAGAGGAGCCTGAGCCTTCAATTGACCAACTGGAGTTACAACCAGCCCTCGGGAGCAAATTCAGTTCATTAGACAAGGGTCCACTGTATAACAAATAGCAACCCAACTTAGTATGTAAACAAACTGTAAACCCAACTTGGGAATTTGCTTTTGTAACAAACAGCTGAGTCTCAGCCAATCATAGTCACCAAGCATTAGTCATTCATAGGCCACCAACTGTTCAAATTATGTTCAAATAAGACAAATGCTGTGCTGGAACCCATCCAGCGGTCTCTGTTCCTCACTTCTGTTTTCTGTATGTTACCTTTCTTTTTCTGACCATAGATGTTGTCCAACCTTGTGGCAGCCCTGTAGCTCTTTGAACCTGGAGTTCTGTTTCAGAGGACTCAATGATAGAATCACAAATAAAATCCAATGAAGATGTTTGAATGTGTTGTAATTCTATGTTTAAACACATTTGCCTAAATTTATGTTTTTCCTCTGGGTTTAATTTTCATATGCTTTATAGTCTTCATGATTTTTCACTGGCTTCAGAATATTCCACTAAATGAATATCCCAAACATTTAAGCTGCTTTGAATAGCGTAAGAAGTAGCCTTCTCCTGACTCAAGCATTCTAAATTGCCAGAAGGGGGTCAGTATGGAATCAAAGTGAAAAAGCAATTATGATTCTCCATCATTATATATATAATCAAACTAGTTTTATCAATTTGACCTTTTCCACCAAAATATACATTCACCAAAATATTATCACTTTTATTCTTCCTCTTCAAATTGAGATATTGTCATCTTAAGAATTTCAAGTTCCAGTTTATTATTTTTCTTATTTTCTTTGTTATTTCCTTAAGTGCAGAGTGGCTTGTTTCCTTTTTTCTTAATTTCTAATGGAGTTTTTTTCAACATTTAATTAACTTTATTAACTTTCTAAATTATCTTTTCTGAAGGGTGCACAGGTAATGGGGAAAAAATAAGAACCAAGATACGTCATGTACAGGTACAAGCACCTAAAGATAAATGTAAGTGTATTGTATACTTAAAATGTACCAATAAAAGAATTTAAGTAAAAGAAAATTATCTTTTCATTTCTTTTGCTTGTTAAGATTCTCTTTAACCAGGCCAGGGATTTAGCTCAGTGATTATGCCGCCTGTCTCGCAAGCACAAGGTCCTGAGTTTGAGCCCAGTTGCATAACCACTGGTTTCATTAACATAAAATTTCAGTGACAAGAAGATTCTCATGACTCATGGGTAAGGGAAATTTTCTCTCATTCCAGTAAACGAATTGGTGACAAATATCCACAGCTGTTCTGTAGCATAAGTCTATAATTATTCTTTGTCTGGGGGCATCATCTCAGTCCTGAACCCCACCGTGGATTGTGGATTTGTTGGTTGTAGATGGTGAGGTGGATCGTTCGGGTGCAGCTGGGTCATTGCTCTCAGCTGGGGTGCTATCCCTGGTCTCTGAGATGTTGGCGTGACCCATGACCACTCGCTCCAGGAGGGCAGCCACAAGGTTTCATCCTTATCACCAGTGTCCCTCATCCGAGTCTGGAAATTGTCCTGGGAGATCCGTGTGCTGTCTCTTTTACTCTGAGTTTGTCTCACAGGCAAGTTCACCCCTGGATCCGATTCACATCCACATCGGGTGCCAAATGTAGGGAACAGGCAAAGCGGACATAACTAGAACCTCTGCAGTAAGTCCTAGTTTTCTGCGAGCCACGGCAGCACAAGGCGAATTAATTTATTATACAGGAAAGGTAGAAAAATGAGACTTGGAGAAGAAGCTGAGCTTTGGGCCTGATCAGTGCTGCTCTGGGCAGCAAAGACTCACAGATTCTTTTTACACCCAGAATTAAACTTGGAGAAGGACTCTATTTTCCAGTGAATGTTTTTGTTGTTATCTGGATGGCAATTAGGTGGGATGGGGGATCTAGCTCCTTGGTTCTATATAATCCGGTGGCTATAATTCTATTCTTTTGATCAGTTAATCATAGTTCGAAACTTCCTTGGGCTTGAAGGCATCTTCCCAAAGCCATATCAGGATGTGTTCGAAGTTGTCTCTAGCATGCCCTTGTGCTTGAGCTTGGCTTGAGGACTGGTTTTAGAGTTCAAGTCAGGGTCTCTCTCACCTTTAGGTGAAGCATCCATGCACCATCTTTGAAACAGAAGTCCCTGACCTCCTTAACAACGCCTTCAACATTCACAAGTATATCTAGGATATGCTTGGAAAAAGCTCTATCTAGGATATGCTTATATTTCCACTTCTGAGAATAACAACAATCTTCTACATTCATGTATATTATTTTCATAGTTTATAAACATTTTTACATCCAAAAAAATGGTGAATCCTCTCAACCAACCACCCTGTGAAATAGGGAGGTGCCATTTCCTCCAGTTTGAAGGCTCAGGGAGGTCTTATCACCTGCCTGAGGTAACAAAGCCCCAAGGTAGGACAAATGGGATCACACTCTCATTTTCTGAATTCAGGGCTGTTGCTTGGCTCTTTATGTCACCCCTCATAAAGAATTGCAGGACTCTGTGGCTTATAATTTAAATACCATCTATTTTGAATCTGAATAGTCATTCTAGAGAAGGAACAAGATGAGTGAGTTGGGACACTTTGATGTGCTCAGCTAACACAGTGGTGTTTGGAGATGCTTCTGAATCACATGGAAAGACCTACAGGTCATCCTGTGCTCCACCTGACAGATAGTGAGGCACCTCAGGAGAGGAGAGGAACCTACACTCCCACCTCCACCCCATGATATTTGAACTCCTTGGTACAGAAGAGAGCTGGGAAAAGCTCTAGGATCCACCCTGTGACTAACAGCACCATCTTTTTGCCTTCTGTGTACATTCATTTTTATTTCACAGCCTTACTCTCAGTCTTTCTGGACCTCATCTTACACCTTTCTAACCATGTATCATCTCCACAATCAGTTTGGGGAGATCAGAATAGTTGGTGGCTTGAGGAACCCAGTGTCTCTGGCCCAGCAGGTGAGAGCAATGCTCTGCTCAAGAGAAAGGGTACCCATACCTGCATGTGCACCCACCTATGGGGCAAGGCCAGTGAACTTATCCACCACTTAATTGATGTAGTTCCGTGAGCATCAAGTGTGAGGACCTGGGAGACTGTGCCTCCTGGTTTACCTTCCTTACAACCTTCAAAAAATGCCTCAATGAAATACTCATAAAAGGAAAACTTAGTGGAAGCACTCTTGGGTTGGTTGCCATCTGGCGGGGAGCTCCACTGTACCAAGCATGTGCCTAATGCTTTATTGTACCACTGTGTTAACCTGAAGCACAAAACACTGCCAGGTAGGGGCTGGTACTTATCAGGTAGGCACTTTGTATTTTGGACTTTTGATAATTGTTCTTTGCTTTCTCTTTAAATTTACCCCTGCTGTCCCCTTCAGCCTCACAAACCTATTGGCTGCTTTCCTAGCTTGTTCCCTAGATTGAAGCACCATTTGAAATCTTTATTAACTGATGAAAATAATGTGTCTCTCTTATGTTAGGGAATGAGGTCTCTGGGGTGGAATCCAATGCTGGATGGTGGATGCTCGTAGCCTTGTCTTGTTTCAGTTGCTGTCATGAGATGCCTTATCCCTTATCCTGTGAGTTTGAGAAGTTTTGTGTGCATCAGAATCTACTGAGAATCTTGTTGAAACAGATCCTAAGGTTCCATGAATTCTGATTTATTATCAAAGATAGGCTTAAGAGTGTTTTGAGACAAGCAGCACAGGTGATTCTAAGGCAGTTTCCAAGGATGCCAGGGTAAGGAACTTTTAGCCCTACAAGGCTGGTGCATCTTCTGGGGCTGTGTCCCTGCTGGTCTCCATGAGTTTAGCCCCATGCAAACTAACCAATCAGGGAGTTGACTCTGAACGCTCCGGGCTTTGGTAGTCAATGCTGAGAGCTTCAGCCACAGCTCTGTTTATAAGTGTGAGGTTCTGGCTCTTCCTTGGAGATGTTTGCCAGGAACAGCCTCCTCCTGCAGGTAAGATCCATCCCCTGGATGACCTTGCACACAATGGAGGCTTAGAGTGATATAATGCTTTAATTGAAGACCGTAGTTACTAGGATGGAACAATGATGGCAGAAGCCATGGTTCGCCCAGCCCTGGAGGATGCTGAAGATTGCTCAGGCAAAGTAAGGGTGTGGTGGAAGCTGTTTCTGGGAGAGGAAGCAAGAATGGTGCAAGGGCAGGGTGTGTTTGGGAAACTGGAAGAGGCCCATGTGGTTGGACTGGGCAGTGGTGGGAAGGGGCGTGGGGTGGGGCAAGGTCTGTGGAAAGGGTCTGCACAGCCTGTCCTGAAATCATCCTTACACTGGTGAGGGAGGTGAGCAGGTATGCATCATCCTTACACTGGTGAGGGAAGTGAGCAGGTATGCACTTGCAAATGGGCATAAGGAGAAAAGGAGGGAGAAAAACTGAAATAGGGGGATTCGGTGGAAGATAGCAATGCAGGGAGAAGGCTGTTGCAGTATTACTGTGTAATTATCATGGACGCTTAGCCCAGGGCAGTAGTAGGAGGATCCCATGCCAGAGGAGAGAATGAAGGGAAATTTGGCAGGTAGAAGCAGAGCATATTGATGCCCAGCTGAAGGCAGGGGTAGGTAAAACAGAAAGAGGAACCAACAAAACCTCTAAGATTTTCAAACTGAAGTGAGTGAACAGATGATTAGGCCGTTCTATAAGATAAGATGCATGGCAGGAAAGCTAGCTCTAAGGGAAGAGCTTGAATTCAGTTTTGGCTGTTGAATTTGATATGTTGACAGTTTTATGCTGGCCCAGATTTCATTACTTTAATATAAAATTTTGTATTGGGATGTTCTTTCATAAGTGTAAACAAGAGTAAAGTTTTGCTGCACTAACTAGTAGAGTGGTGTGTGTGTGTGTGTGTGTGTGTGTGTGTGTGTGGTTTGGTGGGAGAAGGAGTTCAAATCAATAAAATGGATATATGCAATTTCAAAATGAAAAACTATCTAAAAACTCATGTCTTGTTCATCAGTTTGGAGCATAAGATTATGTTACTCCTCCCACCCCCCTTCTCAATTCAATGACTCTTGTTATTAGTCATATTTCATAATACCCTTCTCTCCTTCAGGAACTCCCTCCTATAGTAACTTTATTTATTTATTTTTAAATATAGGCAAGCATTAGAAAAGTCTTTTGGCTTCCAATCTGCATTTCTTTACTTGTTCACTTCTTAAGCCTCCAA
>NW_004624792.1:9290716-9307916 GCF_000247695.1 Heterocephalus glaber
TTGTATACAGCATATTGGTGGATTTTGCTTCTTCATCCATTCTGCCAATCTATTTCTTTTGATTGGTGAATTGAGGCCATTAACATTGATGGTTATAATTGATAGATATTGACTCCACCTTGTCATGATGTTTTACTTTTGTTGGCTCTTTTATATCTTATTTTTTCCCATTTCCCTTTAGTTTCTTACCTTGCCTGCTGGCTTCCCCTGTTGTATTTATGACCTTCATTGTCTTTTTCTAGGATATTGTTTAGAATTGTTTGGGGTGGTGGTTTGGTGTTCATGAAATTGCTCAGGTGTTCTTTGTCATGGAAGTATATTTCCCCATCAATTTTGAAAGATAATTTTGCAGGACACAACAGTCTAGGTTGGAAGTTATTTTCTTTTAGGGCTTGAAATAGTTCACTCCAGGCTCTCCTTGAGTTGAGGGTTTGTGTTGAGAAGTCTGCTGTGATTCTGATGGGCTTTCCTTTGTAGATGATTTGTTTGCTTTTCTCCAACTGCTTATAGGATTTTGTTCTTCTGTTGGGTTTCTGGAATCTTGACTATTATATGACTATGTGTAGATATTTTTTGATCGTGGCTAGTTGATGTTCTGTATGCCTCACTTATGTGTATGTCCAATTCTCTACTTGTGTCCAGGAAGTTTTCTACTATTACCACTGTGAACAGTTCTTTATGTCAATTGTACTTTCTCCTGTTTTTTTGTGGATTTCTATCAGTCTTATCTTATTCTTTTTTGCATCATCTGGTAGCTGCTGGATTGATTTCTCATGTTCCCTTACTATTTTTAAGAGATCTCTGTTTTCATGGTCCTTTGTTGGTGGTCTCTCTAAAAGGAGACCTGAGACCCCAGAGAGCACCAACCTTTAAAGAAAGAAAAGGAGACAGCCTGGGGGACGAATAGAAGTTTAGTCCTCTGATACTTTTCGACAATCACAAAGGAAAGAAGTAAGGCTTTTATACATGCAGGAAAACAGCTTAGTTATTCTGGCTATTGTCTTTTTGATTTTAACCTCTGGTGACAAATGACTTTAAGTGACTCATAAAAGCTACAGGCGAATTCACAAGTTCCACATTTCCGTTCACCAATCCTGTACATCAAAGAGCACACCACAGCCCTCTTCTTATCAGATGGTACCAAGAGAGCAGGATGACTTCAGCCAAAATTAAGCCCACTGGCCCACCACAAACATCACAGATGTGCATAGTGAGTTGTATCTCTCTTACCACTTGTAGAGTCATTGGGTTGCAGTCCTCTGATCCAGGGCAATGGTAAATAAGAAAACTAGGAAAACCTGTTTTTCTCCCTTGAGACTTTCACAATGTCTCTTAAAGTTTTCTGGCATTCTTTTAACAAACAGACTTGTGAAGTTTCCCAGAAATGACTTAATTTTTCTCAGTTAACAAACTTCTTGTGATCTATTCTTACAACTAGATAACTAAATTCTACAATTTCCCACAGTCCTTAACCTCAATCCTGTCTTCCATATCTGATATTCTATCTTCTGATTCCCTTAATCTGCTATGCATACTTTCAATGGAGTTTTTAATCTCCTGGATATCTCTTTGAATCTGTTTCATGGATTCCATTTCTTTCTTATTTTGGGTGATCATGGTTTCCATTTCTTTCTTTTGCTGGGCATTCATGGCTTCCAGCATGTTTCTGAGCTCATCTATTTTTTTTTTTTCATCTGTTTCTGTTCTAGAGCCTCTAGTCATGTCTTTCACTTTGCTTACCATCTCTGTAGTTATCTGGGAGATTATTTCTGCTTTGAATTTTTCTAGAGCCTCATTCATCTGTTTTGTTACTTGTTATGCTTGGTTGATTTTTTTTTTTTTTTTTTGGTACCGGGGATTGAACTCGGGTCCTTGCACTTGCAAGGCAGGCGGTGGAACCACTGAGCTAAATCCCCAGCCCTTGTTACTTCCTATGCTAACAGTTCAGGGTGTCCAAGTGGTTGATTATCAGACTTTTCCACCTTGTTTCCCCCATAATTTGCCTTTTGTTGGGTGGAAGTCTGAGTTTGTGACATGTTTAAATGTCTTCTAATTTTTTTTTTTGGTATTGTCTTTGATTTATTTCCTGGGTTGATACTTTCAAATTGCTTATTGTAGTATCTTTGTTGCTTGTAGTTAGAACTCTTATGGAATGATTGCTTCTCAGAGCTGTCTTCCAGATATACTTGTTCTTAGGTTTTGAGTCTCTAATGGCTCTGAGGCTATCTCATGTTCATTATACCAGGAAGGACAACTGACTAGATCAATCACAACACCTTAGCCCAAGTGATCCAATCAGCAACACCACAGCATCAAGTACATCTTAAAAAATGACAATTTTTGACAGTTATTAATCTATCACTTTTAACTGTGTGAATTAAATTATAACCGAGGACCAACCCAACATATGTTTATGTTGAATAAAATCTTAAATATAGCAACTTTACCTTTGGGGATGGGGAGTTAGAAGGAGTTGGGGGTGGAGGGATAGGTAGGTAGAAGGATAGGGGAAGGCTAGCAGTGAGACCAGAGGTCACAGGCGGGAGATGGAAAAAGAGAAGAAAAGAAAAATACAGAAGAAATACAAATTAGGGCCTGAATGGGAATACAAAGAGAGATGAAGAACAATGTGGGACAGCAAGGGAATGAGTGAAATAAACAGAGAAAGACAAAAGAAAAGAAAGAAAAAGAAAAATTTGAAAAGAGTTGACAAAGAAAAAAATAAAAATTAAAACTAAGAGCAAAAAAATGCTAATAATAATTTTGAAAATAACAAATCAAAGGAAAAATGAGGGGTCTCCTTCAGGGTATGTCTCTGCTGTCACAATAGACAGTGTGGGCAACAGTGTGGAGATATAAGTCAATGAGTCTTAGCAAGCCTGTTGCAGACCCGTGAAATTCAGGCATATTTCTGGCTGCAAGTCCCAAGTTGAGCTCCCTGTCCTCCTTCAGGGTTGAACTGTGCAAGGCTCTACTGCAGGTTCCAGTTGCCCTTCCCCTGAAGACAGTCCAGGTTCCGATGGGAGGTGATGATTCCTCCAACTTACCAAGTACGGTAGTCTGGTGTGCCTTTATTGCAGAGATTCTCTTCACTTTTCCAGTGGGCTTCAGTTTTCATTAAGGAGCCTGAGAGATGCCATCTATCTGTTGTTCACTTCTGCAGCTCAGGAAAATGGCCTTTATATCCCCCTGTGCCTCTGTAGTGTGGAACCAGGTAGCTGCAAAGCAGGAGGCCAGAGGCTGGGGTGGGGGGTGCATGTTGTGTGGCTAAGATGCTCCAGTGGGTGTGCCAAGGGGTCCTCACCATCTCACTGGTAGCAGGTGAGCCTGACGAGTCTGACAGAGCTGTCCTCTACAGGGCCAGGGACCTCTCAGCCCATGCCTGCCGCCATACTCTTGTGAAATAAATAGGACACACATGTGTAAATACTGAATAGTTTCTCTGGTGTGAAAAACTAAAAGTGTAAATAAGGATCAAAATGTATAATTGATACTGTGAAATAGGAAGACAGGGTCTAAAGGAGTAGGGGAAGTGAGAGGGGTAGGGGAAAGGAAAGAAGAGAAATGAAAAAATATGAGAAAAGGAAAAAAATGGAAGCAAAGTTTTGTAAATAGGGAGGGTTGGAGGGGGTAAAGGGAAGACAGGGGAATGGGGAAAAAAATAAGAACCAAAATACATCATGTAAAGGTACAAGATCCCAAAGATGAATACAACTGTATTGTATACCTAAAATGTACCAATAAAGTTAATGGAAAAAAAATCATAGGGTTCCCTATGGTATTCATGCATGGACCTAAATCTTTTGTTACAGAATTGTAGGTGGAAGAGTGTAGCATGCTTGCACAAATATGCATGGGTTTGGCAGAGATGCAACTTGAGTTACCTAAACCCCATATACTCAAGAGAGCTCAAGCAAGAAGTGTTTGTTGGTAACAAGAAATCCATGCATGCAAATAGATTGTTCTGTGGGTTAATTTTCCATCTCTTTTCCTATTATTAGTATATATTTGCCATACATAATAGTTACATTCATCTTGGGAAATTGGTACATGTACTATGCATCTTGATTTTTTTTCCCTTAAATTCTTTTATTGGTACATTTTAGGTAAACAATACATTGACATTTATCAATCTTGATTATTTTTACTGCTCCCCACTCCCTGTGTCCTCCCCTCTTCCTTGTTCCCTAGATACCTTTCTCATCTCCACAGAGGCTATCTCTCTGTTTCTTACCATCTCTTTTATTTTGCTCTTTCAATTATTTATCTTTGTATTTTTCATGTAAAAAATCATGATATTTAACCTTCTGTGTCTGGTTTATTTCATTTAATATTATGGTCTCTAGTGCATCCATTTTCTGATAAATGAGTCAAATTTATCCTCCTTTATGACTAAGTAGTACTCCATTTTGTATATATTCACATTTTGTTTATTTATTCATTTGTTGATGGGCATATAGGCTGCTTCCATAATTGAGCTATTGTGAATTGTGCTTCCATCTACTGTAATATGATAACTTTAACTCTTTTGGAAAGATACCTAGAAGATACATAGCTGAATTTTCCATCTCTTTACTGACCCAGGGATCCTTATTTTGATTTGCTGAGACCTTTGAAAATTAATTTATGGGTTAGTAATTATTTCCAGCTTCATAGGGACAGAGGAGAAGCTGTCAATATATAGGCCAATTAATTGTACAAAAAAGCTCAACATCTTTAACCATTAGGGAACTGCAAACCAAAACTACCTTGAGGTTTTTTTTATCTCATCCCAGTCAGAATAGCTATCATCAAGAATACAGAAAACAGCTGGGAGTCGACTGCAGGCTGGCGAAGCTGTACTGCGCACCCTCGCAGGCTGCTGGGCCACACACCTTCCTCCTCCTCACATCCCTCTCTCGGACATGGTGGCCCCCATGCTCCATGACCAGCCGGCTGGGCACAGTGTTCCCCTTCCTGCTGGTCCTGGTGGACCCGCAGTACGAAGGTGCTGAAGGTGGAGTAAATGCAGATATTGAGAAACATCTTGAATTGGGCAAGAAATTACTTGCAGCTGGACAGCTAGCTGACCCTTTATCTCAATTGCACACTGCAGTAGCTCAAATCTAATCCAAGTGAAAATGAAGAGAAGGAAGCCCAGTCTCAGTTTATAAAGTCTGATGAAATGCAGCGTTTGCATTCACAAGCACTTGATGCTTTTGACAGTGCAGATTATACTGCTGCTATAACCTTCCTTGATAAGATTTTAGAGGTTTGTGTTTGGGATGCAGAACTATAACTTCAAGCGGAATGTTTTGTAAAGGAAGGGGAACCTCGGAAAGCTATAAGTGATTTAAAAGCTGCATCAAAATTGCAGAATGATAATACTGAGGCATTTTATAAAATCAGCACACTGTACTATCAACTAAGAGATCATGAACTGTCTGTCCCTCAGTGAAGTTAGTGAATGTCTTAAACTTGATCAGGATCATAAAAGATGTTTTGCACACTATAAACAAGAAACTTAATAAGCTGATTGAGTCAGCTGAAGAGCGTATCAGAGATGGCAGATACACAGATGCCACGAGTAAATATGAATCCGTCATGAAAACAGAGCCCAACATTGCTGAATATACCCTTCGTTCAAAAGAAAGGATTTGTCACTGCTTTTCTAAGGATGAGAAGCCTGTGGAAGCTATTAGAGTGTGTTCTGAAGTTGGAGCCTGACAATGTGAATGCTCTGAAAGATCAAGCAGAGGCCTATTGAATAGAAGAAATGTATGACGAAGCTATTCAGAATTGTGAAGCTGCTCAGGAACACAATGAAAATGATCAGCAGATTCGGGAAGGTCTAGAGAAAGCACAGAGACTATTGAAACAACCACAGAAATGAGATTATTATAAAATCTTGGGAGTAAAAAGAAATGCCAAAAAGCAAGAAATTATTAAAGCATACAGAAAATTAGCACTGCAGTGGCACCCAGACAACTTTCAGAATGAAGAAGAAAAGAAAAAAGCTGAGAAAAAATTCACTGACATGGCAGTTGCTAAAGAAGTCCTCTCAGATCCAGAAATGAGGAAGAAGTTTCATGATGGAGAAGATCCTCTGGATGCCGAAAGCCAACAAGGAGGAGGTGGCAACCCTTTTCACAGAAGTTGGAACTCATGGCAAGGGTTCAATCCTTTCAGTTCTGGAGGACCATTTAGATTTAAATTCCATTTCAATTAAACCAATTGTTTTTCTACTCTTCTTCCTTAATTTTTTAAAGATTAAAAACAAAGAAAACCTTGTACTGGGGGGAAAAAAGAATACAGAAAACAGTAAATACTGCAAATATGCAGGGAGAAAAGAACATTTTTACACTGTTGGTGGGAACATAAATTAGTATAGCCTCATGTAAATCAATACGGAGGTTCCTCAAAACACTAAAAATAGAACTGCCATATGATCCAGCTATACCACTCCTTGGTGTATACCTGAAGAAATTAAAGTCAGCATATTATAGGAAAAACTATACATTTATGTTTATTGTGCCACAATTGATGATAGCCAAGATATGGAACCAGCCTAGGCACCCATCAGTGAAAAAATTCATAAATACAATGTGGTATATATACATAGTTGAGTATGATTCAGCAATCAAAAACAACTGCGTCAGTTGCAGGAAAATGGATGGAACTGGAGATCATCATGTTAAATGAGATAAGTCAGACTCAGAAAAGCATCATATATTATCACTAATATATATGGAATCTAAAAAAATTAAGATTACATAAAAGAAGGGAGACTGTTAGACAAAAAGAAGAAAATAAGGGAGAGGAGACAGTTATGCAAGGGAGGTTAATAGGTATGATAGATATGATCAAATTATTTTATACATATGTATAAAAATGCTACAATGAAACTCAATATTTTCTAAAATTAATATGCACTAATAGAACATATATCTTGAAAACAATAAAGTATAAAAAAGATGTAGGACAAGTCTGTAATTTTCAAATTTGTTTAGGCATGAAATATCACACAATTTTTACATTGAACTAAGAATGTTTGTTGGATATAGTTTGTGAGACAGCACAGAGTTCAAATAAGATGGACATAGGAGTGAATCACACAGATTAAAACTCAGCCTTAGAACTTGACCTTGGACAAGTCACTTAACCTGAGTTTCCATTTACTAACCTGCAAAACTGAGTAAATACTCCCTATCTTCTGTTGAGGGTTAAGTTAGACAAGCTAATAAAATATCTAGTTTAGTGCCTGGCAATGGTAAGCCTTCAACAAGTATTTATTACTTTGTGTTTTACAATGTCCTAAATTAAATGCCATCTTATATGAGATGTGATCAAAATATATAGTGAATATTTAAATTAAAATTTTTATTACACTAAAAGACATATTGCCACTAATCCCCCAAATAATACTCCTTTTTACTGTCAATACACTTATCACATTGTTCTTGTCACCCTCTGTAGTATTGCTTGAAGTCCTCCTTCATGAGTGTCGTTATGAGGAGTAATAAAAAATAAGATGAATGCCGTTGTTGAATCCCATCCAATAGAAAAAAGCCAGTTTTTAAAAACACTGCATTGTGTCCTCATTTACCTTATTAACCAGATCTGATACCATGTGACTTCCAGCTCTTTCTTGAAGTCAGAATGACCATGAAAGGTAAACATTTTGAATCAGTTCAGGACATTGAGCCAGCCATGACACCACAACTAAAGATATGAAGGAGGGCTTCCAAAAGTGCTTCATAGAGGGGCAAGCATGATGAGATATGTATGTTGGAAGACAGGGGAGTATTCTCAGGGGGAAGATTCATGGCAATAGGTCTGTTATTGTAATAAATTAAAAAAATTTGAATATTTACCATACTGTATATCTATTTTAACATACAGAACTTTCAATAAATACAAAGTGTTTGAGAAAGTATTTACATAAAAAAGAAAGTATTTAAATAACATAATGGTAGCTATTACTATTACATTTTTGTGAACTGGGGAAATATAGTAGTACATATTTATTTATGATGTAGTACATATTTATTCCAATATTTCCCAAATAAAAGCCATCTGTTTTGGAAATAAATATTGACTTTACTTATTTTTTATTTACTCATTTATTTATTTTAACTTTTTAACATATAAGCCCATAATGGCCATTCCAGAAGGCCAGCGAGAATCTAAAGAAGGTCACATATATTACAGAATGCTTCCAGGTAGTATTAGCTTATTAAGTCAGCTACTTGACATCTCCACCTGAATGGGAATGATGGAATTATCAATTTCTGGTTGGGACCTGAATGCTAGGGTTTGGGCATATCAAGAAAAGTCTGATTAGGGGATAAGGTGACACCTGATGGGGTCCTTGGCTAGGAGTCTCTAAGAGTGGTAGGGATGTTGGAGGTAGAGATGTAAACTTCAGACAAAATTTGACCAATCTTCAGTTCTGCCTTTCACCCACCCTCTTTTCATCTTCAAGATTAAAGAGATTGTCTCTATGGTAGATGCAAATGATTCCTGAAGTTCAGCAAGAAAGAGTTTGCTAAAGGGCTGCTATCTCTAAGGGTGTGTCTACAAAGCTGGTGCGACAAACTTTGGCTTCTGAGTGATGAGAAATGAAGATTGTTGACAAGTAGGGAAAATGATGATAACATCAGGAACAGGAGCAAAAACAGCAAACCTCATCACCATTCTTGTTTTTAGGCCCCAGCAAGTATTTTTAGGGTGTCCATAAACCTTTCTGAGCCTGAAAAAAAGCTGACTTGGATATAATAGAAGCTCCTTATTACATAAATCTTTGGTATAGAGTACTTACTTAGTACATGTTTATTAATGAATCAAAAGTTAAGTTCTAATTTTGGGGAGTATAAGAAGGCTGAATCATAAATTTGGCATTTAATGAGGTCTTCTAGTATTGGTATATTGTTATGATCACCAGATAATCCAGTCATTGTCTCTCCATCCAGTCACATGTGAACAAATATAGTATCCTAGTATATTCCACACTGAGTTTGAAATGACTCAGCTGGGAGGAATGTCACAATGTCGCAGACAATGATTTGGAGGGATAGTCTTAATCCTTTTGAAAACATGTTAATCCATGTTCTCTCATGGTTCTAAAGAATAGGTACTGATCTTCACCATCATTGATCCAGAGCTGGGGTTTTAGAGATTAGTTTGCATAACTCCATCTATAATGAGCTATTTGTAATGTTGGCACCCTCTGCCCCTCCTTCTCAGTGCATACTCTCAACTCTTGCATTTTCATGGTCAAAAGAATGTATGGATAAGAGTAAAATTACAGAAGTCTGCACAGGTTTATGGGAAATGAACATATTTGGAGTAAGAGTGGTTTCTTTTTTTCCCTGCTATTTTTCTATGTCTACACATTTATGGCCTTTTGTGATTTGGGGGTTGTCTGATAGGCTTACAGAAAGAGAATATTGACTGAATGAGAATATGTTGAACTCTTTGATGTTGTTTATCACCTCCAGAAAGACATTCTGTGAGGGGCAGTGGTCTTGGGATGCAGAATGCTATGTTCCAGATACGGAATCATGTTGACAAGGCTATTGCTTCCAATTTTGCTTGTCCTAACCTTGGTTCCATCCTTGGCTTAATGCATGATTATTGAAGTTGATCTCCACTCACTAAACTCATATGTCTTCTTAAAAAATTCCTCATCAATATTTCAAATTATAATGTCTTCTTCCTCAGTCTCCGTATTTAAATGATAAACAAAATCCAATGAAATGGCCCAGTTGTGTCATCAAACAACTGAAAAAATCACTAGTAATCAATATTCTATTTTGAACTAGAAAATTCATTAAAGAAATTATTTGTGAATGGCTGTAGGAACTTTACTTAAATAGAAGGCCCGGAATTTGTCATGTTTTGGTCTTGGTGGCTTATTGAATAATCTATGACACAAAGAGACTGGATTTTCCAAATTACTTCCTACTCACAAAATTGTTATATGACCTTTTCTTGAGGCCGCATGATGCTGGGCAGCACAGGAAAGCTAGACTGCTGATTTTGATTGAATACTTAAGCTTTGAGGTTTTAATCCAATGGAACTTGGAAAGAACCTGAAATCAACATGAGGATTTTCTCTTTCTCCTTTCAGGAGAAACAATAGATGCCTGGGAGAAACCTACCAAGCAGAAACCCTAGCAATTTGTACCCATTTATATTCTTATATGTTCTCCACCTATTAGTCGTCAGGACTTGCCTTGTGAGTTGCTTTTCCAGCAGTGGTGAGGCTTTGCAACAGCACTGTCCTCTTCACGGCTTCTCCTGACATAAGGACTGGGTGGCTGGGACCCAACTTATTTGGAAATTGAAACTGTAAAACATATACTCATTCACAGCACATTATGACCATAAATTAGTTCAGACCAGAGTCACATATTCATAGGGGACACACTTAGATTTTCCAGGAGCAGAGCAATGTCTCAAATTTTCTTAAAATATTTCACATAAGAGTTTGAAACAGAATACAAATACACTCTGCCCAACTGGCTTTTCTCTAATGGTTTAATTGATTTGAATAGCTGCTTTCCAGATCATCAACTAATAAATGTAGATGAAATACTGATGAAAAATCTCTATTTTGTGACAGTTATAATAATAATTAATTTAAGCAAGAATAGTTAATAGGTAGTAACATTTGAAAATTTTTGATGAGGACAATGATATCACATAGTTTCTCAATATTTCTCTTCTTTATAGTTTATCCCATGAAAAGGACAGTAGTGACTTTATAGTGGAGGAACTTAGAGTATATAATCCAATCAGCTGGCGAGAGCCAACATCACCAGTAATGGGAAAGAGGAACATGACAGTCTTCTGAGGTGAGGCTCTAAGAAAGGAACAGTGCAGCTTAGGGACTGTTCTTGTCCAAAATATATAACTTGAATCTAATCATGAGGAAACTTAAAAAAATCCAAACAATGATTTTCTTCTTTTTACGAAATAACTGACCTGAGTCTTTCTAAATATCAAGTCTACGAAAGTCAAAAAGGGTAGAGAAACATTTCTAGATTAGAGAACAAAAACAAAGTTTCACCATAAATGTAAAGTACAATGCTGGATTGGATTATGGATTGAGAAAAATTACTAATTGCTACAAAGGACGTTTTGGGAACAGTTGGTCAAACTGGAATATAGATTATATTAGATTTCCAGATTTCAGTAATTGTATTGTGGTTATGTAATTGAATGTCATTTTTCTTAGGAAATACATAACATCATATTTAGAAGTAAAGAAGCATGATGTATACAACTTATTCCCTAATAGTTTTGAATAACTATGAGGGAGGGCACGGGGCAGGGGGAGGCAGGGAAAGAATGATACTGCAAATGAGACAAAATGTTAATAATTGGTAATCAGGATTAAGAGTATATAGAAATTCTTTGTAATGTGCTTGTGTTTGTACACGTTTGAAATTAGTGTACAAAGAAAAATTAAAAGGAGGAGAAAAAGTTGTCTCAGAAAAATCATAAAGAAAAAGAAAGATGGACTCGATTTAACAAAAATTAAAAACATTTACACTTCGGAAGAAATAATAACACATTCAAAAGTCAAATGACAAAACTGGGAGCTTATTTACAGTAGGTACAGTTCATATACATAACAAAACCAAGTACAAATCAACAATAAAATATAAGCTATTAAATTTTTGAAAGTAGAAATGGATACAAAAGTATGCTTAATAAAAAAGAAATAAAAATCCAGATGTCAAAGAATGTGAGAAGATGCTTAAACTATAACTAATCAAAGAAATACAAATTTGGCCATTCTGACCAAAGTTAGAAAAATTGATGTTCAGAGAAATTGTCTATGTCATAGACTGAAGGGAACTTCCTTTTTTATATTCCTAAGAAGGAAGCACAGATAGACTAACACTTCCATCTTTTTCCACTTCCCACCCATTCCACCTGGAGTACTGCTTAGATTGGACAGAACCTGACCCCATTTTGGGTAAGCTAGTTGATATCTTTTGTTGGGGGCTTTTGTGTGGTGAGCCCTATGTGGAGTACATTTAATATCTTTATTATTTCATTCACTGCTCACAATTATACAAAGTTGGTACTACTATTATTTGTATTTTACCATTGTTTTAGCCTTATCATACACAAAAATTTAATTGGATAGTAAAAGAAGCAATACTAACAAGGAAGAAAGAGTTGATAACTCACCATATAGTTCTGGGAATACTGGGTTGGTATTTAGGAGAAAAAAATTATTAATACTTCCCTCACATCATAGACTAAAATAAGTTTGGAAAAAAAAGGAAGAGGGTTGGGAATGTAGCTCAATAGCACCGCGCCTGCCTGGCAAGTGCAAGGTCATGAGTTCGATCACTGGTACCCCCCCCCCCAAGTTCTTGGTGATCAAAAAACAAAAAGTTGAAAATAAAACCTGGAAGAAACTGTAGATAAATAATTACCTGCTTTCTAAAAAGGAAAAGACCATATATATATATATAATAACTAAAATCATGAAGGAAACTATTAAACTTATTTCATTAAAAACATATTCATATTTTGATCAGAATCCATAAGCACATATTTACATCATGGACTGATTACCAACTGTGGTTTTTCTGGAGAGATTCAGGGTCCTGCTAGTGAACTGCTGCACAGAGATTTGCAGGTTGATAACCCCATGTACTCTGTGTCTGTTCCTTTAGGACTGTGTCCTGCTTGTCTGTGTTCCTAGTGTTGTCTACATGTTCTTGATTTTTTAAAATTAATTTTATTGGTACATTTTAGGTATACATACAGTTACATTCATCGTTGGAAATTTGCACCTTTACATGCTCTCTCTTGGTTCTTATTTTTTCTCCCTTCCCCTGCCCTCCCTTCAACCCCCTCCATCCCTCCCTATTTACAAAGACTTTGTTTCCATGTTTTCCTTTTCTCATATTGATTCCATTCCCTTCTTTCCTTTCCCCTACCCCTCCCACTTCCCCTTCCCCTTTGCCCCCTTTCTTCCTATTTCACATTATCTATAAGGACTAAAAGGTATAATAGAAAATGTGTTCTTAATGTCTTATACAGAGCATGCGTATGGATTCTTATCTCTGTTTTGATAGACTGAGTAAGAATTGCATTCAGATGTGACAAAAATAATAACAGACAGGTACAATAGGTCCTAGACTGATGCCATGAACTGAATAATGATAGGGCTGGAGCAGTTTAACTTGAACGATAATTTGTTTGACACCTACACTTATATTTCCAAATACATTAGGAATGTGGATGAATTGTGTGAATATTCCTTTGTTCCCTCCAAATTATTAGAAACTTGGGAAACTAAAACAAATCTGTAGAATTCTGATTTTCTAGGGAGACAATTATAAAGCATCAAGTTATACCATTACTTGAACTAAATATTATGTGGAAACCTCCTAGAGCATGGTTAAAAAACTCATGAAGATAGATCACATTTACTGATTTACATTTAATGACTAATATTTATAAATGCCGTATTACTGCAATTTAAAATTACATTAAATCTTTTCACTTGGAGACAAGCTTTAGTGTATGAGGGAGTGCATTCAGGTGGGTGGGAAGGAACAAAGACAAATGCGAAACTGGTGAACTGAGAGCAATGGTAATGCTTTTCTAATATATAATGAAAATTCTGCTGATGCTAAGTGTGTTTGTCTTATTAATCTCTAGAAGTATCTATCTTACTGTATAGTAAGAATTCAATGAATAATTATGGAATTATGATTAAGGACTAAAAGATATAATAGATAATGTGAAATAGGACCAAAAGGGGCAAAGTGGAAGGGGAAGTGGGAAGGGTAGGGGAAAGGAAAGAAGGGAATGAAATCATTATAAGAAAATGAAAAAATTTAAACAAAGTCTTTGTAAATATAGAGGGGTGGAGGGGTTGAAGGGAGGGCAGGGGAATAGGGAAAAAAATAAGAACTAAGACAGATTACATAAAGGAACAAATTTCCAAAGATGAATGCCATTATATTGTATACCTAAAATGTACCAATAAAATTAATAAAAAAAAGAATAAAAGTAACATGAAAATAAGACACGGAAGTATGGATAGACTTCAAATGCCTGAACTTCTGCTGGAACTCTTGATCTGCTGACAGCAGCATGTCTGATACTTAAAATGAAATTGTTTTATTGAGCAATTTTTCCCACGCATTTAACTTACAGTTTTGAAGTGTATAATGCAGTGCTTTTAGTATATCCTCAGAATTGTACTACCACAGATACAATCAATTTTAGAACAATTTTATCACCCTCCAAAGAAACTAGGTGCACATAAGTAGTCCCCTTTCTTTCCTTCCTTATGTCTTAGAAACGACTAAACTGTTCTGTCACTTTGGATCTGCGTATTGTGTACATTCATGTCAATAGGATAATAAATTATATAACCATTTGTGACTTGGTTCTTTCATTTAGCATAATGTTTGCATAGTTCATCTATGCTGTAACGTACTGATATTTCATTTTTATTAAGGATTAATAATATTCTATGGTGCAGATATATCACATTTTTGTTCATTCATCAGTTGATGAACATTTGAATTTTTTCTACTTTTTGGCTATTTTCAATAGTGCTATGAACATTCATATACAAGATTTGTGTAGAAATATGTTCATTTCTCTTGGGTGTATGTCTAGGAATGTAATTGCTGGGAAATATAGTAACTTTATGTTTAGTATTGAAAGAAATTGCCAGACTGTTTTCCAAAGTGGCTGCACCATTTTATATTCCCAACAGCTATGTATGAAGGCTCCAAGATTGCTTCATCTCTGCCAAATATTGTTATTGTATATTTTTTGATGATAATCATCTCAGTGGGTATGAAGTTATATCTCAGTGTGGTTTTGATTTGCCTTTCTCTAACAACTTATAATGTTGGAAAATTTAAAATGTAGCTATTGATCATTTGCATGCTCTTCTGGAAGAATTTTTATTGAAATAATTGGCCCATTTTCTAATTAGGTAATTTGTCTATTGATTGTTGAATTGTAAAATTTATTTATATACTTTAAATAAAATCTTATCAAAGATACAGTTTGCATATATCCTCTCCCTTTTGTAGGCTGTCTTTTAAATTTCTTGATGGTGTATTTTACAGGTGAAAGATTTTTTTTTTGGTACCAGGGATCCAAATTGGGACCTTGCACTTGCAAGGCAGGCAGTGGAACCACTGAGCTAAATCCGCTGCCCCAGGTGAAAGATTTTTAATTTTGATGAATTCCTTTATATATATGTATATATGTATTCCTCTGGTGATATATTTTGGTATCACATCTAAGAAACCATTGTCTAACCCAAGGTTAAAAATATTTCCTTTTATATATTTTTTTAAATAATTAAAACAATATGACTCTTATATTTAGGTAATTGTAAGTGGCTTTTTGTGCCTAGTGCCAGATAGGGTCCAACTTAATTCTTTTGTATGTAAATCAAGCTGTTGGCATCCAGCTAGACATATAGATTAATGGAATAGAATCGAGAATCCAGAAATAAATCCTTACCTTTATAATCAATTGATTTTTAACAAGAATGCCAAGAAAATTTCATGGGGGAAAAGAATAGCTTTTAAACAAAAGGCTCTGGAGTAACTGATTTTTTTTTTTTTTTTTTGGTACCGGGGATCGAACTCGGGCAAAACCACTGAGCTAAATCCCCGGCCCAACTGATATATTTTTGAATTGGCATTAAGGATAAATTAATTTGTCTTTAAAAGGATACACTTTTTTTTTCTTTTGGTACTGGGGATCGAACTCAGAAGCTTGCGCTTGTGAAGCAGGCGCGGTGCCACTGAGGTAATCCCTGGCTCAGGATAAACTCTTTAAGGGATAAATAATAACATTACTGTCATTAACATAGTAAACAAATGAGTAAAAGAAGGCTGATTGATACTCTGGCTTTAATTTTGACTTCTCAGAAAAGATCTAATTGATACTAGGTAAGCCATGGGAGTGTAAGACAATATACTTTCTAATGTACATTTGAAAAACTAAAAAGAAATTTGATCCTTTGTGTAAGATATTAAAAAGTTTTATAACTCAAGGGGATTAAAACTACTGTCTGATTCCATAATAACCAAGACATCTCATGAAAGAGAAAAGAACATAATAAAGAAACATGTATGCCAGAAAAGAACTTGGTGATCAGCTCAGGTTTTTCTTTTTATGGAACCGGGGATTGAACTCAGGTCCTTGTGCTTGTGCAGCAGGCAGCAAAAGCACTGAGCTAAATCCCCAGCCACAGCTCAGGTTTTTAGAGCACTGTAAACAACAGACAAAAGTCAGCTTTTGTAACCCCAATGCACAAAACTGTAACAAAAATTCCAGAACGAAGTACAGCTTCAATAAATATCATAAGAATGAGGCTGATGTACATTTACAGATTGACAGAAAGATTTTCAGAAGACTCACAGAAAGATTTTAAGATCATTTCTTTGCCTTTGGAAAAGGAAGTGATGGGTCATTGAATCACCAAGAACTTTCCACAAACAAATCTGGCTAAATGAAACTAATTCTTTTTATGATCAGGTTTATTCAATTATAGAACAGAAAACAAAAGGCATTTTGGCTTTGAGAAGACAGCTGGCCAAAGGAGTCATCATATCACTAGGGATAAAACAGAGATATGGTCCCTTTGCCACCGATTTGATTTGTATCCTTTTTTTTGCCGCTCTAAATTCCATTCTTAGTTTCTTTTTACTGGTAGCATCAAAATTTGGAGGTAACATGGTTTGAGTCTGTTTTGAAGAAACCAGAAGGGCCAGTAAGTTTTAAAGAAGAAAGAGGTTCAATGAATAGGTCAAAGCTAAATGATTGGTGAGTCTGTCAGAATTGAAGATAATTATCTTTTTTTTTTTGTATATCCTTTTACTGGTACATTTTAGGTGTACAATATAATGACATTCATCATTAGAAATATTCACCTTTACATACTCTTTTGCTTCTTATTTTATCCCCCTTCCCCTGCCCTCCCTTCAACCCCTCCATCCCTCCGTATTTACAAAGACTTTGTTTCCATGTTTTCCTTTTCTCATATTGATTCCATTCCCTTCTTTCTTATCACCTACCCCTCCCACTTTCCCTTCCCCTTTGCCCCCTTTCTTCCTATTTCACATTATCTATTATACCTTTCAGTCCTTATTTACACTTTCAGTTTCTCACACTAGAGAAACTATTTGGTATTTACACATGTGTG
>NW_004624792.1:9309756-9332362 GCF_000247695.1 Heterocephalus glaber
TTTTTATCATAAATGCATGTTGGATTTTGTCAAATGCTTTTTCTGCATCTATGGAGATAATCATATGAGTTTTGTCCTTGGCTCTATTGATATAGTGTATTACATTGACTGATTTGCTTGTGTTGAACCATCCCCGCATCCATGGAATGAATCTCCCTGAAGATAATTATTAGGCTGAAATTATACATGCATGCTAACATCTTTTCTTTGTTCTTGAGGTTTTATGTGTAACCATGTGGCCTTAGATTTACTGGATATTGTCTTTGAGTTTCACACTCTCTGAAAGGAAGATCACTTGGTACAAATAAAATGAGGCAAATCTCCTGATTTTATACACAGTTATGTATTTATTGTTTTTCAATGTCATAAATTCATAAATTGTCATAAATATCATATTATCATATATGCCATGTCATAAATGTCATAAATTCTCTTAGAATAAATTCTTAGAAATTTCTCCCTTTGTTGGCCAATATATAAACTCTGAATATTCTATGAAAAGAAGGAAAGCAAGCAAGCCTCCTCAATCACTAGAGACATTTCTTCCCTCCTAGCATTATTTCTTTTTATGACCATGACCCTTCTCAAGGGCTCCAGTGAGTCTCACCAGCAGCCATAGCCAAGGTCTTTCTGAAGGCTTAGTCAGAGTAGATACGGGATGTGGAAAAATAAAATGTGCTTTCTGTATGGTGCTGCCCCCTGCCTCACAAGTGCAAGGTCCTAAATTCTATCCCTGATCCCCCCAAAAATGTATTCCTGTGAAACTTTTCAGCAAGTCTTACAATTCTCTTAAAAATATAGTCCATCAAAAATGATAGAAAAATGTATGCACAAAAGTTTTAGACTTTGAGTATGCATTGGGGAGCACAACGCATCACAGTAGTATTATTACTACTATTTCCAGAAGAAAGGAAAAGAAGGTTCTAGTAGGTGGGGAATAGAGGTCAGCAGGAAGTGTTCTGCTTTCATGCCTGGGCTTGTATCAAGGAACTAATGCCTGCCTTCTCAGTCATTTTCTTCCACTGGGTACACTGCTCCCTCCATTTTCAACTAAAAGGCCAGCAAAACCCTGTCCTTGTATTTAGGTGTTCACACTGATGTCTGGTGTATGCTTCTTCTTTTTTTTTCCCCATTTTGTTTTTACATTTTAGGTGTACGGTACAGTTACATTCATCATTGGGATCTTGTACCTTTACATGATGTATCTTGGTTCTTACTTTTTTCCCCATTCCCCTGCCCTCCTTTCACCCCCTCCATCCTTCCCTATTTGCAAAGACTTTATTTCCATATTTTTTCTTTTCCCTTCTTTCTTTTCCCCTACCCCTCCCACTTCCCCTACTCCTTTAAACATTTTCTTCCTATTTCACAATATCAATTATACATTTTGATTCTTATTTACACTTTTAGTTTTTCATGTCAGAGAAACTATTCAATATTTACACATGTGTGTTCTATTTATTTCACTTAAGAGTATGGCCTCAATGTGCATCCACTTAGCTACTAATGTCTCCAGTTTCTCATTCTTTATGCCTGTGAATGAACAGACATTTCTCAGGCAAAGAAGTAAAAGCAGCAAATAAACATATGAAAAAGTGTTCAACATCACTGGTCATTCATGAGATGCAGATGAAAACAACACTGAGATTCCACCTCACACCAGAAAGAATGGCTGCTATCATGAAATCAACCAATAACAAATGCTGGCATGGTTGTGGGGAGAAAGGAACCCTTCTTCATTGTTGGTGGGAGTGCAGACTGGTGCAATCACTGCGGAAATCAATATGGAGCTACCTCAAAAATCTATGATTGGAGGTCCCATTTGACCCAGCTATTCCTCTACTTGGTATCTTCCCAAAAGAATTCAAAAAGTCATACCACAGTGATATACGTGCACCCATGTTTATAGCGGAACAGTTTGAAAGAGCTAAAACTTGTGTATGCTTCTTTGATGGGTTACAGTCTTTAAGCCCCCTGGGAGACAAGTGCTGTGGGGTGATAGCTCTCTCAGAAACCCTCAGAGTGGAAGGGAGAACCAAATAGGCATCAGCCAAGTCAACCTTGTCAGTGGGTAATGTGGGTTCTTAGCCTCAGGTAAGGTTGAAGTCAGATATGACTGGTTATTGAGCCTGCTGACAACTGACACTGTCTGCTCTGTTCTTCAGGATCCTATAAAAGGAGAGAGTGCTTCCAAGATGCTACCAAGTAGCTAAGTGCTCTTGCTCAGTTTGTATAAAAATCGCAAATTGGCAGAGTGTATAACTCTTTTAATGTTATGGTCCTGAGCTTCGAATGCCAATAGCTAGCAGCAATTTTAGTGTTAGTGGCCTTTTTTTTTGAGCGAGCAGCTACCGGCAGGCCTCAGGAACTCCTTAAACCACTGGAAATGGCAGCTCTTGGCAAATATTGCTATCTGTAATTCTCTGCTGCTGGCTGACTTCTGTGTTATCAACCTCCACTGCTGGCAACTTTTGGTGCCAGTGGCCTTTGGTGTTACCAGGTCTTAGTATATGGCTTCATCATGCAGTATTTGAGATAGAAATCATGAATAAGCAAAATTATGGCCCCTCTAGGGTTTATTAGGATTTATTCTGCAACATAAGGGAAACCAGCACCTGGAATGAACCTGCTGAGGCCATGGGGAGGTTTCTTATATAGAAGAAAAGGCAGCTTAAGGATTTCAGTGTCAGACTTTCTGTTTGGTCATGGGTAGGTGAGGGGTTCCTTGTGGACCTAATTGAGGAAAGTTGCAGAAGGGTTGAATTATCATGAAAGGCTGCAGGGCAGAGTCATCTGGAAAAGGTCAGCAACCAAATGTTGCTTAGGCAATTATCTCCCGGAGAGCCTGTGGAGCACCTGATGTAGCCTGGTTGATTGCAAGGCTTTTGGGGCAGCAGTGAAGAGAAATAAAAAAGTACATCCTAGGGCCGAGCCTTGTGACACACACCTGTAATCCCAGCACTCAGAAGATTGAAGTAGGAGGATCACTGCAAGTTCGAGGCCATCCTGGGCTACACAGTGAATTAGGGGCCAGCCTGAACTATAAAGTAAGACCCTATCTCAAAGAATCCCCCCCAAAAGTACCTCTTAAGGAGTATTGGGGTCTTGTCTCCTGTCTACTTGCCACATGGATTACCTCCATGCACACTATTTCTTCTTAGCTTCCATTTTGTGCTCTCTATAACCAGATAAATTACATTTTTTTTTGGTACCGGGGATCGAATTCGGGTCCTTGCGCTTGCAAGCCAGGCGGTGAAACCACTGAGCTAAATCCCCGACCCTAAATTACATTTTTGAGGCTTGTCTTCTCCATAAGTGTTTGAATGGCATGTCCTATAGAAGTCATTGCTGGTATCCCTGGAAAAACTCAGTACATGGACACAGAGAATTGCAATCAGGTGAAAGAGTCACAGGGAGGCTCCACTATTTCTTCAGTGTTCACTTAAGAATACTCAGAATGTTAGGTGGTTACACCCTGTCCCCACCCCATGGTGACAGACTAGTTTGAAGAATGTTCAAAACCTGACTTGAATTGATGGGAGAATATCTAAATAGTCGCTCATGTATTTGCACAGGGCAGTGATATATGTAAGAGGAGTCATAAAGAGTGCTGATATTCTTCATTCCTCTCTGAAGGATCTCCCTTAGGAGAGAGAAGGTTGGTTAGTAGGTTTTAGGAGGGAAAAACTGGTTGCAAAAATAACAGTGGAAAGGCAGGCTGTCTGTGTTTCACTGGTGGGATTTCTTAGGAGTACAATGCAAGGTGATGAATTCACTCTTAAAAATGTCCATGTATTTTATCCTGTAATTTAGCATCTAATTATGTGTGCTGCAAAGAGCATTTGAGATTTAGCTAAAAAGGCTAAAAACAAAGATTTCAAATATCACTATTTATATAAATGGAAAACTACCTAAATATTTCATGAGGGAATGGATGACTAATGTATGGCACATCCACGTAGTCTTTAGAAGTAATTCTTATGAATAAAAATTTAAAATATGGATAAATGTTTAGGTTTAAGTATTAAATAAGAAAAAGAGCATACCATTGTAAATATAGTATGAGCTCAATATGTAAAAAGCACATTGAAGGAAGGAAATAAGGATTTTGATGGACTTATAAATTATTATTATTTTTCTTTATTTTTCCATATTTCATATTTTAAACATTCTCTAACAATATGTATTACTTAAACTTCATTTATACTACATATACCACCCCAAATTTTCTATCATTTCCTTCATTTAAAACTGTTATAGCTTTTATGGTGATAGTTTCAGCTCTGCTATTATCCTGTGAGTTAAATCTGGTTCATGGAAACTTAATTTCTCAATGTCATATGTTACTTTAAATTCTTTCAGATTCTCTTGACTGTAATGTACAGGTTAAGTGTTCACAACTTTAAGATCCCAACCGACCCATGGAGTTTTCTCATGTAGTGGGCTGTAGTCTTCATTTTTGATATAACTACTTCCAGTACATGCTCCCCAAATGCCAGTCCTCATTCTGTCATGGGTTGGGATGGGTTTCGTAGAACTGGAGGAGGAGTTTTTGGTGGGAATCCAATGGCATAGTTTTCCTTCAGGACTGGAAATTGGACCGAATGACCTCTAACGTCTTGAAAATGCTCCAAAGTGGTATCATTTTCTTTAACAATCATGTATCATGTTTTGAAAATAAGCAATGTTCCATTATGTTTTAATATCTGGTGGTGAAGCAGGTGAATTAATTCCACAGAAATAGCTTTACCAAAGGAGGCCAAGGAGGAAGGAGGGACTGAGGGAGAGAAAGAGAGCAAATGGGAAAATATGGTGGGCTGGGACAGAAGGATAGGAAATGGAGCTGAGAGAGAGAGATGAGAGATGAAACCAGAGATAAGGAAGAGGGGAAAGATTTTTGTGTGTTAGGTTCTGTCTGAGATGTCAGAGGAAAGAATATCAGCTAGTGAGGATGTGTAGGGAATTATTCTGAACAGTTATGGAGTTGTAGTCATGACTGAATAGGATAGAAGCACTGATAAAATGAGTTAAAAATATAGGTATCTGAAAAGTGTAAATTTACCCCTGGCTCCAAACTGTCTAGTTTTGTCCCTATTCAGTTCAATGGTAGCGGTGCATTGGGATAGGCTACGAGACATATTTTTGGATGTTGTGAATTCCATTTATAAATCATTAATTCCTAGTGTAGCACAGTGCTCAAAGTGCTCTATAAGTTGTGTAGGGAGAAAAGGAACAGAAATATGACGCTTAGGCCTTTTAAGCAGCTATATAATAAAGGCTCTAGCTAGCCCCTGATCTATTTCTTTCTAGAAATAAGCAGACAGTGTGAAGGCTTGAAAAGATTCTGATTCATGATTGTTATTTAAAAGTCATAGAATAGGTTGCTCAATACCTCCCCTTACCAGTTTCCACAGGCTGTAGGATGTGGCTCTTCCTTCCTTTGTGTGATATTGAATTGACTGTCAGCACACAGGCCTGAGCGGGGACCATCCTCATTGGCAGCCAGGTGTGTGCTGAGAGGCGGACAAGCTGTGGTGGGAGTGACACCTCTGGGGACTCGTCGTCCTGGCGCTGAAGCTGTGTGTGTGCTTATCTTTATTCTTGGGATAAAGGAGCCAGGGAGGTGTCCAGGTTACTGATCATTCTATTTTCTAACATCAGGAATGAGAGCAACTGGGCTTTTTGGGCCGTAGTTTTCTCATTAGCCATATTAGGATAGTAATTTTTCTCTCTCTGATTTACTGGAAGGAGTAAATGAGATAATAGGCATGAAAGGGCCTGCTACATATTAGGTCCTCAATATATGTGTATTATATCTAAATGCAAGGAATGGAGCCTGGACTTTAAACTCGTACTGCACTAGATATCATGAGCACAGAGACAATGACAATCCTATAGAGGTATACCCAGCATCTGACACACAGTAGGCACACGATAGTTTGTTCAGTACTTCAATGGCTGACCTGTTATTTTATTGTAACACTAAGGAGGCTTAGAATTGCCTAAGGTTAAGATCAAGACAAAATATCATTTTAATTAAAAAATATTTCTTATCAGTGCATCACAGATTTGTTCCATGCAAGGAACTGGTACATATTGAAGGATGTAACAAATTTATAGGCTTTAAAAATTATGATGCTTTTTATTTAAATTAGGGAAAGCAAACTTTTCAGAAAAGGGCTAAGTAATAAATACCTTTGGCTTTGTAGGATGTGTTTCTTTCTTTCTTTCTTTTTTGTTTTTTGGTATTTTTTTTCTTTTTTGGTACTGGCAATTGAACTCAAGGCTGCACACTTGCCAGGCAGGTGTTGGCGCCTCTAGGCTACATCCCCGGCCCTCTGTGTGTTTTTTCCCCACAACTATTCTGTAGCCACAGACAATAAGTGAATGGCTTCCCAGTAAAATTTTATTTACAAAAACAGGCAAAGGGCTGAATGTGGCCTATGGGCTGCAGTTTGTGAAGTACGAAGTCCTGATTTACAATTTTGGAAAGAAAGAAATATATGTAACAAAGACTTGGCTAGGAGGTAAAAGTTTATGCAGTACTAATTCTATGTAATTATTTTAATGACATGAACAGCTGAATAATATGGAGCATGGAAAACTACATTATTATTTCTATTTTTTCATAGGTGAGGCTGTTGAAATTCAAGAGATATTTGTCACAGTTGCCGGCTAGTACGATTTAGAAGGGGTCCGGGTTCTGGGTGCTTGCGTCCTTCTCTTCCTCTCCTGTCTTCACTATCCTCTCATTGCTCTGGTTGTCTCTGATCTGCGTGTCTCTGTCATATTGGGGTGAGCAGGTGATATTATTTCCAATTTTGGAAGATTTAGTTTGACTCTGAAAGAACGGAGGGCCCTTATGAGAAAGGCAATTGATAGTTTCAGGGCAACCACAAGTTTTAAAACAAGTTTGTTGCATGTTTAAGTCTTTATGATTGCTGCTATTTGTTGTTATAATCAATTTTTTTCTGTTTTTGGCTTTTATACAGTCATGGTTTTAAGTTTGGAGAATAAAATGATGAATGTCATGTAAGCCATGAGCTTCAGATAAAAGATATATTTTCATTAGAAAGTGTTTTAATTTTTTCCTATAAATATATTTTGTTTCCTCAGGATTGGGATATAAAATTAGATACAAATGATCCTTACAGTATTTCAAAAATATTGCCTTTACTAGTGGGAGATTTTTAATCTCACTGTTTTACAGTAAAAGTTGGGAATGACTTTGATTGGTGAATCATTCTGTCATCCCTGAAGTTTTAATTCCAGGCCAAAAAAGACTAGTAATTAAAGGTTACTTTATTAGATCATAACTCTTTATGAATTATAACATATCTAGGAGGAATTATCTAACTCTACACTTGAGGAAACAGATACTAATTTTTACGGTCTGTTGACAAAGAAAAATTTATTTTAGCTTGCCTTGAAAAAGTCAGGCTAGCTGACGTCCAAAATCTCTTCAAATTCTAGTGTAGTTCTCTGATGCTTGAAATCACTGATATTAGAGAGACTGACTTTTTCAGTTACTCAAATGAGATCATATGGGGGAAATCCCAAATTTGCTTTGCATATACAGTAATAGGTGCTCAATAAGTTCTCATTCCCTCTTCAGTGATTTATCAAGTTTCCTTAATATGTAGTTATGTTTAGTGGCAAATTTCATCATCACCGATTGAGCAATCACACCACTCCAAATTTTTAGGCTTGTAGGGCACAGTCATCTGTTGTCAAGTCTTTGTTGGATTATTTGAAAGGATAAACAGATGCAATCCTAGATTAAAGATAATTATACCAGCTTTGAATCTACTCAGGTACCGAGAAGCTTCATGCAATGTATATGTCTACAACAAACAATAATAAACGTGACAATCACAAATCCAAGGACCTAGGCAAAAAGAAATAGTCCTATTTTAATTGCAAATAATATTAGTATTAAGAAGCTGTGATGAGAAGCAACTGTATTAAGTAGTTAGTGACCAATTGGCATCAGGTATTAACTGACTCATATGCTGAAGTATACCAGTCTCTTGGAAATCATAACCAATAACTAGGCTGGTTTTTAGAATATTTTGGAAGCATTTATAGAAAAATATAAAATCATTTTCAAGTGATGGTGGAGTGAACAAAATTAACAGCATGTTGGAGTTTTTTGGTTTATTACTGAGATGTGAGAAAATCTTTCAATGCTTAGCCACTAATTTCCATTGTTTTGTATCTTTTCTTATAAAATGGTTTTTACTTGTTTAATTTGTGCAGTAGCTGCATATGTACTTTATATTCTTCAGAAAGACAATATCCTTTTAAAAAACTTTTCTTTTGAATTTTCCTATATTTAATATGCTCCTATTTGTGGGGTTGCTGTTCAGATAATGTTATTGTCTGATAAGTATTTAGAAAAGGAAGATGGAGATATCAGAAAGGGAACCAAGTGAGAGAGAAATCCTCATTTTCTCCCTAATTCTGTAAATTCCCACAGTTCTGACTCTTCCTTAGACTCCCCTAGTTGTTATTTTTTACTAAACCCAAGTTTACAGTCATTAATATGGCTGGATTCTAGAGTACTGAAAATACAAGTAACAATGCTCAGTTTAAAAATTTTGTGTGCGTGTGTGTGTTTAATTTTGGACTATGTTTGTGCCATGAAAGCTTTTTCAGAGCCTTATAAGAAAAAATAGGGGCACCTGAGTCCCGAAAAGCCCTTGAAATAAATAGGTAAGCAGGCCTCAGAGCTCAGGAAGCTGAATTGGACACTCTTTTTAGAGACAGTGGTGCACACCTCATCAGTTCTTTGGCTTTTAATAAATCTCTTCTAGGAAGCCCCTCACCTCCACAAGCATATTTTGATAATTTCTGTACTGAGATTGGTATTCAGCTATTCTTGTAAAAAATCAGATAATCCCCTTCCCAACTATAGCATTACTGCAAGGAAAAAGAAAAAACAACTTTTAAAGGATCTTAAAACACATATTAAAGTCCTGTGTAATAAGTTAAAAATGTTTAGAATAACATAAGTTCGAATACAAGAGACTGTCCATGGCAAGGAGTATGTGAAAGAAAACAGATCTCTGCTTCTCTTTTTTCTAGAATAGAGACTTGGGAGGAAAGGAAAGGATTAACTATTATGTTGAGTGTTCTATAAAAAGACACAATTGGTAAAAGCAAAGAACATATAAGCATATGAAGTGAATTATATAATTCAGTTGAAAGCATGAAGCACGAAAATGTTTTAAAAAGTACTTGCCATACTTTCCCCTTTAATCAATGACAATTTTACCCTAGATTCCAAAAGTGCACTTGGAAAAGTTCCACTGTGGGAGGGGCAAAGTTGATGATATTTCTATTCCTGACAGGGTGTGGATTGAAACTTACCTGGCCAGGTGTCAGCAGCAACTCTGAAGGCAGGAAGGTAAGTGCTTGCATTCCCTAGTATACCTTTTAATGATAAACACTGCATTGGAAGATGGGATTGAAACTGAAGGATATGCTATTTCTATTAAGTCAAACTCCTTTAAAAAACAGAGCAATTTGTTTTATGATGCTGTGGGCTTTTTTGCAGATATGGTAATGCTCACTAGAAGATATGTATGGTGGCTGTCACCTCACTCAGCCCCCAAACTCCTGGTCAGACATCTGATGTATCTGACTGATTTTCTAAAAGAGTTGGATATTTGAATTTTGTTACTTTCTTATACTTGAGATTGTATTTTATATTCAAAAGAGTTATTTTGGAAATATGAAATGGAAGGAGATTTAGAATATCTATACCTTAAACAGAATGAGTTTACATGTCTCTTGTGCTACAAAATGTAAAACACTTTTGCTTGGATCTTATATAGGTATTTTTTTGTTTTGTAGATATTGCTTACTATTTAATTTGTTATAATTTGCTTTAAACATTTATCCTAGCAAAGCAGTATCTACCTGTGTAAAGTTGGAATCTAATTTATGGATTATTTGTAGCTTTGTGGAAATTATAGAAAATATTAAGACCCCAAATTTTTTTTTGTATAGATTTTTCTTTCTGTTGTATATAAATAAAGAACGATTTCACTCAGAATATTTTAGGCTGTTAGAACATCTATCTAGTCTAAACCTTTAATTTTGTTATAAAGGAAATAATATTTTAATAAATGAACTATTTCTAATAAAGTAGATCATTAATCAAATGTTAATTCTACTATGTAACATCTCTTGGTAACAGCTACCTGAAGAATGTATAATGTCTGAAAAATATAATCTAATATTTCAAACATTAGATTATCTACAATGAAAAAGGGGCAGATGACAGCAAGTAAATTCATAAATACTTATCAAGTGTTCCTATGTGCTGCCATGATGTTTTTTAGTGATTGGATACAAAAATAAAAGGATATCAAACCTACTCTGAAAAGAATTGTTTTGGAAGTAAAGACAGAAATATGAAAACCAAATACTTTACAGGGTCATAGGAAAATAAGACAAATACAACTGTGACGTGGTTATACATACAGTGTAACGACTAATTCTTTGATGGGGAAGTCAGAGGAAAGTCAAAGAGGGTGTCACAAGAGTAATAAAGACAGAAGGAAAATAGATCATGTGTTAGAGTCTCAAAAACCATCAAAACGTGCTGGGGAAAAAAATGGCGAGATGTGGCTCAATGGCAGAGCACTTGGCTAGCAGGACCGAGGCCCTGGTTGGGTTCAGTCTTTAGCACTGCAAAACAAACAAATGAGCAACAACAAACTAACATAATACACTGCAACTTTTTTTTACAATGTTAAGAACAACTCATATTAGAAACTTACTTCCCAAACTAACAGCATCCTTGACAGGTGCAGTGGTAGCGCACACCTGTAAGCCCAGCTGTTCTCAAGGTTGAGGCAGAAGGATCACAAGTTTTGAGTCCAGCCTGAGTAACTTAGTGAGACCCTGTCTCAAAATAAAAAAGATTAAAAGGGGCTGAAGGTATAGCCCAATGATATAGCACCCCTGGGTTCAAATCTCAGTGCACAGAAACAACAACAAAAACTCATTTTGCTTTCAAAGTTTTGATGTGAATGAAGAGAGGATCAAAAATGTTGACATTTTTAATTAAATAAGAACAATACAATTTTTTAACAATAGAAAATAAAATAAAGAATACTATAGCAATTAGGGAAAATATTTTTAGGCAATTGTGAAAAACATAATGTTTATACAGTATGAAAAATTCATAATAATCAATAAATTATGGCTCAGATAACTGATAAATGGCTATGAAGGGACAACTAATGGAGAGAATCTATAAACAGGAAAGAATACATGGCCAAATGTTCAAAACTTAGCAAATATCAACAGAATACCAAAATGTTCTTTCACTTTTTAAATTATTAAGAATGACAATGACCCTATCTGAAGACAGTGAGATTATGATGCATCTGTTTCATCTGTAACCTTGGGCTAATGGTATGAAATTTAAAAATTTTTACAACATTTGACCTAGAAATCACCCATTGAAGAAGATATCCTAAAGAATAATATAAAAGAAGTTAAAAATCTATGTTTATGAAGTTCATTCTAGAATTATTCCTAATAGCAACAGTGGGAAGCTAACAACATGCTCAGCAGTAAGATATTTGATACATTTGGCTGTCTCAATCTAATTGTAAGGACAGCAAAAAAGATGGATATAAAGACAGTACCAATGCAGATAAACACTTAAGATGTGAACAAGTGAACATGACGTACACGTACACACCATGACTGCGAGTTTGGAACACATAGGAAGATAAAGACAATTGACTTGTCAATATTGTGAGAGCAAACACTTCATTACTCTTATTCTGCCCTCTGTTCAATAAATCAAAATTTGAAAATCAATTTTTTAAATTCATTAGAGGTTAGTCAATCACTTACCTGGAAAGCATCACAGGCAAAAATATGACAATATTTATATAGATATAAAAATGAGTTGCTACCTTTTTTTCTTGAGTAAAACTACCATCATCTCCTCCCTATATACATAGGTATAGTTAATGGGAGGTAATATTGGGGACAGTATGAATGAGATTATGTGACACACTCCCATTATCAAGACTGCAATCTTGAAATCTCAATCCTTATCTATGATACATTTGTAGAGATTTCAATGCGATTTGAAAAGGGTTTTCTAGTGAAGGCATCTCAGGAAGACAAACTGGGTCCTGAGATGCCCCTTGGCAGAGAGGGAGTTTGGGGAGGTCCTGAGATGAACTCTGTGGGGTGCACCCCTCAGGGCTTTCTGCAACCTGTGGCCTTGGAAGAAGACATAGGCCAGGCATATACTTGTTTGGGGTAGAGTCATATACAGACTTGGGTGGTGGGATGCTCAGGACATGGCTTTTTGGGCACAAGGTTTATCTGCTTAGAGGCCAACATGGTGTGGGAGGAAAGGGAATGGTTGCCACATCAGACCGAATCCACTGATTTGCACACCACCTTTGTCTCTTAGTGGCTGGATGGAAAATCCTAACTTAGAGGACTTTTTGAGAGTTAGAGACAATATTTGGGAAATGCTGGGTACAGCATAACTGTTATGCTAAGGTAGTTGTGGGTGAGGATACTCCTATTTCCTTGAGTTGACTGGATTTGGAGGACCATCCTATGTGACAAGGTTATTCCAAATCTGTTTGAAAATAATGATGACTGAAGTAATTATGTACAAGTTTTTCAAGGTGTGGCTTAGTGAAGAGGCAGTCAGCATTAGCAATCACTTTTGGACTTAGCCAAACAGTAACTTTATACATATGGGGGATATTTGCCAGTATAGAGGGAAAGTTCTGCACTTCCTGCTAATTCTTGGGGGGACATGTGCAAATTACATCTGGAGTTTGCCTTTCCTTGTGAGATGTTATTTTCACATTGGGAGACACTCTTTTCCAATCTTCTGTACATTTTTATTTATTGTATTAAATACAGTGCAGTGTCTTAAAATTACTTGACATGTTTAGTAATACATTTTCAGTATATTTTAAAGTTAAGCTTTAACACATACGTACGTACACTTGGGGGTGTGGTGAAAATATATGGTGAATGTTTAAATTTTAAAAAATCATTACAGTGATAGACACCTTACCCTTATTCTCCCTCAAAATACTCCTCTTTACTTTGAACACACTTATCCCATTGTTCCTGCCACTTTATAAAGCAGTTCTTGAAGTCATTTTTTTGTGAATACTGCTGCCAAGTGTTGTCCAATGGAAAGGAAAGGCAGCTTTACTTACTTATTCACTGGATTGGGCACCATGCAAACTCTGGTTCTTCCTCAAAGTCAAAATGATTATGAAAGGTAAATGTTTTGCATCTCTTCAGAACATTGAGGCAGCAATGACAGCGCAAGTAAAGACACTCATGAAAGAGAACTGCTTCAGAAAGTGTCAAGGATGATTGCATAAATGTGTTTGAAGTGACAGGGAGTACTATGAAGTGGATTCACAGCAGTGTGTCTTTCCCTGTAATCAATTTTAAAAAATTTAAATATTCACTCCAGTTTTGATTGTGTACATACATAAAGTTATAAATTTATACATAAACGTACACAAGGGCATAAGAAATAAGTGGAAATTTAATGTGTAACCAATACCCAGGTCAAGAAAGGAACATCACCAGCTTCCTACACAACTCCCATGCCGGTGACCTGGGGTGTCCTCGAGCCAGCTCCTACCAGTTCATGAAGGCAGATTCTGTTCATCTTTCCCCATTTCTTGGCAAGGTGTCATCTTGGTAGCTTGGAACTGATCATAAATGGGTTATTTACACCTCTGGAAATCAGCAAGTACTGCACATTCTGGATTTTTTTTTGTTTGATATTTTTAGGGAGTCAGTTTATTAGTGCACCATCGTCCTTATCATTGCTAACCAGGATTCCCTCCGCCCATCCCTGAAGATAGCCACTCTCCTGACTTCTAAAACTGCAGATTAGTTTTTCAAGTTTTAAACCCTTTTCTGTGTTGTTAGGTCATGGGTTTCTCAAAGGCAGAACTTGTGTCTCATTCAGCTCACCCTTTTTATATGATGATATGAAGTTCTCCAGTGGAATGTTTATTGAATCATTAGGTTGCTGTAAGATTTAGCCAGAATTAGAAATGAGTGCAAAAAGCAGGATGTTGCAGTAGCAAGCAGTCCTGGGCACAGAGAGGACTAAGCCTTGCTTCTCTCTTGGTCAGATATGTGATGATATGCAAGTCACTTCATCAGACCTTAGGTTTTTATTGTTGTTTGTTTTTTAATGTTGGGAAGGGAGTGGACTTACATGAGTAGTCATGTCCTTTGTAAAGCAGGTAAGATTCTTCTGATTGTTCAGTTCTTCACATGTTTATGACAGAAAGATATATCCTTCCGCTCTGGTGCTGGGGGTTCAGGGGCAGAAAGGAGCAGGCATGGAGTTAACTTGGAACACCTAAAGGTGGTTGACATCATTCATCTTTTCATCCAAACCCCACCTTTCCTTCCATATTGTCTGCCTCTAGCAGTGAAGAAATAGCTGGAAAGTCCTTGCCTTCTCCTCCTTTGATGCTGAAGATTTTGATCAAATATTAACCTTAATTATACAGCTGAGGCTTTAAATTAGTTTTAAAGTGTAAATTATGTCTGAAATTTAGCTTAGCAAGCAGAAATGAAAAATGCAAATCAGGCATAAATTTGGCAGAAAAAATTGCAAGGATAAAAATAGACTGTCAGCTAAAAAGGGGGGAAGTACAGTACCAATATACAGTAGCCCTGTGTGGGACATGCCTAGAGTAAATTGAGGGGGAACTTGGTATAAATAGTTGATATAGCATAAAGAGTATTTGGCAAGTAGATGTGTGACTTTATTATTCAGTTTTATCTTTACGAAAGAGGAGCAATAATATCCACCTTGCAGAGTTGTAGGATTAAACCCATGCTATGTTAAATATTTGGTGTGTTTCAGGCACAATTTTTTAAAAAAGTTGTTTAATGTTGTGAATTAGATTTCCTAGGCTACAGCAACCTACATTAAACTGGAAAAATGTTAAAGCCAACATACAGCATTCAGTTCAAAACAATGACCATTATTTCATGCTTACTGTGTGCCATATAACTGACAGTAAAAACACAAATAAGGGAGCTTACATTTCCACCTTGGAAATACACAATATATATGATAAAAGACATAAAAGAAAAGACATTTCATTTCTGAAGCATAGGTCCAGAGTGAGATCTGCACAACATTTTCTTGAGATTTCTCGAGTAAATGGGGGGTGAGGACAAGAAATTTGTTTTTAGGAAAGTCACTTGTTTTGGTTCTGCATTATTTGTGGTTCTGGTACTGTCAAAGATCATCAAACTCAGTGATATCTATACTTCCAACATCTTTCAAGATCTATTAAGTGTTGAACATTAATGACTGGTTAAAATGCCTCAAACTCTTTGGGTTATATTGGCATATGACCCATGACAATTTGTTGGGCATATCTGCTCTTACAGAACATCTAGGGGGAGAAAATAGAAAAGACTTAGTGGAATTAGGCATAACCTGTGGAGGAGGAGGAAGAGGAGGAGGAGGAGGAGGAAGAGGAGGAGGAGGAGGAGGAAAGAGTATGATGTTTTCTTGGCTGCTAACTTGATCATGGGAATGATAGCCTTTGACTTTAATTTACTTAAGTAAAGGAAGTTCCGCCATGAAGTGAGTAGAATTGTTTTCTCCCCAAAAGATCTGTTTAAGTTCTAACCTCTGTAACTGTGAATAAGGTCATTGCAGACATACAGTTACATGAGATCATATTAGTTTAGGGCAAATGTCCATAAAATTCATGTGGTTAAATGACAGATGTCTATAAGGAAGGTAGATATTTGGATGCACACACCACACAAGGGATATAGGGAAAAAAGATGTGAAGATGGGGCAGAGATGTGTCTATAAATCAAGAAATGTCCAAGATTGTTGGCAATCATCCAAAACATGGACAGATGCATAAAACAGATTTTTCCTGAGAGCCTCTAAAATGTATCAGCTCTACTGACATCTTGATTTTGGATGTCTGTCTGCAGAATGGTAGGCATAAACTCTTGTTTTCAAGCTACCTGTTTTGTGGTAATTTGTGTGGCAGCTCTAGGAAACTAATTCATACCACTAAATTAAAATAGATCCCTATTTGTATCAATACCAATATTAACACCAATATTTGTATACAAGGATGATATTATTCTTCCAATTCTTAATAACACAGTTAATAATTACGTATGATTGCATCTTGGCTATTAAAATTAAAAATTATTTGTTTGCCTATTTTTTTCCAATCACTATTTTTTGTCTCTCTTTTGGTTTTAGAGACTTAGGAATTTTACAATGGACTCTCTTGTTGTGGCAAACAACAAGTTTTGCTTTGATTTTTTCCAAGCAATAAGCAAGGATGACGATCATAAGAATATCTTTTTCTGTCCACTGAGCCTCTCAGCCGCCTTTGGCATGATCCGCCTCGGGGCTAGAAATGACAGTGCACATCAGATTGATGAGGTAGGTAATTGTGCTGGTGTTCCTGGGGTCCTGAGCCCTGTGTGCACTCTCAGAGTCAGACACTAATCCCACTCAGGTCAGCTGAATTGCTTTCTGTACCCTGGGGTTGCTTGGTTTCTCTGCAATCCTGTCATTCTTCAAGACTCACTCAAACTTCAATTTCCTTTTTGGAAATTCCCCAGCTTTCCCCTTCTACAACTTTTCTCAATGTTCTTCTTTGTCTCCATCTCTGTCTCAAGTCTGTCAATCTTTATTTCTCTAATTATTATTATTAATATTGCTAGTAATTTTTTTTTTGGTACTGGGGATCGAACCTTAGGACCTTGTGCTTGTGAGGCAGGTGGTGAAACCACTGAGCTAAATCCCCAGCCCGCTAGTATGTGTATGTGTTTTCTTTCTCAAGCATTTTGTTGACTGGTTATTGAGCACTAGACATTTATTCAGTGGCTAGAGTGCTTGGTATTCTCCTTCCATCCTCTCTCTCTTATTCCAAATCACATTTGTCAAAATGTTCTATTGGCTTTTCTTTCCAAACATATCCAGGACCAGGTGCTTCTCACTATCTTCCTGGCATCTGAACCACACCATCTCTTCTATCACGGCTCCTATTCAGCCTCCTGCTCCCACTGACCATCTATTCTCCACCCAGAAGTTTGAGGTCCTTTCAAATCTAAGGCAAATCCTGTTTCTTAGTTGCTTAAAAACCCAGACTTCTCTTTTTGTTCATGATAGAAGCCTGAGTCCTTAAAATGGGCCACAGGATCTGGGGATCTGAGTCTCCAACCAGCCCTGTGACTCATCTCTTGCCCTCCCTGCCCCTTCCTATGCCTACCACATTGAGAAAGTCGCCCATTCCTGCCCTCAAGCCTCTGTTCCAGCTTCCTTGGCCCCATGGCTCTTCCCTTGGACAGCTAATATTTTAGTTTGCTTTCTCCTTCATGACTCTGATCCTCCTCTAAGAGGACTCCTCTGACTTCCCAATCTAATACCAAATTCATGTCCCCAATCTCATGAAAGATTCCAGCTATATTCTCCCATATGATATTTCCCACCATTTAACACACTGAATAAGGCGATCAATTACTATGAATTGCTGTTTGTATGCCTCATCTACTAGAATACAATCTCCTAGTAGACAGGAATCTTTGCCCCAGAACAGCTCATGATTTAGAATAGACATCCAGTAAATAATGTAGAATGAATGAATGAAGGTGACAAGAACAACTACTCAAGTAACCAAAAGCTCTTGATGTTGGCCTTATATGTCCCTGGATCTAGCACTCAACATAAAGTTTAGGTATATGTAAGGTTTTTTTCCCCTGAATATAAAGAGGTCAAATTTATGGACCAAGGCAGAATGTGTTTGGGATCATTCTGCTTCATTTATCTACTTAGACTTTCTATATTATTTTCTTGATCCATTTGCGAAACATAGCTGCACAATGTGGTTTGCATCTTCCAGGTCTGGCTGATTTTTCTCTATGGTACTTGAGAGTCCCTGGTAATGACGAGTATGAGCAGTGCCAGATGCACCACTTGCCAGGCTCTGGAAAGCTCATCTTTTGTCACCCTTCTTCCCTTGATTGTTTGGAAACTCTACATCAGCTCTATCTTACACAAATATGACTTGAGCCACATATATAATAAAAAAAATTTTAGTATCACATTAAAAAGGTTAAGGAATAGCAAGAATAGTTTCAAATTTTTTTTTAAACAAACATTTCTAAATATTTTGTCAATGTGTAATCAAGATAAAAATGTAATAAAATGTAATTAATGTAAAATTTCAATGAGATATTTTGCAGTCTTTATTTTTCATAGTACCTTCAGTTTGTATTTTACATTTGATTTACAGTCACTTTGGACTGGCCATTTATGAAGTGCTCAATAGCTACATGTAACTTGTGAATACTTTTATATTCTTTTAGTTTGTTATGTTTTTTCCCTTCCTCCTCCCTTCCTTCTCTTCCTCCCTCCCTCCTTTCCTCCTTCACTTCTTTCTCTTTAAAATTTTTTTTATTATTTCCTTCCTTCCTTCCTTCCTTCCTTCCTTCCTTCCTTCCTTCCTTCTTTCCTTCCTTCCTTGCTCTTTCTTTGTCCCTTCTTTTGCATACCAAAGATTGAACCCAAGGTTTTTGCACCATCTTGCTAAGTTCCCAGGCTGTACTGGAATTTGTGATCCTCTTCCCTTAGACTCCCAGAGTATTGGGATTACAGGCATGCTCCACCATACCCACTGTATATTCATTTCTAAATGGAGCCCCTGTGAGAGGGGTAGCATTCAGTTTTTTCCTCTCTATTCTACCCCACAATCTGAGGAAAGAAACATCCATTTCGTAAATGATTATTGATTATGTAATCATGGCTATAGTCACATTACAAAAATGTTTCTAAAAAAAATGTTTCTGAAGCTATTCAGATTTCCTATTGGTCACATTATTTGAATGACTCTGTCCCATTATTATACAGGTACTACACTTCAATGAACTTTTGCAGAATGAAAGCAAAGAAACTGACTCCTGCCTTAAAAGCAATAAACAAGTGCTACCTGATAGCTCTCCAGAAGGGCAGCAGCAAGCAACAGGGTCTCAGGATGTGCAGGTGAGCTGTGGCCCTAAACTCTTGCCCATCTTTACAAATCATTCTGCTGATTGCATTATATTTGGCAATGGTTGCTTATCCCCAAACATTAGGTACTGGCTTCTGTGGCAGCAATAATCTCATATGACCTATGATTCCTTTCTGATGATGCTTTTTATATGTCTGTGGCTGTGAGTTCATTCCCTAGAGTAGGACCTGTTATTTGTGCTCATGATGAACTTAGATTATAGCCTCATTTCTCCCCTGCTTCTACAGGGCCCAGGTCCCTAGAATGGAGCCTAGTTGAAGATGAAGGGCAGTAAGGGGTTGGGTCACTGAGGAATTCTCACTCCCCACCTCTCATGGTTCTATATTGTGCTGAAAGCTCTACTGACCCTTATGACCCTAATGAAATGAAAGTACTTGTCATTTAGTGGTGTTTAGCTCTTCTGATAGGGTTAAGGTCACATATTGTTTCTTCTTTTGTCAGCCTGAATCCTCAAGTGATGAGAGTAAGCTGCTAAGCTGTTACTTTGGGAAGCTTCTATCCAAATTAGACAGGATCAAAAATTACTACACCCTGAGTATGGCCAACAGGCTTTATGGTGAACAGGAATTCCCAATTTGTCAGGTGAGTTGTGCATGGCTGGTGACTGAAGGTGCCACAGGGCATAACCCTTAGAAAGAAGTGAGTTGGGCAGAGGAGTAAAGGTGCCATCAGCATATAGGAGCCTTCTGGGCTGTCATACCACAACCTCCAGTATTGAGGAGGTAAGCCTTCTGGGCTGCCATACCACTGACCCCAGCACAGAGGAGCAAAGCAGACACCAACATAAAGGAGCCTTCCAGGCTGCCTACCACTGCTCCCAGTGCTGAGGTGAACCACGTGGGTGCCAGAAGCACCCCCCCCCCCGACTTGAGATGAGAAAACACATAAACAAGTCTCAAAACCAGACTTCCAGATCACCTAAAGCAATCCCAAAGAAAACAAGATGGAACAATCTGATACTCAACCACCTGGACTCCCTAAACTGGCAACAAAAGAGGATCTGGAAAAAAAGAAATAAGAAATAATTTCTAAGATAACAGCAGAGATTGTACCCATAGTGCAAGACATGATTAATAAACTAGAGAGGACACAGATGAAAAAATAGAGGAGGTGAGGAACATGATGGAATCCCAACATAGGCAACAAATGGAATCAATAAAACAGATGCAAATAGATTTCCAAGAGATTAAAAATTCCACTGAAAGTTTACACAGCAAAATGAGCCAATGTGAGGACAGAATTTCAGATATAGAAGATAAGATTGCAATTAGTGACCAGGAAAAGAAAAATTTCTCAAAAATAGTAAGGGACCATGAGAAATCAATTCAGCAGCTACTAGAGGATGCAAAGATGAATAACATAAGACTGATTGGAGTCAAGGAAGAAACAGGAGAGAGTGCAGATGACATAAAAAAACTGTTCACAGAAGTGATGGCAGAAAACTTCCCAAGCAGGGGAAAAGAGCTTGACATACAGATAAATGAGGCATATAGGACTCCAAATAGCCTTGGTCAAAAAAAATCTACACATAGGCATATAATTGTTAAGATTCCAGAAACTCAATAGAACAAAGTTCTACGAATAGTTAGAGAAAAGAAACAAATCACATACAAAAGGAAGCCAATCAGAATTACAGCAGACTTCTCAGCGCAAACCCTCAAGGCAAGAAGAGCTTGGAGTGGTGTGTTTCAAGCCCTAAAGGAAAACGGCCTCCAACCCAGATTGATGTACCCTGCAAAACTATCTTTCAAAACTGATGGTGAAATAAGAAACTTTCATGACAAAGAGCACCTTAGGAACTTCATGAATACCAAACCAGCACTCCAAAAAATTTTTGACAATATCCTAGGAAAAGACAAAGAGGATCACAACCCTAGGAAGCCCAGCAGAATGAATCCATTGGGCACGACAAGAAATTAAACACAAAGGGGGAGAATCCAACAAAAAGAAAAAGTCATGACAATGATAAGTCAATATGTATCAGTTATAACCATCAATGTTAACAGTCTCAATTCACCAGTCAAAAGAAATAGACTGGCAGAATGGGTCAAGAAGCAAGATCCAACAATATGCTGCATACAAGAAATAGTTAATTCAAAAAGAAACTCATAGACTGAATGTTAAAGGGTGGAAAACAATGCTCAATGTGACGGGAACCCCCCAAAAAGCAGGAGTAGCTATCCTCTATGCAGATCAAGTGGATTTCAAACTAACACTGATTAAGAGAGACAAAGAAGGACATTACATCCTTGTAAAGTGAATAATCCTATAGGAAGAGATGACAATCATAAATATCTATGCACCAAACACTAGTGCACCCAACTACATAAAACAAATACTAACGGACATGAAAAGTTATATATGCACTAATATAATAGTAGTGGGGGACCTCAATACCCCACTGTCACAAATACATACATCAACTAGATAAAAAATAAGCAATGAAATACTAGAACTCAATTGAACTTCATGAGATAGGAACCCCCCCAAAAGCAGGAGTAGCTATCCTCTTTGCTGATCAAGTGGATTTCAAACCAACAATCATTAAGAGAGACTAAGAAGGACACTACACACTTGTAAAGGGAACAATCCAAGAGGAAGAGATGACAATCATAAATATCTATGCACCAAACATTAGTGTGCCCAGCTATATAAAACAAATACTAATGGACATGAAAAATCAAATAAGCACTAATACATTAGAAGTGGGGGACCTCAATACCCCACTGTCACAAATAGATAGATCAACTAGACAAAAAATAAGCAACAAAATACTAGAACTCAAACAAACTCTTGAACAAATGAACTTAACAGATGTTTACAGAGTGTTCCACCCCCACAGAATGAGAATACACATTCTTTTCATCTGAACATGGGTTGTTCTCCAAAATATTCCACATGTTCTCTCATAGAACATGTTTAAGTAAGTGCAAAGGAATTGAAGTTATCCCTTGCATATTATCAGATCATAGTGTAATGAAATTGGAGATCAATAGCAAAAGAAACCACAAGAATTTCGTAAACACATGGAAACTGTACAACACACTTCTGAATAACCAATGGGTCACAGAGGAAATTAAAAAAGAAATCAGACAGTTCCTACAATTAAATGACAATGCCAATACAACAAATTGGAATCTATGGGACACAATGAAAGCAGTCCTTAGAGGGAAATGCATAGCAGTGAATGCTCATATTAGGAAAACAGAGTGAGCCCAATTAAACAACCTGATGCTCAACCTCAAGCTTCCAGAAAAAGAAGAGCGGGACAAACCCAAAGCTCATACAAGGGAGGAAATTACAAAGATCAGAGCAGAAATCAATGCAATGGAGACTAAGACAATGATACAAAAATCAATGAAGCCAAGAGTTGATTCTTTGAAAGAATCAACAAAATTGAGAAAAGCTCAGAAAAAGGAAAGAAAAGGCCCAAATCCATGCAATTAGGAATGAAAAGGGTGAAATTACAACAGACCCAGCAGAAATCCAGAGGATCATCA
>NW_004624792.1:9335102-9355607 GCF_000247695.1 Heterocephalus glaber
ATGAAAAAAATGGTAACAAAGTCTTTGTAAATAGGGAGGGATGGAGGGGTTGAAGGGAAGGCAGGGAAATGGGGGAAAAATATGAACCAGGAGAGATTATGTAAAGGTGCCAATTTCCAATAATGAATGTCATTATAGTGTATACCTAAAATGTACCAATAAAATTAATTTAAAAAAGAAGTGAATAGTTGGATGATTACCTGTCACCTAGCACACATATTTGACAAGATGAGGTGTCTGGGACCTGCCTCCTTGGCCCCCTACTAGTGTTTCCTTCTACTTGGTTTTTAACATGAGTGTATGAGGTCCATAGACTGGGTGGAGAAAGGGTCATGTGAGTAGCTGCCTTTGGAGAATGAGCAGGTTTGGCAATTGCCTTCTCCTGACTCCTTTGCTAATCAGGGTGCCTGGTAGATGCAGTTTATAGTGCCTCTGCCTGTGGGCTTCCTTCATTGTACTTTGCTATCCACCCCCTTATTTTTAAAAACCATCAGGCAGCCCCCAGGGGAACTGTGCTCCTTTCAGAAAGGCAGGACACTGTATAGGGGTTAAATGCCACAGGTCTCATCTCTGAGGCCAAGAGCTTTCACCTGGAGCAAGGTGTGCTTCAGTTTGGTCTCCAGAAGGAGCCAGGTATCAAGCTCTAAATGTGAGGGATGAGACCAGTGGCAAACATGTGCCACAGCTAGTTAGGACTGGGCTGGTCAGGGGAGGGAGGCAGGCGACTTTGACCAAAATAAGTGTATTCTCTTGCAATGGGAATGAAGCTTTTAAGAAAACAGTTTTTGAGATATAAATTCTTTTATCCCATAATTCATCTAATAAAAGTATACAAATCAATGGTTGCATATATTACATCATTTATTTAAAATACATGCAACACAAAATGTTCACCATTTAAAATATATAGTTCAGTGGTATTAATTATATATCTACTTTTATGCAGTTGTCACAGAATTTCTCATCACCTCAAACAGCAACTCTGCGAGTATCAAGCAGGGGTTTAATTCTCTAAATAGAAGAATTTTAGAGCTGAGTCCTTCAAGTTACTTGATATTTATCTTGTGATGTCTCTAGGAGTAGATTGTTCAAATAAAAGGATAACTGATAGGGGAGGCTCATGTCATTATAAATATAGACTACTTTATAAATGAATGTCTGTGTCCTGTTGTCACTACAAAACCAGAATCATTTCTGCCTAATCAAGTCTAGATAGCAGCTGACAGGCCTGTTTCTGCAATGCTAGGTGACGAGGTACATCTTTCCTACTAGGCTTCTCATGACTGCCTCACTCTTAACTGTTATCATCTTCAGCTGACTTTGTCGTACTATTTTGCATTTACTCCAATTGAACAGGAATACTCAGATGGTGTGATTCAATTTTACCACACGACAATTGAAAGTGTTGATTTCCAGAAAAGCACCGAAAAGTCTAGACAGATGATTAACTTTTGGGTTGAATCTCAATGCCAAGGTAAGAAAGACCAAACACATAGTAGCTGTTATTTCTTTCCATTTCAAAGAGAACCAGCCATCCCAGCTGTTCAGATTGTCCATCTTTTGGAGGTAGATGTTCACATGTACAGACTGTTTTCAAAGCTCTTCTTGAACATCATCAAAACAGTTAAAATCTTTAGCTATTTCTGTTTCTTATTATTGTTCTTTTTCCCCAACATAAATAAAGGTAAAATGCTTTTCAGCCAAGCATAATGCTGGCAGGATGTTAACATTTTCATTAATTTTAAAAGGTTAATGAAAAGTTAAGATTTCAAGTAATTCTAGTTAGTCAGAGAAATATGGAAATAATAATATCATCATTCTTATCAATGTTTCACTCTATGAATAGGCTCTTTCCTGAGTGAAAGAGCATGTTAAGTGCAACATATAGAATCATATTTTAATGTAAATCTCTCACATTCTCAGCCAGAATGGACTCTTCTAATTGGAAGTGAGATCAGTCTGTAAGATTACAGGGTTCCTAAAGTGGTCATTTCTTCCTGGGCACATTTAAATATAATCTGGTGCCCTCAACTTGCTGGGTGGCAGCCCAGTTCATTAAACATACTTTCCTGGCTGCCTTGTGTAGGAAGTATCCACCATCTGGCATTCATCTTCAGCTGGCCCCTACTCTCCAACTGTCCTCTTTATAGTCTCTTTTTCATGTAATTCAGTTATGTGATTATTCCAAAAAACACATAGATTATGCTGCTTTAGAATAATATTATTCTTCATGACATACCTGTACCTTGTTTGTGTTTAACTTGGTAGAGTAAGAAGTTCTTCATTCCTTTTTTTTTGGTACCAGGGATGGAACTCAGGACCTTCCCCTTGCAAGGCAGGTGACAGTACCACTGAGCTAAATCCCCAGCCCTGAGGTTCTTCATTCTTAAGATGTTTGCATTAGCTGGGTCAAATGGAACCTCTAGTTTTAGTTTTTTGAGGAATTTCCACACTGCTTTCCACTCAATATCTTCCCAAAAGAATTAAAAGCATCATACCACAGTGACATCTACACAGCTATGTTTATAGCAGCAATCAGTTTGTATAGTTAAATATAGGAAACAGCCCAAATGCCCATTAATGGATGAATGGATAAAAAAGATGTGGTATTTTTATATAATGGAGTACTACTCTGCCATGAAAAGAATAAATGAGGGATTTCTAGGTAAGTGGATCTACTTTGAAAGCATATTGTTAAGTGAAATAAATCAGACACACATGTTTAAATATTGCATTGTTTCTCTGGTGTGAGAAACTGAAAGGGCAAATTAGGACCAAAATGTATAATAGAAATTGGGAGATAGGAAGAAGATGTTCACATGGGAAGGGGAACAAGGGACGGGGGAAGAGGAAAAAGGAAGGGAAAAGAAAAAAAAAGGAGACTAGAAGAAAAAATGGAAACAAAGCCTTTGTAAATTAGGAAGGGAAAAGGGTTTAAAAGGAAGGGAAGAGATTGGCGAAAAAAAGAAGGATCAAGATATATTATGCATAGTTACAAATTCCCTAAGATGGATGTGATCATTATGTATATTTCAAATGTAAAATTAATAAAAAAGATGTTTTCATTAAAACAAAACATAAACTAAATGAAGCTGAACCTGTCTTCAGGTAAATGGCCTTGATGTTGATGAGCATCCTGATTCTCAGTAACTCTGTTTATAAAATGATAGAGGGGAGATTTCTTACTTCCATAAAATTCCATGATTCTCTAAAATGGTATTTTAAAATTTTTAGTAAATAGTACTCATAGTCTCATTGCCTGAATTGTTCCTCCTATAAGCACTAATTTTTTCTTTCAACATTTCTAATGCTTTTAATATAGAGTTTCATTTTCATAGTATGTGTGGATCACTATCACTCCTTGAATCACATCAGTATCCTCAGCGCTGAGTATTCATTTCCCCATAGAACCCAAACTCATAATCTCTATAATATATCTGGGACATATATCTGAGTCCATATATCTGAGTTCATATATTGGAATTGTTGAGGACCTCATTTATTGCACTTACATATCTATCATATAACCAAATAATGTATCACATGTAAAACTGCTCTTTAATTATATAGTTGTGAGTTTCAAAATTACAGCATGGCTTGAGTGTCTTATAATTACTTGTGATTAATATCTAAATTTGCATTTCATTTATAAGAATCTACCCATGCATTAAAGTTTTCAGTATTATTTTATATGATGAACTAAGAACAAAGAGAAGCTTTGTTTTTACAAGATGAGTCTGATTGTAGAATGGAGAGCAAATTGGAAGTGCACAGAGGTGGGTGTAGATCCTGGTGGTGGAGTTAGGGCACCATGGCAGAAGAAGAGGATGGAGGAGCTGGTGGCTGGGGCCCTTGGTGCTAGGTGAGGGGTGTGAAAAGGATGGACTGGAGAACTATGACTAGGTGCATTGGAAGGATTTTTATCAATCAGTTGGATAGGTGGTATGTTATTTAACGAGAGTTAGAATTATCAAGGATGACTCATAATGCTCTAACCTGAACATCTCAATTCTTTAAAATGCATAGCAGTGTCTATGTGCCCAAATAAGGAGATTCTCTTTTTGCCAGCCATTCATGTCTCCTTATAATGTGTCAAATATTTTAACACGTTTTTAATAAAGCAAAGATTGTCTGTAAAGAGAACATGCCCTGTTCATGACCTATGTTTTATTTTAAAAAAAGGGTTTCTTAGAATAAACACAGTTTATAGCCTATAGTTTGAAGTATTTGTTGTAATTATTACTATTTATTTATTGCATTTTCATTAATGCAGATGTTAATTTTATTTAGCTATCCTACAGTGTACACATATTTCATAACATCCCATTATACATGATAAATATATATAATTTTTAGTCATCAATTAAAAAATACTTTTGAGTCAGGTATGGTGGTACCTGCCTGTAATTCCAGCACTTGGTTTGGAGGCAGGAGTTTGTGCTACAAACTGGGATACATAGTGAGCTTAAGACCAGCCTGAGTTATATAGCAAGACTTTATATAATAAAACTGAAAAAAAACTTTAAAAAAAGAGATTGGCTTCTTCATCTTGAATTTGCTTTTGAATTAAGATAGCCAACAAGTGAGAGGACTCAACTTTACCACTAAGTATTCTTTCCCTATTTCTTGTTCGTTTGTAGTGGTCTTACCCTTCTGCCCCATCTTCCCCAAGACTTACCTCTTACCATCCCCATGTCAGAAATGCAAACCATTTTGAGTCTGTGTTTCATGGAGGAAATGGTCTGTAGTCTTGGTGGCAGTCCTGGAAAAAGAAGAGGGGGAATGAGGCCCCTTATTGCTCCAGATGTGCCTCAGAGTGCTCTTTTCTACCAGTGTTTGCACGGGTTTGCAAAACTGAATAAAATCCACCCCCACCCCCACCTCAGGGTTAGCAGCCTAAGGGCCAAGTTAAGTTGCTGGACATGTTTTTTGATTGCCAGTGTGTGGCTGCAGAAAATGTTTATCTGCAACTAAAAGTGTGAAGTACCTGAGAGAAAGGTAGTGCACTGCTTCTCCTGCCTGCAGAATAAGAGTAAGACCAAGGGTCTTGCTGTTCCTCATGGCCAACAGGCTGGGAACAATAGTTGACCTGCTTTCATTTGTCTTTGGTAACTTGTACAGTGATTTTTCCTTCCTCTGTTTTTGGAGGCTTTTCCTTCCTGTCTCCTACCCACCGGACTCTGACTTAGGGCCAGCTTACTCCTGGCCTTTCCTTAGGGGAAGTCTTTATATTCCAAAATTATTTGTCCTTCCTTTATCCACATGCCATAGATTCTCATTCCTTTAAGGATCAATGGTCAAGAGAAAGTAGTTCACTAAAGAAATACTGTTAAAGGATAATTATCTTGCTGGGGATTTAGCTCAGTGGTTCCACTGCCTGGCCCGCAAGTGCAAGGACCTGAGTTCGATCCCCGGTACCCCCCCCCAAAAAAAGCAATGAATAATTATCTAGTGTATTATGGGATTTAAGTAGAGATCTTCTTGAGATAAAAAGATCTTGTTTTCTTAAGACTGCAGCCTATGTAACTAGTGATTTGATATTTTGAGGTGGAAAAATGTATACGCCGAAATGGACTATTGCTCAATGGTGTAGGGGCTTTCCAGTCATTTTTAATGCTATGTTATTGAAGAGAAAGCCCCCAAAGTGGGCCAAAAGATGAAAGAGGGAGCTGCAGCACTGATCCTGGCCATCCTTACTGCTTCTGGGCTGTTTAACAGCAGCTCTTATTGCCTACAATATATTACTCCATTAAGAACAGGTAACTATACATACTTCTCATGGCTTATGAGGGGCAGAATGAGAGAAACCACGTGAAAATCCTTACAAAATAGGTTTTATGTCATGGTGCATAAATTGTATGCATTTTTGTTTATATGTCCTAAATTCTTGAGACAAACATTTATACCATAGTCATTTTCTCCTGGAGACTGTAGTCAGGTGGTTGGTGTATAATTTGAAAGTTAAACTATGGTATTAGATGTCTGATAACAAGTTCCAACCATAGTGGTGTAGAGAATCAGAGATTCTCTGAGTTCTAGTACTCTCAGTTGGATCCCTGATCAGGGTGGAGTGAGGGAGTTTCCCACATGATCACTCTCACCCTTACCTCCCACTTGCACCCCACCCACAATTATGAGTTGTTCTGTTTTCTTGGGTTTATTCTTAAATCAAACACTCTCTAAGAGTGGGGATATTAAGATGCATTGAAAAATCTTTTTACATGAACACTGTGATACTTTCTCTGGCACTTTGTCTTCAGGTAAAATCAAGGAACTGTTCAGCAAGGACACTATTAATGATGCGACTGTGCTGGTGCTGGTGAACGCTGTTTACTTCAAGGCAAAATGGGAAAAATATTTTGATTGTAAAAATACAGTTGATGCACCTTTCTTTCTAAATGAGGTACTATGTTGGAGCCCATGGTTTGCTAGATCTCTCACTGATATTTTCCACCAACAACAGTTTGCAGTGTGTAGACACAAGTCTAAAGCTTAGTTCTCCAAGTTGTAGCTTATAATTTAATAAGAACATTTTGTGACTAAAAAAGTCAGTACCTGAAGTTCATTGAGCATTTTTGTACTACTGCACTGAATATTTCTCCTTCATTATTTCTTTTGTTCCTCAAAGTGACATTATGAAATTGGTGTCATTATTTCTGCTTAGGATTTGAGAGCAAAAATTTCAAAGACTAAGTTACTCAACTGTGATTGAAGTTCACATTTGCACTTGTCCCCCAAATCCATGTCCTGAGCCACTAGGCTTAGAATAGGAGGACAGGGCAGGTACTGGATCCCAGCCAACCACTGGTGCTGGTTGACTTTGTTACTGGGGACAAGCTTTTTTCTCAAGCACTAAATGCCCTTATCAGTAGATTAATGACTTCCACCACAAGGTTATTGTGAGGTTTAAGGGGCCCAGAGTGGTGTCTTTTCTTCTACAAGAAACCTATGGAGCAAGTATTATTAATTAATATGTAGACAATTAACATTTAATCTGGTCCCCATGGGCACTGTGGAGGGATTGTTCAGAACTGAGAGGCTGGGACTGAGGCCAAGGGGGTTGGGGTGTAGCAGGCATTGAAGACAGAGAATTTGCAGGTCTTGCTTTGGCTGATGCAACTATGAGAGATAAGTAATAGAAAGTCTACTGATAAGTAGTCTTAAGAGTTGAAAAATGATTAAAAACACCAGAGGATAAAAGTGTAAGTATTGGCAAAGTAAGGGCTGATTGATCCATGGACAGAGGACTCTTAGGCTGGGTCAGTGGTGTGGGGCTTGTGGGGCAGACCCTTCTGATCTTGTTCTCAGGAAAAGTAGGGCCATAGGATTTTGTAAGATTTCCAGGGCTTCTTGTCACCTCCTGCCTTGTCTACTGCAGAATGAACAGAAGAGTGTGAAGATGATGAATCAGAAGGGTCTGTATAGAATTGGTTTCATCGAGGAGCTGCAGGCACAGATCCTTGAAATGAGGTACACCATAGGGAAGCTCAGCATGTTCATCCTGCTGCCGTCTCCTTCTGCAGACAATGTGAAGGTCCTGCAGGAGGTCAGTCTCCCTTTCCATGTCTGCACGCAAGTTTAATTAGGGATAGGTGGAGAATAACACTATCTATCATCTATCATCTTGAGAGAGGAGAATATCCCAGCTATTGGAGATACTGAAGACTATATAAGAATCTGAATTACATTTTATATTTATTTGTTTAAAACTAAAGAATAAATGCTAAAATATTGGAATATGATTATCTCTAACTTGATAGCCATTTGTAATCATTTTTCCAGATCAAGGAATATGGATGTTGAGTAATTTGAGAATTGCTGCAAATTAAACAGCACCTTTTACCTAAAGAGAATGACTTCTAGCCTCTTATTCAGACTGTTTTGCTGTAGTGCAGTCACATTCTGTTCTGATAGAAGTAGAGATTGACACACTAAGGCAGGAATTAATGAAGGTCTGGAAGGCTCAGTTACTAACTGTTCTAGTAGGGAAAAAGTGAGAGAAAGTGAGAGAGAAATGCTACTATAGTAATTACAATAACAGTAACAACCATTATTCCAAATGTACTGTGTGCCAGTACTATTTTAAGTACTTTATGCACATTATTTTGTTGAATCCTTGCAAGAGCCTAATTGTATTATCTTTGTTCTACCAAAGACGAGATTTAACTTCAAAATGTTAGGGCTGGCCATAGCTCCTCCCATCGAACTTTGCTGGTCTTTGGACATGAGTCTGTCAAACACCAAAGTCCACTGACACCCAAATTGTACTGTAATTTCTAGAGAGGAAACAGATTTAGTTGGAATACTTAAAAATGAAATCAGACACTTAGAAAAAAACTTTGAAGGTTATATGTAGTTGACTGTTGAAATGGACTCAGGCAATTTGAAGTAATTGGGAGTTCTTTGAAAACTTTTTAATCTTAACCCAAATATTATTTTCTTTCTCTTTCAGCTTGAAAGGAAAATAAGTTATGAAAAACTAGTGGCCTGGAGTGGCTCAGAAAACATGTCAGAAGAAACAGTAGTCATCTCCTTCCCCCAGTTCACCCTAGAAGACACCTACGATCTCAAGGCTGTTATACAAGATATGGGCATTACTGATATCTTTGATGAAACAAAGGCCGATCTTACTGGAATCTCTCCAAGTCGCAGTCTGCATTTGTCCAAAATTCTTCACAAGACCTTTGTGGAAGTGGATGAAGATGGCACCCAGGCAGCTGCAACCAGTGGCGCTGTTGGTGTGGAGAAGTCACTGCCGTCTTGGGTGGAGTTTAATGCCAACCACCCCTTTCTCTTTTTCATCCGACACAACAAAACCCAAACCATTCTTTTCTGTGGCAGGGTCTGCTCTCCTTGAAAGGAGTACAGCAGGTGTGGGAAGAAAATGACAATGCAGTCTTCCCCTTACTTAGCATGAGCACTTGCATTTCTGCCACTATTTAAAGTTGACCATATTCTGTTACCAGCTGCATGTGCTCTTCCTTCAGCTGTCAGTCTGAGTTTGTCCTGATCTTTCTCTTACCCCAAAGTTGATTTTCATCTCCCTGTTAGTTTTGAACGGAACTTAACTTCCTCCCTTTACTACCCTAAACTTTCAACCATATAAATTCATCCTCTCTGACTTGAAGTCTAACACAATTCAGAGTGGTATTGATTTATGTTACCTTCCTCATGAAGAAATATTAAAAGTTCAAATCATTAGATTGAGACAGTTAGGAAGCACCTGGCTCTCCCACTTTTCCTGTCTGGGCTGGAGGGGGCATGGGTTGGCTAGGGGCTGTTGTGCTCCTCCCCCCACTTCCTTCCCCAACGTATGGGGACACCTTGGTTTGGTGTCCTCTCTGGCTATCTACCAGCTACTCTCTACTCTAACATGAGTGCAGCTCAACTATCAGCGTGGTGCCCCTTCCCAACTTCTGCCACTTTACACACTACTGTTGCCTTTTTGAAGAAGGGAGGGTGCACCCTGGCAAGCCTAAAATCAGGGAGCGAAGGATCTGGGCCCATTGTTAACACTCCCAACCCCCCCAGGTCTTCTTCCAGAAGATTCTCTGGTTTTAGCCCTCCTACTTCACTGGATCTCTGCCATAACAGCTGAGGCTGTCCTGGAGCCCTGCACCAATCACAGATCTGTAGTTGAACCAATCACAGATCTGTAGCTGCTATATAAGCAGCACTCCGTACACACTTACACACTTCTCTGTTTAGTTTAGGAGGGGTTCCTCCAGTGTACTTACCCTCCTGTGCTGCAGCATAGGCCCTGTTAAAATAAAGAGTCATTTTGGTTGTCCTGTAAACCTGCTCATGATTTAATTTAATAGTGTGGGCTCCAAAAGGCCTATAAATCTGCTTGGGATTCTTAACCTGAGTACTGTGGACAGAGTGGTTGGTTAAAAAACAAACAGTAATAAACACTGGGGGCTGTTAGCACTGAACAGCTCCAGAGACCAGGAGCCAGTGAAGATCAATAGCAGAGATCAGCACTCAGCACAGTTGATCTGTGGTGTTCAACAAAAATCAGTGCCAGATAGTGGGGGACAGCAATGGCAGTGATCAGTTGCTGGCTGTGGCAGCTGTTCATGTGTAGAATTATTTGGTGTTACTTGGTTACATCAATACTGCTAGCAGAGCTAATTCATGAATTGAGCAAAAGAACCTTAGGGTTATTGGCAACAAGACTAGTGAGAGATGACAAATGCCAAAACCACTTAAATATGGGTGGCAAGAGAAAATGTTTGAAATGTATTTGGGAGACTCAGCTCTATTTCTAGGGTAGTCATAATCGTGGCCGTCACTGGGCGAGAGGTGCTGCCTCTTCCTCCTATGTCTTCTATTACCTGCAAGATATCTCTGAGAACTTTTGACTGGAGAAGGTAGGGTTCTGGGATATATTTAAATGATAGCTAGGGGTATGTGAATTCCAAGTCCAGCATTCCCCATGCAGCAGCTCACACAGCTGGAGCAAGAGAATGATATTTGTATTGTGAATTTGACACTAATCTAGAAAAGTGGATTTTAAAATGTTTGTCTCAGTTTTCCATATTGAATCCTCTCAGGTGCTTCCCTAATGCTTTCCTTCTACCTTTTCTTTGCCCCTTTCCTCAGAGAATTCCCATCTGTAGCTGGTTACTCCTAAATGCCCAGTATACTGAGGTGGAAAGAGGGATGCTGCCACTATTGTGGACACCTAGGACTCCCATTCCTCTTTTTCTGCTCTTTGGCAACATGGACCTATTTGTCCTGCCAGAGCCGCGTGTCTGACCACATAGTGAGAGCACTCTTGGGTCTCAATGCATGTGGAAATCCTTTCTAGGAATGCTGTTGGCTTCATATTAACTCTGGGCTTCTGAAAGCCAAACTCCTGAGTGATCAAACTCTTGGGCTCTCCAGCTCTGTTCTCTGATAGAACCACCTGAGTTCATGATCTCTACCTTAGCTAAGATTTCTGGAATGACCCCCGCATATCTCAAATCAAGGAATCAGCCAACTTCTTTTCTCCAGAGTGACTGTCCTCCTCCCAGCTGCCACTGGCCTGGGTAAGGGTATCTATAACAGGTTTTGCAGGAATAGACGGGTTAATTTTATCCGATTTGATACTGGCCTCTTCCCTAACCCTCTGTCTCCTTTGTATTGTGAGAGACAAATTCTACATTCTTCATGCAGTTTTCTCATTATCAAAGCTCATTTATGGAATAAAATAATTTGTTATTGGTAGTGTGAGGCAGTTTGAGGCAAAAAGGAATTCTTGACTTTTTACTTGTCTTGAACCAGTAGGATTTGGCTGCAACATGGGAGCCAAGGCAGAAAGGGTGTTCATGTCAGCAGACCACTCTGATTGCTAGAAAACCAAATCACCAGAAGAACGAGTCTCCCTATTTATCAGTCCAAGTCTCCCTTCATCCAGTAATGCTGACAAGTAGAACAAATGAGGTAGTGTAGATTCAAGAACAATTGCTTCCTTAATGACTACAGATATTGTGGTAAGAGAATGATGAATGTATAGCACCCAATAGGCCCTCTAGTGCTGTCTAGTTCACAGACTCTATGTTCTACTTACTGTGTTTATACCCAAATCCTCCTTATAAATTTATACATCATCTAGTGCATATCTTTCCCTCAGACTCTTGCTTAGTTTTTCCCTTGAGCTGGGGCAAGCCATAACATGTTGCTTCAGCCTTAGTTACTGTTTACTTCTTTTGCATGAATGGTATTTTAAAAATCATTCATTAAGCCTACAGAGGTTCCAAGTAGGGCAACAGGCTGAGGAAGCTGTGTGGTTGCCTTTGAATTTCTTTGCTTTATAGTTGAATGTGAACTCCAAATATGTTTTTCATCTACAGTATTCATGTTATATTGCTGCTTTCCCAAGTCCATTTTATTTTTAATCAAAATAATCCAAATCCTTTTTACTCAATAAAAATAGCAAAATACACTCACAAAATGCATATCATTCACTTAGATATTAATTCTCTAGACTTAAATATTTAATTTATAAGTTCACATGCTCGAATACAGTAAGTTTCCCTGGTAAATAATGTTATTCACCAAGTGCATCAAATAAAGCTTTTGCTGCAAATGACTGAACAGGATTTTAAAAGCAATTAGATACACCATAGTGGGGCTGGGGAAATTCACATGTCTTTTGTTAACACACATTGATTCTGAAAGACAACTCATGATCAAGGTGAAAAAATGGCAAAAGCATAGGGTTATGAAAGAAAATAAGGAAAGATATGCTAAAGAGATAAAAAGAAGCTTCACAAACAATTTATAGCAAGAAGTGGAAGTAAATTTTAGAACACATTATGGTATGCTTAATAGGATTTAACTAGACATGGTATACATGGAATTTAAACAGAAATCCATGCAGATAAACTGTGCTGAAAGCTTTACCTCTAAAATCAGGAACAAAACTCTTGAAGCCACAGGTGTAGGCAAAGACATTCTGAATAGAACCCCAGTTGTATGTAAAGTATTACCAAGAATCAGTAAATGAGATAATATCAAATTTAAAAACTTCTGTACAGCAAAAGAAACAACCAACAGAGTAAAGAGATAACCTTCAGAATGACATCTAATATTTAAATATACAAAAAATTAAAAAAATTAAATTCCAAAAATAAAAACCCAACAGAAAATGGACAATGAATTAGACACATCTCATAAGAAGAAATACAGGGTCAATAAATACATGAACTGTTTAACATTGCTGGCCGTTAGAGAAATGGAAATTGAAACAACACTGATATTGCATTTTACCCCAGAAAGAATGGCTATCATCAAGAAATCAAATAATAGCAAATACAGGCAAGGTTGTGCTGAAGAACCCTTCTATATTGTTGGTAGAAATGATAACTGGTACAACCACAGTGAAAATCAGTATGGAGATTCTTCATGAAATTAGAAATTTCATTTGATCCAGCTTTTCCCCCTCCATGTATCTTCCCGAAAGAGTTAAGGACATCATATTACAGTGCTACTACATGTATACTAATGTTTATAGGAGCACATTTTATAATAACCTCATTCTTGAAGCATCATATATGTCTATCAACAGATTAATGCATAAAGAAAATGTGGCATTTGCACGCAATTGAGTACTACTCTGCCATTAAGATAAATGAGTCATTTTTAGGAAAATGGATGCACTTTGAGACCATAATGTTTAAGTGAAATAAGTCAGACACAAGCTTAAATATCACATGGTTTCTCTTACATGAGAAACTCAATAAATAAGTCAAGAGCAAAATAAAAGCAATAATAGGAAGTAGGGAGATAGATCTTTCTAACCTGGGAAGAGATTCAAAGGATGGAGGGAGGTGGAGAGAGAATTAAGATGTGCTATGTACATGTTCACTTTTGGTAATTCATGTATATCTAGAAATCTATCCATTTCTTCCAAGTTCTCCAATTTATTGGCATTCAAGTTTGCAGAGTAGTTTCTAATAATCTCCTGGATTTCAGCAATGTCTGTTGTAAGTTCACCTTTTTCATTTCTATTTGCCTTGATTTGGATCTTTCCTTTTCCTTCCTTCCTTCCTTCCTTCCTTCCTTCCTTCCTTCCTTCCTTCCTTTCTTCTTCCTTTCTCTCTTTCTTTCTTTCTTTCTTTCTTTCTTTCTTTCTTTCTTTCTTTCTTTCTTTCTTTCTTTCTTTCTTTCTTTCTTGTTTCTTCTTTCTTTCCTTTCTGGCTAAAGGCTTGTCTATTTTGTTTATCCTTTCAAAGACCCAGCACTTTGGGTTCAGATTGTTCTTGTTTTTCTAGGACCTTGGGGTGCATCATTAGTTATTTATTTGGGCCTATTATGTTTTGGTGATGTGCTCATTCACAGCTATAAACTTCCTTGTTATAATGCTTTCTTTGTGTCTCATAAATTCTGGTACATAATAGTGGCCTTACAGTTTGATTCTAGGAACTATGTTATATATTCCTTGATTACTTCTATGACCCACTGATTATTCAAGAAGGTATTGTTTAATTTCCATATGTTTTCATAATTTCTGTGCTTTTTGTTGCCCTTTATTTCTAATTTCATTGCAGTATGAACTGATAATATGCTTGGAAAAGTTGGATTCTTTTGCATTTATTTAAGCAGGCTTTATTGGTTAGTATGTGGTCCATTTTGGAGAAAGATACATGTGTTGCTGAGAAGAATATGTATTCTGTTTTTGGTGGGTGCAATAGTCTCTAGATATTTATTAAATCCATTTGTTCAAAAGTTTTGTTGAATTCTAGTATATCTTTGTTTGTTTAATTGACCTGTCTATAACAGTAAGACATTGAGGTCACCTACTATAATTGTATTGGTGTTTATCTCATATTTTATGTCCAGTAGTGTTTGTTGCATAAAGTTGAGTGCACCATTGTTTGGTGTGTATATGTTTATAATTGTCATCTCTTACCATTGAAATATTTCCTTTACCAATATGTAGTGGCCTTATTTGCCTCTTCTTATTCATTTTGGGCTGAAGTACATTTTGTCTGAAAATATGATAGGTACTCCTGCTTGTTTTTGGGCTCCTGTTGCCTGGAATATTATTTTACATCCTTTCGATTTTAGTCTATTATATTTTCAATTAATTATGTTTCTTGTATAAAGCATACTGTTGGATTTTGTTTCTTGATTCATTCTGCCAATGTGTACTTTTTGATTGGGATTTGAGACCATTCACATTGATAATTATTACTGATAAGTATTGACTTACTACTGTCCTTGCAGTATTTTGCTATTCCTTATTCCCTTTCTTTCTATTCTACTTAACTGCTTACCCTACAATGTGTATTCATTCTAGTAGACCTTTTGTCATTGTCAGCTTCCTTGTCTCTTTCTAGAATATCCTTGAGAGTTTTTTGAAATGGTTGTTTGTTGATCCTGAATTTCATTTGGTGCATTTTATCATGGAAATATCTTATTTCTTCATCAATTTTGAAAGATGGTTTTTCTGGATTTATCAGTCTGGGTTGGAAATTTTCTTTTCTGGCTTGAAACACTTCACTCCAAGCTCTCCTGTTTTTTGAGTTTTGTGTTGTGAAATCTGTAGTTCTAATGGTTTTGCCTTTGTAAGTGATTCATTGCTTTTATCTAATAGCTTTCAAGATTCTGTTTTTTTTCTTGGACTTGCAGGTTTTTGCCTATGATATTTGGGATATGCCAATAATTTTGCCATAATGACCATGTGGAGAGGGTCTTTTTTGATTTTGTTTATTTGGGGTTCTGTACAACTCACTTATCTGTATGTTAAATTGTTTTCTCATATTTGAAAAGTTTGATTATTTTAGTAAACTTGTTTTTCATACCTTTTGTGCTGTCTTCTGATTTTTCTCTAATTCCAGTTAGTCTTAGGTTAGTCTTCTTTGCATCACCTAGCAGGTGTTGGATCAATTTTTTAATGTTCTCTTGTTTTAAAGGTATCTCTTATTAATTGGTCACAGGCAATGGGCTTGTTTTCTAATTCTGACACTTTGTCCTCACATTAGTCATATCTACTGGTCATACTTTTGATACCATTTTAAATCTTCTGAATTTTTATGGGCTCTAATTAATTTCTATGCTGGTCCTTAATGTTTTGTATCATTTTGTTTAACCCAGCTGCCTTTATATTAATATTTTCTCTAGACTCAATGATCTTTTATTTATTAGGCCCATTATTTCTTTAGTTATATCTTTTTTTAGCTTATCAAGTAACTTATTCCTCTTCTTTTGTTATCTTCTCTGTTATTCTTTCAAAATATTTGGCTCTGTGTCTTTGGATTTCCTCCCCTTCAATGACCCATGGATCAGATTTAGGGGAGTTGGGAGATTTTGGAGGCATTTTGTTGCCTTGTCTTGTCATGTTTCTATATATTTTTTGTTTCTTGTGCTGATGCTTACATGGTTATTATAGTGGAAAACTTTGTTGCTAGTGTGGAGACCTCTTTAGTTAATGGTTGCTTTTCAGTGATGCTCACTGAGCATAGATAACTATTGGCTTTTTCTTCTGTTCCAGGATCCAGCCACTGGTGTTTATTTGGGAGGGGCAGATACTGTGTATTTGGCCCAGTATCCAGTTCACCAGGAATTGTCTGCTGTAGTGTTAATGACACAAAGGCAATCCAGGTATTGGTATCCAGGGACAACCAATTAATAGCAACAACTATGTCATCTTGGCTATAGTAATAAAATTAGCAAAATAACAGCATCGAAGACAAACTGGATATTGACATACTCTAGGAATCAATAGTATATCACCCCTAATTATTGAAAAGAGATCTATAATTATAGTATAAACACTAAGACAAACCAAATACTATCCTACAGTAAATATCCACTAAATGGAACAACTATACCTTCACTAGCAATAGGACAGCATTCAACAGTAATAGCATAGTTAGCTAGCTACCTAAAATTTCTTAAAGCTTAATAGTTATACAAGTAAAGGTAGAAGAATGAAAATAGTAAACTTTGAAAAATTAATCTTGGAAGATGAGATGGAGGAGAATAAAGTTCGAAAGGGTATCCTATTAAGTCAAAGGAAACTACTAGTATTAGAAGAGAGTCACAGCAACTTGCTGCAATAAGTTGGGTGCTGGCCTTATACATGATCAGATTGGTCAGTGCTTCTATTGTTCTGTGCAAGGGTAAACAAAATGTAGAGTCAACTTGGAGTTGGTGGGTGGCCACAAGCAGAGTATGTAATCCACAGGCGTGGAATTGGTTAGGGGCAAATGGCATGGCTTCCTCTGCTCCTCTAGATGAGTAGATCAGTCCAGTCCATGGTGGTGGGGGACACAGCTCAGTCCAGTCCTTTGGGGGCTGTGGCATCATCTCTTCTTAAAATCTAAGCAGATGCCAAAAAGCAGCCAAGAAACAAAATTTACACAATGGAAACTTCAATTTGTGACAAGTGAGACAAAGTTGAATGTTTCTCTTAGAACATACAGAAGATAATGAAAAAAGTTGGTAGATGTAAAAAGTGTAAAGAAAGTAAGACAAAGAATGATGTTGTTTCTGAAAATGAAAGTGGATTAATTGGTATAAAATCAATAATCAAAGACCTAATGGAAGAAAATTTCCTTAAGTTGGATACTGACTTGATTACAGTGATTGATTTCTAAGAAAAATAATACAAAGTAGACGGCCAAGAAACTTTAAAAACAAAAAATTGACTAAAGAATTTTGTCAGCATCTTAACAGAAAAGAAAATAGCTTATGTGTAAAGGGCAAAAGAAAATCATATGGGCCTCAAATGTTTATTTTCAAATTCTGAGAGCAATAAAACCTAGTTTTCAGGTTTAAAGGAAAATATGATTAAAGAATTTTGTACTCTGTCAAATTGGCTTCTGTGCACAGTAAAACAGATTATTATTCTCAGGTATATTTCTGTGTATGTGAGTGTGGGTTTAATCTCCAGCACTGGAACAATGCAATAAACATCACAGAAATTAAGATTAAAACCATGTTGTTTTGAGTGGAATCCAGTGGTAGTCTGACTAAAAAATCCAATAAGGAAATTTCTTCAGTAAAAATATGACCTCAATTTATAATCAAAGGAATAAAATTCCTTATTCAGAATTCTTACTATGCTAAAAATTGCTGGCAATTGTGATTCTTCTTGTTAGTGCTGACTTTAAAAAAAATGTTACATCCAGGCATGGGATGAATTTCAGTAGTCATTGTATTCAATTTCAGTATTCAATTGTAGCAAGAAAATCTCTGAATTAGACTAGTAATAATAATTACTAATATAATACTATTGCATTTATCATGTGCCAACATTGCTTGAAGTCTTATATGCATTAACACATTTATCTTCTCAATCATTCTGAAAGGTAGGTTATTGTTATTATTCACACTTAAAAAATGGCAAATTGAAGCACAGAAGAATTAAGTGGAAGCTGGATTTGAACCAGGCTGTCTGGTTGGATGTTATACATTTGGTATATAACTGCTCTATCCATCCTTTAAGTAGAAATAAAGAACAAGGGGTCATTTCTCTGCATTTCTTTATTTTATATACATGAACCTGGCAGCCAAAACCTACTCAAGGCAAAGTATTGGGCCATAGTTCAGAGTCTGAGGTTGAGAACACTGCTGTTTTGGGGGTTTAGAGGTCAAGAATTCAGGATGTGGTAGGGTACAAGGTGGGCAAACATTATATCTGGTTAGGAGTGCAGTAGGAATGGACAGGCAGGTCTGTGTCTTCTTGCTCCTGTCATGTGGTAGGTAATGAGAGATACAGGCCTGAAGTCAGAACAGGGTGTCTGCTTGAAATGTGGATGACAGTGGTGCCTGCAGCTGCCTGGCAATCTCAAGGAGGAGGAGGAGAGATTCCCACACAAGATTTATAAGCACTCACACACTTGCTGGGAGGCACATCTAGCCCTTCCCATTCCCAAGCTGCCAAAGCAGGTTGTAGTCATTGCCAAAATGGCACTCATTTACAGTCAAGTGAAGAATCTCAAATACAAAAATGAGCCTATAACCTAAACCCACCAAATATTTGATAAAAAAACTACATAAGAAAATCAACTTCTATAGAGTTAATAGGTCAAATAAGAGACTTTAAAGTTAGTAGCAGTCATCAAATAAGATCAGGGAATTATTAAAAGATTCACTTATCATTTCTGGTAATAAAATAATTACTACAAAAGACCAGTAAGTGGACTGAAAAGCTGAGTGAACTTAGGTTAAGGTTTAGTTGGAATATTGAGCTGTAGAATTATACAGAATACAGAATAAAAAGGGAAAGAAGTAAAAATATACTGTACTTAAAAATATTAGGAGCCATGTCAGGTAGTTAAAGAAGTCACAACATTCATTACTGGAGATTTCAGGAATAAGAGTAGAAAGAAGGGGCAGGAAATGTGGCTCAGTCATTCATCCCTGGATTCAATTCTCAGCACACACACACACACACACACACACACACACGAAGACATAAACACAAAACAACAAAAACAAAACCAAACCCAGAAAGAAATGAGAGGAGGAAGTACTAGATAGTCAGAGACAGACAGACAGACAGGCAGATGGACAGGAAGGAAGGAAGAAAGGAGGGAAAGAAGGAAGGAAGGAAGAATTGAAAGAAATTGTGCATTTTCAGAATGAAAGAGGCCATTGGGAATACAAACATCCACACTATGGCAAATTATATGGTACCAAGAAAAAAAAATTCTGAAAGTATGATGAGTTAAAAAATAGAAGCCATAGTTCAGGTTTTTCTTTGACATTACAAGAAGATCAAATGATATCTTGAAGTTCTGAGAGAAAAGATTACAAAACCAAAATGCTCAAAGAAAGTGCCATTATTCATGTGTGAGGGCCACACACATGAGCAAGGACTCAGAATTTACCATAAGCCAACTTTAACCTTAAAGTGTGTCTAGATTCTAGAAGTTCCACTCAAAAATATAAACTAATTGGAGAGGAAAAAATGGAATATGAATAGCAATTACAAAAAGAGAAAAACATGATTTAAGCTCAAGCAGGAATTAATAATTAAAAAAAAGATCCAGACATTCTCAACATAAGAGGTGGGAAATAGAGGCACTGAGAAAGGAAAAGAGAATTAGAGAGATAGAGGAGGGAAGCAAATAACACCTCTGGGGTTCTGGATATATTTTAGGGGATGATGGGGAAAATAGCTTAACTCTAGACATTAATAGAATACCACATGCAATATTTGTGTTAAATCCATGGAAATTAAATAACACTCTTCTCAACAACCAATTTGTCACAGATTACATTAGAAAAGAAATTAGACAGTTCCTACAATTTAACAATAATGCCCATACAGCATACTGAAATTTATGAGACACAATAAAGAAGTTCTATGAGGGAAATTTATAGTAGTGAATTCTCATATCAGAAATACAGAGCAAGCTTAAAAAAACAACCTGATGTTGAACATTAAGCTCCTAGAAAGAGAGGAGCAAGTCAAGTCCAAAATTTGAACAAGGGAAGAAATTATAAAAATCAGAGCAGAAATTAATGCAACTTAGACTAAGAAAACAAAACACTGCCATTCCACCACTCCCAGCCCAGAGGAAGGGGCTTCTGGACCACTGTTCCACCACTCCCAGAACAGAGGAGGTGAGCCATGCAGGTGCCAACAGCACACCCGCCCCCCCAACCCCATCGAAATGAGAAGACACACAAGTCTAAAAAACAGACTTCCAGAACACCTACAGCAACCCCAAAGAGAAATGAGATAGAACACTCTGATACTCCACCACCTGGACTCCCTGAACTGGCAACAAAAGAGGGTCTGGAAAAAATGAAATCAGAAATTTCTCAGATAACAACAGAGATTGTGCCCATAGTGCAAGACATGATTAATAAATCTAGAGAGGACAAAATTAAAAAAAACAGAGGAGCTGAGGAATTCGATGGAATCCCAGCATAGGAAACAAATGGAATCCATAAAACAGATACAAACAGATTTCCTGGAGATTAAAAACTCCATTGAAAGTCTACACAGCAGAATGAGCCAATGTGAGGACAGAATTTCAGATATAGAAGATAAAG
>NW_004624792.1:9360014-9374230 GCF_000247695.1 Heterocephalus glaber
GAATCTATAAAGAACTTAAAAAGATTAGACCTCCCAAATTTAAAGACCCAATCTGAAAATGGGCATCTGAAATGAACAGACATTTCTCAGACAAAAAGTAGAAATGCCAAAGAAACATATGAAAAAATGTTCAACATCGCTGGTCATTCGAGAGATGCAAATGAAACAACACTGAGATTCTACCTCACCCCAGAAAGAATGGCTGCTCTCATGAAATCAACCAATACCAAATTCTGGCATGGCTGTGGGGAAAGAGGAACCCTGGTCCACTCCTGGTGGGAGTGTAGACTGGTGCAACCAGTGTGGAAATCAGTATGGAGATACCTCAAAGTACTAGGACTGGAAATCCCATTTGACCCAGCTATTTCCCTGCTTGTTATCTTCCCCAGAGATTTAAAAGAATCATAGCACAGTGATATATGTATACTCATGTTCATAGCAGCACAAATAACAGCTAAATCTTGGAAGCAGCCCAAATGCCCATCAACTGGAGACTGGATAAAAAAATGTGTTTTGTTTTAACACAATGGAATAATACTCAGCCATAAAAAACGAGAAATTAGAGCCATTTAGAGCTAAATGGATGCACATTGAGGCAGTACTCTTAAGTGAAATAAACAGGACACACATGTGTAAATACTGAATAGTTTCTCTAGTGTGAGAAAATCAAAGGACTAAAAGGTATAATAGATAATGTGCAATAGGAAGAAAAGGGGCAAAGGAGAGGGGGAAGTGGGAGGGGTAGGGGAAAGGAAAGAGGGGAATGGAATTAATATGAGAAAATGAAAAAAATGGAAACAAAGTCTTTGTCAATAGGGAGGGATGGAGGGGTTGTAGGGAGAGGAGGGGAAGGGGGAAAAATAAGAACCAAGACAGATTATGAAAAGGTATAAATTTTAATGATGAATGTCATTATATTGTATACTTAAAATGTACCAATAAAACAATATTTAAAAACAGAAAACAATACAAAGAATGAAGAGTTAGTTTTTTGAAAGATTAAATAAAATCGATAAACCCTTAGCAACCTTATCAAAAAAGGAAATAAACTACTCAAATCCATCCAATTAGGAATGAAAATTATGAAATCACAACAGATCTTGGAGAAATCCAGATGATAATCAATACCTACTTTGAGAACCTGTATTCTAATAAGGTGGAAAACACAGAAGAAATGGACAAATTCAGAGATACATATGAATTACCAAAGCTGAGTCAAGAAGATATAAAAATGGAAAGATATAAAAGAAGAATGAAGAAGATATAAAAAGGAAAGAAGGGAAAAGAAAACATATGAGAAAAGGAAAAACATGGAAACAAAGTCTTTTTAAAGAGACAAGCATGGAGGGGGTGAAGGGAGGGCAGGGGAACGGGGAAAAAAATAAGAATCAAGATATATCATGTAAAGGTACAAGATCCCAATAATGAATGTAACTATATTTTACACCTAAAATGTACCGATAAAGTTAATGGACAAAAATTGTAAATAACCCAATATTAGGAAATTAAATTGGAGATGTAATTACAAACTTACCAACAAAAAGAAAAAGTGATCAGATCTTAATGGATTAACAGCTGAATTCTAAAAGAAATCAGAGATCTAACGCCACTACTCCTCAAATCTTTAATGAAATTGAAGGGAAAGAAATATTCCCAAACTAATTTCTGGAAGGAAGCATTACCCTCACACTGAAACCAGAGAAGGATCCACCAGAGAGAGAGGGAGAGAGAGAGAGAGAGAGAGAGAGAGAGAGAGAGAGAGAGAGAGAGAAACTAGCTACAGGCCAATCTCCCTAATGAACATAGACACAAAAGTCCTCAATAAGATACTGGCAAAAAGATTGCAGCAAATCATTAAGAAGATTATACACCATGACCAAGTAAGATTCATCCCAGGGATAAAGGGATGGTTCAACATATGCAAATAAATAAATAAATAAATAAAGTACACCATATTAACAGAGTCAAGGACAAAAAACACTCAATGGTCTCAATAGGTGCAGACAAGGTATTTGACAAAGCCCAACACCCATTTGTGATAAAAAACCCTAAAGAAAATTCGAATATAGTCTTTATCTCAATCTGATAAAAGCCATCTATGACAAAACAACAGCCAGCATCATACTAAATAGTCAGAAATGGAAAGCTTTCACTCTAAAATAAAGAACAAGACACAATTGTCCACTATCACCATTTTCATTCAATATAGTTCAGGAAACATTAGCCAGAGGAATTAGACAAGATAAAGAAAAAAAAAAAAAGAATAAGGATAGGAAAGGAGGAAAATTATCATTGTTTGCAGATGATAATATATAGAAGATCCCAAAAATTCTACCAAAGAACTCCTAGATTTAATAACAAAATTCAGTAGCACAGCTGGATACAAAGTCAATACTCAAAAATCAATAGCATTCCTGTACACAAATAGAATACTCATTGAGTGAGAAATTGGGGAAACTACAACATTTGCAATAGCAGCAGAAAGAAAGAAAGAAAAGAAAGAAAGAAAGAAAGAAAAAAGAAGAAAGAAAGACAGATTTGGGAATCAATCTATCAAAGGAAGTAACAGTCCTTCATGTTGAAAACTAGAGTACTCTGAAAAAGGAAATCACAGAGGATATAAGGAACTGGAAAGATATCCTTTGTTCTTGGGTAAGAAGAAGTAATATAGCAAAATTGGCCATACTTTCAAAATTGTTATACAGATTTAATGCAATCCCAATCAAAATATTAATAGCACACCTCACAGAATTAAAGGAAACAATCATAAAATTCATTTGGAACCAGAACAGAGCTAGAATAACAAAAGCATTTCTGGGGAACAAAGACAAGGCAGGAGACATCACAATCCCTAACTTAAAGTTATACTACAAAGCTACAGTGATAAAATCAACATGATACTGGCAACAAACAAAAACCCAGATCAATGGAAGAGATTAAAAGACACAGAAATAACTCCACTCTTCAGTCACCTTATCTTTGACAAAGAGGCCAAACTCCTTCACTCGAAGAATGATAGTCTCTTCAATAAATGGTGCTGGAAAAATTAGATTTCTAAATGCTGAAGATTAAACCCAGGCTCATATCTCTCACCATGCATTAAACTAAAATTGAAATGGATTAGAGATCTAAATATTAAAACAGAAACACTAAACCTGCTGGAAGAGGGAATAGGTAGAACTCTTGACGACATTAGTCTAGGAAAAGACTTTATGAACAAAATCCTCATTGAACAGGAAATATCACAAAGAATTAGCAACTGGGATCTCTTCTTATTAACAAGCTTTTGCACAGCAAAATAAATCACCAGAAGAGTGAAGAGACAGCCCACAGTATGGGAAAAATTTTTTGCCAGCTTTTCCTCAAAGGACTAACATCTAGAATATATAAGGAACTCAAAAAATCAAGCCCTCCAAATTTAAAGACCCAATCCAAAAATGAGCATCTGAAATGAATAGACACTTCTCAGATGAATAAGTAGTCACAGCAAATAAATAGATGAAAAAATGTGGCTCCCTTTGGATATTATCAAGTAATCAACCAGCAACAAATGCTGACAGGGCTGGGGGGAAGAAGAAGGAACTCTTCTCCATTGTTGGTGGAAGTGTAGACTGGTGCCACTTCTGTAGAAATCAATGTGGAAATTCCCAAAATTACTAAAACAGAGGTTCCATTTGACCCAGCTATTCTTCTTGGTATCTTCCCAAAAGAAATAAAAGCCTCATACCACAGCGGTATATGCACACCTACGTTTATAGTGACACAATTTGTGAGTGGCTATGTTTTTTTTTTTTTAAATACAATGGTGTACTACTTTGCCATAAAAAAGGATGAGACATTTGTAGCTAAATGGATAGACCTTGAAACCATACCCCTAAGTGAAATAAATTGGACACACATGTTTAAATACTGCATTGTTTCTCTGGTGTGAGAAACTAAGTGGAAGTAACGACTGACTGAAATGTATAATGGATGTTGGGAAATGGAAGAAAGTGTTCAAATGGGAAAGGGAGCAAGGGAGGAGGGAGGGAGAAAAGAAGGAAGGGACAAGAAAAAAAGTGAAAACAGAATTAAAAATGGAAACAAAGCTTTTGTACACATGGATGGTAGGGAGTTTGAGATGGGGAATGGGATAAAATAAAATAAATTTTATTTACAAAAGAAATGACTAACATGAAGAGAGACTGTCAGAAATGGAATATAGGGCAGATGCACAAGGCCATATCTTCAGAGACTCCTTAAAATCAAGGCAGCAGGGGAAATGGATCCAAGAGTCACTAGTTGATACAAGGAAGCCTAACTTAAAATTAACTTGAGTTCAAAAAGTCAGAAGACAATATTAATGGTATAAAATCTGTTTGCAGAAATTATGAAAAAAACTTTCCAAGCATGGGAAAATACTGTAACATGCAGGCAAGTAAGCCATATAGAACCTCAAATAGCCATGACCAAAAAAGATTTCTCCATGACCCACTGTAGTCAAAATCTCAAATGTCCAACACAAGGATAGAATCTTAAAAGCTGTAGACAAACAAATAAACAGCCAAATCATAAAGATAAGCTCATTAAAATTACATCAGACTTCACAACACAAACCTTAGATGCTAGGAGAGCTTGGAGTAAAGTATTTCAAGTCCAACAAATAAACAAACAACCCCCCAAATCTAATCATTAACCCAGATAAATATATCTTGTAAAACTATCTTTAAAAACTGATGGAGAAATAAGGACTTTTCATGACAAAGAATGCCTTAAGGAATTCATGACCACAAAACCAGCACTCTAAAAATTCTCAAGGAAATCCTGGACAGAAATAATGAACCCAGTAATGAAAAAAAAAGGTCTGATGAAGTGACATCAAGCAGGGCGAGAAATTCTGCTTTCTGAAAGGGGATTCAGTTTTCTGAAAGGGGACATAAAGGAACCAGCAGTAGAAAATACATACAAAGACAGAAATAAATCATTGCCATTTTAGAAATAACTTGAGGTAATTTCAACTTCTCAATCAAAAGACACAGATTGGAAGAATGGGCTAAAAAACTACAGAACTCAGTGGTATTCTGCATACAAGAGACACATTTAATCCAAAAATATTCATGGATTAAAAATTAAAGATAGAAAACAATATTCCTTACAGTGGGAGCTTGAAGTCAAGCAGGAGTAGCTATCTAATTTTCAAAGTGGACTTGAAGTCAAAACTGATCAGAAGAGTCAAAGAATGTCACACTTATTGGTTAAGAGAACAACTCAACAGGAAGAGATAACAAATGTAAATGTGTGTACACCAAATATCAGTGCACCTAACTTCACAAAACAAATACTACAGGACATCAGATTACAACACAGTCATGGTAGAGGAGCTCAACATCTCACTATCACAAAAAGACAGATCAACTAGACAAAATATCAGTAGAGAAATATCAAAAGTTGAGTCACACCATCGAACAAATAAACTTAATGGATATCTACAGAGTGTTCTACCCAATAAAAGTAGAATACACATTTTTCTAAGCAGTACGCAAAACTTTCTGCAAAATAGACCACATAGTAGTCCATAAAGCATACTTAAATAAACAGATACTAAAATAATTTCTTTCATATTATCATATTACAGCACAATAAAACTATATCAATGACAAAAAACCATTGGAATTATTCAAACACATGGAAATTACATAATATATTCTTGAATAATCAATGGGTCACAGAAGAAATCAAGGAAGAAATTAAACAGTGCCTAGAATCAAATACCAACATCAATACAGCATACCAGAACCTATGGGGCACAATGAATACAGTCCTAAGAGAGAAATTTTTGCTATGAATATACACATTAGAAAAACAGAGCAAGCCCAAATAAGTAACCAAATGATGCACTGTAGCATCCTAGAAAAGCATGAATGATCCAAATCCGAAGGAAGGAAATCATGAAGATCAGAGTGGAAATTAACAAAATAGAGACTAAATAAACAATATAAAGAACACTGAACTGAAAAACTTGTCTTAACAAAATAGACTCTTGACCAAACTTATCAAGTGCTAGAAAGAAAAGACCCAAATCAATGCAATTAGAAATTTAAGGAGGTGAAATCACAATGGACATGGCTAAAATCCAGATTAATAAATTATTAATTAATCAAGAAATCTTTACTCCAATAAATTGGTGAATCCAGAAAAAATGGATAGATTCCTAGACACTTATGAATTGCCAAAACTAAACCAAGAAGATATTAAAACCTTGAACAGTCAAGTAACAGGCAGTAAAAATGAGACAGTAATAAAAAGCCTACTAAGAAAAGCCCAAAACTCAATGGATGTACTTCTGAATTCTGCATGAATTTCAAGGAAGAGCTAATGCCAACACTCCTCAAATTCTTTATGAAAGTTGAAAGGGAAGGAGCACTCCAAAAGTCATTCCTGGAAGTTATCATTCTCTTGATTCCAGAGCAAGGCAAGGACTCAAGTAAAAAAGAAAACCACCAGCCAATGTTTTTAATGAACATAGATGCAAATCCTAAGCAATATACTGGCAAACACAATGCAACAAATCATTAGAAAGGTCATATATTATGATCAACTAGGCTTCATCTCTGGGATGCAAGCATAGCTCAACATAAATCCATAAATGTAATACATCATACAAACAGAAGTGTCTTAGTTATTTTCTTGTTGCTGGACACAATACGCAACACCCACAGCTCTAAGTAGGAGAGGTTTATTTTGGTCTGCAGTTTGTGGAGGTTTTAGTCCATAGTCAGCTTGATTTAAGGCAGGGCTACATGGGAGAGGGGCATTTCAGCAGAGAAAGAGCTCAAGGGATGGTAGTAGAAAACAGAGAGAGCGATCAAGGGAGTTTGGGGGTGGGGAGATATACCCTTCCAGGCCACACGCCCAGTGACACACATCCTCTGAACAGATCCTGCCTTCTAACAGCAAGTCAACTATACTCATCAGTGGACCAAGCCACTAATGAGTATCACATCCCCATGATTTGATCACCTCCTAAAAGACCCACCTGTGAATACATGAGGCTTTGGGCGGGGAACATGTAGATATAAACTATAATAAGAATGAAAGACAAAAATCACATCACAGTTTCAATAGACACAGAAAAAGCCTTCAACAAAATCTAGCATCCATTCTCAATAAAAACCTTGAAGAAAATTGCTATAGGAAGATCTTATCTCAATTCGGTAAGAGGCATTTATGACAAACCTATTATCAATGTGATCTTAAATGGGGGAAAACCTGAAAGCCTTCTCTTTGAATTAGAAATAAGAAATGTGTGTTCACTATCACCACTCCTGTTCAATATAGTACTCATAACTTTAGCCAGAGCAATCAGGCAAGTGAAAGAGATAAAAAGGATACACATAACAAAGAAGTTAAACTATCTGTATACACAGACAATATGATCTTTTACAAAGAAGGGCCCCCAAATTCCACCAAAATACTTCTAAAACCAATAATCAAATTCAGTAGTGTAGCAAGATACAAAATCAATATAAAAATCAATTATTGTATGCCAATAATAAACACACTGAGAAAGAAATTAGGAAAGTAATAATATTCACAATAGCATTGAGAAAAATTAAATGCTTAGGAATTAATCTTACCATGGAAGTGAAAGAGTTCTATAATGAAAATATTATTCCTCTGAAAAAAATAGATTGAAGAGGAGATTAAAAAATGGTAAGAAATTCTGTTTCTGGATGTCAAAATGGCCACATTACCAAATTGATATATAGATATGGTAGAATGCAATCATAATCAAAATATCAACAATTAGAAAAATGCAATCCTAAAATTGATATGGAACAAGAAGAGACTCAGAACAGTAAAACAATCCAGGGTGGGCAAGAAGAACAAAAGAGGACATCATAATTCCAGATTTTAAGTTACATTACAAAGCATTTAACATTACAGAGTGTTAAATGTAACGTGGTACTGGCACAAAAACAGATATACAGATCAGTGGAGTAGAATAGGGGATGTAGACCCAACTCCAGGTGCATTCAGTCATATGACCTTTAGCAAAGGTCACAAAGCATATGCCAGAAGAAAGTTCACCTCTTTAATAAATGGTGCTGTGAAAACTGGTTACACATATGTAGAACATTGATCTTGACCCATATCTCTCACGATGTATTAAAGTAAGATCAAAATTGATCAAAGATCTAAATGTCAAAACAGAAACACTTACTTTGCTGCAAGATAGAAGAGGTAAAACTCTCGAAGATGTAGTCATAGGTAAGAACTTTTTGAGCAGAATCCTGATTACACAAAAAATAACATCAAGAATCAACAAATGGAATAATATCAAATTAAAAAGCTTCTGCAGAGCAAAGAAAGTAACAAATAGAGTGAAGAGTCAAACTACAATCTGGCTACAAACCCCAGCTACTCTTGTGACAGAGGACTAATATCTGGAATATATAAAGAACTCAAATAATTAAACCCCCCAAATAAAAAAAATGAAAAAAATGGGCAATTTAAATAAATAGATACTTCTCAAAAGAAGTAAAAATGGCTAGTAAATACATGAAAAAATGTTTAGCATCAGTGACCATGTGAAATATGCAAATTTAAACAACACTGACATTCCATCATACCCTAGAAAGAATGGCTATCATCAAAAAATTAAATAATAATTGCTGGTGAGGCTGTGGGGAAAAAGGAACCCTTTCACAAAATTTGTGGGAATGTAAACTAGTACAATCACTAAGGAAATCAGTATGGACATTCTTCACAAAACTAAAAATAGAAATTTTATTTGACCCAGTTATTCTAGGTATTTTCCTGAAAGAGTTAAAGATATCAAATTACAATGATACACACATACCCATGTTAATAACAGCATAACTCATAATAACAAAATCTTGGAAGAGGTCTGTTTGCCCATCAATAGATGAATGGATAAAGAAAATGTGTTATATATACACAGTGGAGTACTACTCAGCCATAAAAATGATAAATGTGAGTCATTTGTAGGAAAATGGATGGACCTTTAGAGCACACTGTTAAGTGAATCAGTCACAGAAACATAAATATCACATGGTTTCTCTTAGATAAGAAAACTAATGCATAAATAATTTAAAAAGTTAAAGATGGATATCATGAAATTGGGAAATAGATCCTCTGCAAATGGGAAGGGGATTCACCAATGAAGGGGAGGGAAGGAGAGGGAGGGCAAGAGAATGTAAAAAGAATTAATATGTATTATGCATATGTATCAACTTTCCATGATGTATGAGGTCATTGTTTACCATAAATAATTACTAATAAAATAAAAACACTAAAAATAAAAAATATTAAAGTAGTGGCAGAGAAAAAAGATACTAAATAAATACTAATGGAAGGAATGCAACTATAATAATATCAGAAAAGAATCCAATTGGAATCCAAAACCATAGTAGAAAGAGAAATATTTCACTTTGATAAAAGATGCCATCTATCAAATATAAAAATAAGACTCAATATATAAGATTTCAATATATAAGGAGGTACAAGTTTAAAAACTGAAAAATTTATAAAAATATTGAAAAACTTAAGTATGCCTTCTCTACATACTAATAATTCAAATAGAAAGTGCTCAGAAAAATTCAAAGCTTTTAATTCTTTAATAAACAAGAAATTAGTAAAACCACACATTTTGCATGTTTTCCCCCAGAACATAAGAAAAGAAAACATACTTCATAGACCCAAGTAAAGGTGAAAATAATAAAGTCAGAAATGTTAAATAATGAGAAAAAAATCTTTTAAAAGTACTGGAGGTATGACTAAAAAATTAATGAAGACTAACAATTTAGGCACAAGAAAAGGGATATATGTGGTTGTGTATTTGTGGAGGTAGAGTATATCTAAAGATATATTTTCAGGGTAGAATTGCTGGATCATATTTTTTTTTCTGGATCATATTATAATTGGGTCATATGTATAATTTTGTTTTCTTTGCTAAATTCCTATTTTTAAAATTATACCATAGTCTGTCCATTAGTAATATATGTATTTATTAGTAATATCTGTATTTATCTATTTCTTTAAAAATCATACCAACAGAATGCTGTAAAGCCTCAGATTTATGCTAAATTATAAGAAAATACATATTAGTACAGATTTAATTTAAAATTTCCTCATTGTGAGCTGTCATAATGTCATTTTATCTCTCTTTTCCCATATAATATCTATGCACATTTATTTGTTTTTTGGGTGGGAGGTGCTAATTTTAATGTTTTTTTCCTTAATTTCTAAGAGCTCTTTATATGTTAAAAGGATTAACTCATTGTATTAGAATTGGCAAAGCCCTTTTCTCAGTTTGTCTTTTTTGTTTTGTTTTGTTTTTTTGAGACAGGGTCTTGCAATGCAGTTTAGGTTGACCTTGAACTCATTATGTAGTTCATGTTGGCCTCAAACTTGCTGCAATCCTCCTGCCTCAGCCTCCACAGTGCAAAGTGCACAATACTACCATTAAACCTGAATACTGAGGTTTTAGTTTAGAAAAAACAACTCATACATTAACATTTTGTTTTTGTCTTAGAAGAAAAACAACACCTGTGCCATAGGTTTGGACTGCTGACCTACGTGGTTTGCTTTTTGATCCCATTGGAGTTTATTTTGGCATATGAGGTGAAATATGTATCCACTTTTTATCTTTTTGTAAATGGCTACCCAGTTGTTTCAATATCTCTTATTAAAACATCTATTTTTTCTTCAGGGAGTTGAGATACCACATTTATTATTACTAAATTTCCATATGTGCTTTCATCAGCTTCTGATCATTCTATCCTATGTTATCTTAGTCCAGTTTGGTCTGTCTATTCTTGTGCCAGTATGTTTTTTTTCTGTTGTTGTTCTGGGGATTGAACTCAGGGCCTTTAGATGCATTAAACTACATCTTCAGCCATTTTCTATTTTTTATTTTGAGACTGGATGTCACGAAGTCACTAAGTTGCCCAGGGTAGGCCTGAACTTTGGATCTTCCTGCCTCAGCCTCCCACTGTGTTGGGATTATAAATTTGTAAGGCCCTATCATGACCTGATCAATATTGGTATTTAGTGATAGAAGATTTGTTGCCTTTCCTTTGCAATCTTTTCCTATTTATTTCTATTGGTTTATTTTTCCATGTGAACTTTAAAATCATTTTGTTTTTCTGTTTCAGTTTTTCTCTTTTTAATCTGCCCTGTGGTATTTAGGAAAGTTTACACGGTTGCCCTGGACATCAATTTCATACTATTTCAGTAATATAAGGACATTATACCACTTTTTCCATATGGCAGGGTTTTAAAGGCTATCCTTTGACTTCCATTGACTGCACAGGCAATAATAAAGATACAGTTCTACCTTCTCAGTTTTTTCTAGCATCTCTTCTCACTTTAAGTCTTATTTTCATCTTTGGTAGAATATATAAAATATATAAAATTTACATATTACAATATACAGGCTCAGGATTTATTTTATTTTTGAAATACTTTCTTGAATTATAGGCTTAAATATTATTTCTACTCCAGTATTTTGTTTTTGCATTTCAGAGACTTCAATTGCATGTATTTTAGATCCTCTGCCTTTCCTAATTCTATCCTTTCTATTTGATATTTTTATCTTTTCATTTTCATTCTCTAGGCTATTTTTATTTCTCCTCTCTGTGTCCCTTATTATACTTTATGTTGTAGGCAACTTGTTATTCAATCTCATTTGTGAGATAATTTTGTTATTTCTGTGATTTCTTTCCTGACTTCAGACAGACAACATTATATATCTTTTTGTTGTTGTTTTATTAATGATATTTATCCTGAATTTATGATTAGTAGCACTCTTCATATTCATAATTACTTTTTGAATGATATTTACTTCATAAGGTAGCATTATGTTGCAGCTTTACCCATCACTGTTGATTTATAGGGTAGTATTTTTGTCAGCTGAAGTTTTGATCTATTTTTTACAGTAGATTTTCATAGTTTAAGGGACCTTTTTTCTGTGCATACTAAAATATATAGGATTTTCAGAATAAAAATGACATCTTTATGTTGGTTTGAATGCTATACTCTCTTTTCTTAGTTCAAGATTGCCCTCTTCTGTTGGTATAGTTAAGTGCAGTTCAGTGGATGTTTCAAATTAAATGTTGCCTAGGGATTTGGAAGTATAGCTTAGTGGTAAAATGCTTTCCTAGGATATGTGAAGCCCTGGGTTTATTCAATCCCTAGAAATATATTAAAATAAAAAATTATGCCTCAATTTGCTTGTTGATCTTAATATGTTTATAGAGATTTGAAATTAAGTGATTTTTATTACACTGAATTACAGTTCTGTAAGACGAATACTAGTAAAAAGATACTAAGACATTGTTTGAGATTTTATGATTGTCTTTAGAAAAGCCATATAAATGATTATTTATCAAAAATTCATTAAAGTGGCTAGTTATATATCTCCCACAAAAGTTATCTTGTATGTCAGTAATAATCATTTACAAACACAGTACTTAAATTTATACCCCGTAGTTCTATTTGAGATTATTTTGTTATTATTTATTTATTGTATCCACCTCCTGAATAGAATGTGAATTTAAGGACAAAAGAATTTTTAGAAATATAGTATATCCATTGCTATACTTCATTTCCTAAACTAAGATCTTTAAGACAGAGTAGATGCTCAAAAATATTTGTTGAATAAATTGAATTTATTCCACAAATAAATATTTGTGGAATAAATAAATAACTGGGAAAATCCAAATTCTATTCACAAGAAAATCAAAACTATGAAATGTATGAAAGTCTAACAAGAATTTTTTACGAAGAATAAATATATATAATGTGGAAATATTAAAATGTGGACAGATAGCTTAATAAAGTATCACAAAATTCATACCCATGCAACTACCACCCATGTGAGGGAATAGAATATTGTCATCACTCCAAAACCTCCACATTGAATCTTTTTCTTTTTATTACTTTCTTCCTCCTCTTGAAAATATAACCATTATACTGACTTGTAACACTACAGTTTAGTTTTTCCTGCTTTTGAAATTTATGTAAATAGAATCATAGTATACATTTCTTTCCATTTGCCTTCTTTTTTTCAATACTGCTCATGAAATTCATTTATTTTGCTGTCTGTAGCTTATTTCAGTCATTGTCATAACTGGGTAGTGTTTCATTATGTGAATATACCATAATTAATTTATATGTAATTACTGTTGATATAGATTTGGGTTTCTACTACTTGGCTATTATGAATAATGGAGGTGTGGATGTTTTTCTACATGATTCTTGGTTCCCATGAGCACATATTTATAATTCCACCTGAGGTGGAAATGTCAGCTTATGGGATCTATCTATCTATCTATCACCTATATGTAAAAATGTTTAAATTTTGTTCAACAACATTTATTAATCTTTAGTATTATTGAAAATGCTTTTGTATATTCCCTTTAACTCTGTAATCCATTTAGAAGGGAAATTTATATATAGATAGTATGAGGTAGTAGTCAAGATTTTTTCTCTATCAAATGGGCTCAGTGTTTAAAAAAATTAAATGTATTGAAATTTTTCTAAACCTTTGTTTTGGCCTATCCTTTGCAAAAATGAGATGACTTAAGTATTATTTAATAATAAATCTTGCTACCAGACAGAACCAGTCTTATCTCTTCCTTTCTTCAAGGAAGCTGTGGCTACTCTTAGGCCTTTGCTATTTTCTATATATTTGGAATCAGTTGGCCAAGTTTTTGAGACATGAAACCTGAGATTTTAATTAAGAAGTGATCAACTTTGAGAAAATTGATCTCTTTATAATATTGAGGCTTCTTCCAAACCATATTCCTCAGTTTACTCAGTCTTCTTAATTGCTCCAAATCACCTCTAACATTTTCCTTTTAAAGGCTTCTACATTTTTCACATTTTCTAGGTATGTGATGCTTTTTATTATTTTATTTTCTTAATTGACATAAAATTGTATGTGTTTATTGGGTGAAAAATGATGATTTGCTTTGTGTGTATATATACACATATATGTAGATATTGAATGATTAAGTTTAGATAATTAACATATACATTACCTTACATAGACTTTTGTTACTCTTAAATTGTATATTTAAAAATTCTAATGTTTTGATAGTATATTAAAAATATCTGATTTTCATATTGGTTTTACATTAAAAGATCTTGAACTGTTTAAATTGTCATAATGTAATCCTTCCTTCCTTTGTAAATGATAATTTTATTTT
>NW_004624792.1:9395999-9417282 GCF_000247695.1 Heterocephalus glaber
TTTTTTTTTTTTTTTTTGATTGGTGAATTGAGACTGCTTACATTTATGGTCATACTGACATTTATTGACTTATCTTTGTCACATTATTTTCCTGTTGTTTGTTCCCCTTATTTTTCTTCTGTTTAATTACTTGTTTTGCCTGGTAGATTCATTCTGTTTGGGTTTATGGAGTTGTAGTCTTCCCTATCTCTTTCTGGAATGTCCTTTAGAACATTTTGGAGTGCTGGTTTGGTGGTCATGGATTTCTTCAGGTGGTCTTTGTCATGAAAATATCTCATTTCTCTATCAATTTTGAAAGATAGCTTTGCAGGGTACATCAATCTGGGTTGGAGGTTCTTTTCTTTTAGAGTTTTAAATATTTCACTCTAAGCTCTCCTTGACTTAAGGGTTTGTGTTGAGAAGTCTGCTGTAATTCAGATGGGCTGTCTTTTATATATGTGATTTGTTTATTTTCTCTAATAGCATTTAATATTTTGTTCTCATGTTGAATTTCTGGAATTCTGACTATTATATGCCTTGGGGTTAGTATTTTTGATCATAGCTAATTGGAATTCTATATGCTTCCTTTATCTTTATGTCAAATTCTTTTTCCATGCTTGGCAAATTTTCTGCCATTACTTCTGTGAACAGGTTTTTTGTATGTTGCTTGTGCTATCTCTGCATTTCATTGACTCTGATCAGTCTTATGTTATTCTTCCTTGCATTTAGCAGCTATTGGATTGAGTATTTGTGGTCCCTTGTTATTTTTAAGAAATCCTTCTTTTTGTGATGGCTAACTGCAATCCTGCCTTCTAGATATGGAATTCTGTCCTCACATTGTATAATGTTGTTGCATATATTTTCAATCAAAATTTTTTTTTTTTTGGTACTAGGGATTGAACTCAGGACCTTGCGCTAGTGAGGCAGGTGGTAGCTACTTTCAATAAAATTTTCAATCTCCTGGATATTTGATTGAATCTGTTTCATGGAATCCATTTCTTTCCTACATTGATTTGCATCATTTTCCTAAGCTCCTCTATTTTTTTATTTGTATCTTCCCTAGATTCATTAATCACACCCTTCATTATGGCCATCATCTCTGAAGCTTTCTGAGAAATTATTTCTGTTTTTATTTTTTTCTAGAGCCTCATTTATTTGCTTTGTTACTTCTGCTATTAGCACTTCAGAGTCCTGGTGGGTGGCTTTCAATTTATTCTGCCTCATTGCCCCCTGAGTTTGCCTTTGTCAAACTGGAAGTCTGGCATTGCATCTTGCTTCCTTGTCTTCTCATTTTGCATTTATTTTTGCAGCTTAAATACATATTTGCAATTCATGCAGCTTACAGTCATCTTGGGGAGTGGTTACATACATATATTATAGCTTTTTTCCCCCAATTCATTTCCTCTTTCCTCTCCTCCCTTCCCCTCTTCTCCTCTGGTTCCTTTATCACCTTTTTCATACTTGTTAATATTATTTGTCTTAGCTAATGTTGTGTCATATAATGTTTACGTTGATTGGAGTTATTAGAATCCTGTACATGGCACATCTTTTTTATTTCTTTTCATCTCTGCTCTTCTTTTGTGGTATTGATGGGAGAATTATTCTTTTTTATATTGCATATTTATTAACATAGATTCATGATTGCTTTTATACTTTAAAAACTTCCATACAAGATTACAATTGATTTATTCAGCTGTATTATGATAATATTTAGCTATATACTTACTTTTCCCAATAAGTTTTGTATTTTTGTACAGTTTTGGGTTACTGTTTATCACTCTTTCATTTCAACTTGAAAGACTGTATTTACATTTTGTGTAGGGGAAATATAGTGACAAAGTGTCTTTATTTTTCAAGGACAGTTTTAATGGATATGGTATTCTTGGATGGTGATTTTTCTTTCAATATATTGAATATATCATCCCATTCCCTCCTAGTCTTTAAGGTTCTACTGAGAAACCCTCTCATGATCTAATAGGAACTGTTTTGTATGTTGCAAGATGCTTTTCTCCTGCTGCTTTAAAAATTCACTTTGTGACTTTTGACAGTTTATGTCATTACGGTGGACATCTTTTTAGCTTTTGAAGCTCTTTGAGGTTTAAATTTGTATTTCCAACTGTTTCCTCTCTTTTATGACATTTACAGTCATTTCTTCAATAGGCTTTCTTTATTTTCCTCTTTTATTTCTTCTGAGGCTTTTATAATGTATATGTTGTTCCATTTAAAATGTTTTTAAGTCCCTTAGGCTCTCTTTACTTTCTTCACTCTTTTGTTTTCTTTTTGATCCTGTGCTTTCATAACTTTAAATGTCTTGACTTTCAGTTCACAGATTCTTTCTTCTAACTAGTCAGATCAGCCTGTTGATTTTCTCTAGTGAATTTTTTGAATTATGTTCCAGAATCTGGTTATTATTCTTCATCATTTCTCTGTTAATATTATAATTTTGTTTATTTTTGTTTATTTTTGCTATTTGAATTTACTGAATGTTATTATGATAGTTATTTAGAATATTTTGTCTGTTAATTTATATATCTCTACTTCTTTAAGGTCAGTTTCTGTAGATTAAATTTGTTCCTTTGGTTGGGTTAGATTCCTTTGTTTATTTGCATTCCTTCTTATCTTCTGGTGCTCTTTGTCATTCAAAAAAATTGTCCACCTTGCCTGTGGTCTGCTTTAGTATAGGCAGAATTTTCTCTAATCAGTCCAGATGGAGACTTTGGAGACCCCTCAAACCTTGGCAGCTGGGGTTATGTTTTCTTGGGGCTTGTGCTTGTAGTATACCAATTGAAGAGGTTTGTTGCTTTTTCCTTAGGAGTTCTTCCCGGGTTCTTCTGTACTACTGCAGCCTTTGATGCACATGGATCACTTTTATTCTCAGGGGTTCTAATATATCCTGTTCCCTTCAGAATTTAAATTCAGAAAATACAGAGACCACTCTCTCAGATAGTGCCCTTGAAGGTCAGAATGTTGGATATATGTTCCTATCTTCTGTTTCTACACTCAAGGAAGAGTCAGGTATTTTCTCCCATTTTCACAGTGCAGTATTGTGGGATGGGACTTAGGTGAGTCAGTGTCAAGAATTTTTCTACTAGGTTTCAGTGCAGTTGGCTGTATACTTGTCTGGAGATACAGGAACTTTTTGATTGACATAGATTTCTAGAAAGTAATTTTTGTTTTTGCCTTCTTGTTAAGTTGGTGTCTTTGTGAGTAAAGGAGGTCTTGAGTTTTCTACCCTTCCACATTACTGATACTTCTTGGAAGTTTCTTTTGTAAGGATTTACGTATAGTAGGTGCTGTCAAGTTGTGTTTGCTTCTGTTTATTTTTGAAGCAATGTTTAGCTGCATGTTGAATTCCAGGTTGATATATTTTTTTAAGTCCTTTGAAGATACGATTCAATTTTCTTTTTTCTAATGTTTCTTGTTGATAATGATGCTTAATTGGCATCATTGATAAGTTATCAGGGGCTGCCTGACCTTCTGATTGAGGGTACAGCTGAAGATGCAAGAATAATAGACAAAGAACAAAGAATAAAGAAATAAGAACAAATGATAGTTTATTACTATGGGGGCCCAGGATCTGATCTTAGCTCTCTCCTGGCTAAGACCACAAGCCTTAGACTTATCAGTATTTATTGATTACACAACATAGCAAGGGGAATAAAGACAGATGTAGGGAACAGCAGGACTAAGGCACTAAGGATCCAGGCTTGGAAAAGAGAGGAACGATGTATTCTTGTGAAGGACAGGTCATAGTTAACAAGCCACCTGTATTATCTTTAGTGAATGTTTGATCTGGGAGAATGACTGCAGAGTCATAAATCCTCAGCTGTAGTGTCATCTTGCTATTAGAGATGTCACGATCTCATCGATCACTGAGATCTCAATTGTAACCATTGGTATAGGGAATTCTGCTTTTGTATGCCAGCCGAAGTCTCTTCTAGCAAGTCATTTAGGCCTTGGATTGACTCACAATTTTAATCAAGAACTGAATTATAAGCCAATTCAAAAATAGTTAAAGCCTACCGAGCACAGTTTCAAGCTGGTTGGGTTATATTCAATTTGGGTTGTATTACAGTTATGGTGTTTGTTTTTATTGTTCTTGAATTTAACTACAATGTATCTAGGTGTGGATTTTTTCATTTACCATGAGTTTGACTTATCGTGATTTCTACGCATGAACATTCATACTTTTCATCAATTCCAGAAAATTCTCAGACACCTACTGTTTTGAATAGTTCATGTCCTCCAGTCTTTCCTTTCTTGCCTTTAGAAGAATGCTAGAATTCTTATTTTATTGTTTAGATTTCTTAATGTAATGCATATTTCTCATCTTTTGCTTTTGTGCTACATTCTCAGAAAATTATTTAACTCAGTTGTTAAGTCACTAATTTAATAGTGTTTAATAGGTTGTTTAACCATCTATTAAGCTTTTAATTTCAGTATTTGTTAATATTTATTTCTGGGATTTATAGTTGATTATTGAAGCAACTTGAAATGTTTCTTAAACATATTTTCAATAGTTCTTTGGTTTATTCATAATTTGTAATTTTGGAATATGAGCTCATATTTGCCTAATAATATGGAAGTCTGTGAAACCTGTGATATGGTTACCTTTCTAATACAGTTTTTTTTTTTTTCCTGGAATAAAATCTTGGGATGTTACCAATCCAAACCAATTTTAATTTACTTCTTAGTTTGAGGTTTCCTAAACTGCAGAAGTAGTATAAATTTAAACCCCAAAACATGTTTAACAGCAGATTTTCCCCCTTTCCCCAATTTACAAGTGAACTCAGGTACAGTTGCTCATTGGAGAAATAATAGCTACATCAATCTTTTCTTCTCAAAAGCTCCAGTATATTGATCTGCTTGTAGCACATCTCAGTTAACCTGAGAGGTCAAAAAATGATTATCAACCTTTTACAGGGTCCTAGTAGTCAGGAGGTAGCTGAAGGTAAAATTCAGCCTCAGAGATTCTGATAGAACATCAGTCACATTTTTACATTTTTAACATGAATGTCGTCAAATATTCATCGATTTTTCATAAAAATGAACTGAGTGTCTATTATTTGCCAGTTGTTAGTCTAGGCATTGAACAACTAGAGAAGAAATAAAGAGTCAAAACAATGGAATGAACCAGCCAACCTATGGGCCTCATATTGTTGAGGAAGATGGCCTTTCTATGTCAGATACAAACAGAAACAGTTCATTTACTTCAAAACTAAAATGCCTCTTTTTTGCATTCTCTGAATGAAACCAGACAGAGCTCAACAGGCAATGGAACAATGTTTCACTGTGCCCCAGGGAAGCATTCTGAGTCAGCTGGCTCTGCCATGGAACACACCTCAGCCCTGAATTAGAACACTGATGAGTCCTATAGGAATATCCAGAAAAGTACCCATCCTACACCAGGACAGTGATAAATCTTATTTCAGTTGAATGTGTGACTCAACTTACTCCATTATGAGTTACTTTTCTTATTCACTGTCTAGAACAGAAATTTCTAAACTTTAGTGGACAAAAAGTATCTGAGGACTCATCTACTTGAGTGCTTAGAGTGTCTGGGTAGATAAAAAGAAATGCGTGAAACATGTAGTCTGCAATTATGTTTGAAAGCAAAAGCACAACTTGAGTCAGGAAAGAAAAATCTGTGATGTTGGGCTAGTGGAGAAGGCCTCTCGGTGGAGCTGAGATTTGTCATGACTTACAACATGATTATATGATTTTCATAAAAGCCAACTAACATCCAGGGGTCACACAGAACCCATAGACTGCCCTCAATGGCATCCAAGTGAGGGAAAACCCAGTGGCCACATTCTCTTGGAGGAGAATTTAGTCTTGGTTTTGTCAAGATAACCCACTGAATTTTGGTCTTGATTTTGAAGAGTGAGAAGACAGAAGAGATACATCAGCAATTCCAGAAGTTTTTGACTGAAATAAGAAAACTCCCTGATGATTATGAATTGTACATAGCCAACAGACTGTTTGGAGAAAAAACATACCTCTTTCTTCAAGTAAGTTTTGCTATGTCCAGCACATCTGTGAGTGGCAGTCATGAGTGGCCAAATTATCTTGTCTGGAGAGGGGTGCTGGGGGCATTTTCCAAAGTTAGCTGCCTGGTTCTGTTGACATCACTGGTGATCTTTCTGGCCTGCTCATCAGATATTCAACTTTTTTTTCAGTCCTGGTAATGTAAACCTGAATTTAGCCTTAATCCCATTGAACCTTCATAAAATTATACCTGGAGGTACTCAAAGTGACTTTTCCAGGGTCTAAAAAAATTCTTCTTTTGACATTAGTTGTCCCAATGAACAGAAAATTTTATTTAGAGATGCTAGCAATTGAAAAATTGACTTTAAAACCTCTTTGTATTTCTTTCCTGTTTCTCCTAAAGAAATATTTAGATTATATTGAGAAATATTACCATGCATCTCTGGAACCTGTTGATTTTATAAATGCAGCTGAACAAAGTCGAAAGAAGATTAATGCTTGGGTTGAAAGCCAAACAAATGGTAGAGTATGGGTGGGTCATTCATCACACAGACACTTCTTGACCAGCTTCTGGGGCTTGACGCTACATGAGTGCCAGGTAGACCAGCTTTGGGAAAGAGCCTAGGATGGGTTTTGCAGGGATGAAAAGGCAGAGCTGGGCAAGAAGGGTATGGGAAGGCACTGCAGATGGTGGAACAGTCACAGCAAATATAAAGATTTAAGGAGAAACAGGGAGGGGACCACAAAAATCCAGCTATAGGGAAATGATAGGGGGGAATTGTTTGCCTATGGATTATGATATCTTTGGTGTTCCACAAACTGAGCTCATGGTTATCTTCAGTTTATCATTTCCTTTATATCAAAGCCTTTATTTCTGAGCCTGAGTCCATAAGTGCAAATGTCTAGAGGGTTACTTTCTCTTTGTTAAGTGAGTTCTCTCTTCAAGACCTGTCTCTGCTGCCTACAGTTGGGGCCACCTGAACATTGTCTCCATTTGCACATTATGCAGGCTTGACACAACTTTTACCTCCATGTACAGCAAAGAATTTGATTAATTCCTGACCTCATTCTCCCCTTCTCATTTCTGAGCATGAGCCAAACGTATATGATATGCTGGAGAGAAATGTTAATGTGGAAATAGACCATGAGAAGCAACAGCCAATAGTTAACATTTTTATTCTAGTTATCAGAGAAGTCTCTGTTAATAGAGACTGTATGTTTTTTCATCCTTTATCTAGAGAAAGAAAATTAAAAGAATCAAAAAATAAGGGGTCTATCAAAAGGCTCAATGAACAGTATTTTTCAGAATTTAGTGTGGGGTGGGTTAATCCCAGAACCCCAAATCACCTCCTTTTCCTAAATCTCCTGTCTCTAAATCTTAGGTGGAAATTCTATTGCGTTGGTAAGAATAACAGCTAACACTGAATTCTTACGATGTGCCAGATAGTGTTTTGAGGTTTCACACATACTACTTACTCCTTTCATCAGTTTATAGCACAGATTTTATTCCTATTTTACAGATTTGTAGACTGAGGCACAGAGAAAATAAATAGATTCTTCATCTGACAGGGGGAAAGCTAGACACATACAGTCAATCTGGCTCCAGAGCCTGAATAACTGGCAACCTCAATTTATGTAGTGGGGTGAATAGGCAGTGGACAAAGTGAGAACCCCCATTGCTTCTGCCTGCAAACACTTTGCCAGCAAAGACTTCAGGTGCTAATCTGGCTGAGTTTTAATGATTCATCAAGTTCATCTGTATCATATCTGCCACACATATCATTTGTCATTTGGAAGATGGGTTAATCTTTTTTGTCTGTTTGCAGAAAAAATCAAGGACCCATTTTCAGAAAACTCTCTGAGTAGCTCCACCAAGTTGGTGCTGATAAACGCAATTTATTTGAAAGGAAAGTGGGATAGGGAGTTTAAGAAAGAAAATACCAAGGAGGAGGAATTTTGGCTGAATAAGGTATGATCATTTATTCATGTGATGTGCTTATACATTGTCTTAGTTACTTTTCTCATTGCTGGGACAAAATACCTGACACCCAAAATTAAAGGAGGGAAGGTTTATTTAGCTAACAGTTTGGAGAGGTTTCAGTCCACAATTGGCTGGCTCCAAGGCAGGGTGGATGACAGACAGACAGACATCACAGAGAAGAAACAGTTTGTAGCAGGTAGAAGGTAGCAAAGCAAGAAAAGGTCAACCTCAGCTCTTTTTATCCCTTATATCTTATCCTTATGTCTACTCACACCCTTAATCCTAGTGCCCTTGATCCTAGCATTGCACCATGAATCAATCCCAGCATCACACACTCTAGTTCTGGCCACCTCTGAAAAAGCCCCACCTATGACTGCAGGGGTGGGGTAGGGGGACATCTAGATACAAGCCATAACACATATGCAATATAAAATCTAGTCATATTGGAGCAATTATACACTGGTAGATAGCAAATATTCTTTTTGTAACTCTAACCTTTAGCATTTTCTTTTACATTGAATTATTTCAGTGAGCTAACTTGTTTGCCTCATGCCTTTTGTCTTATGTCTTTGACATTGTGTGCTCTGTTGATTCATTGCAGAGTACAAGTAAATCTGTACTGATGATGGCACAATACAATTCCTTCAGCTTTGTTTTTTTGGAGGACTTGCAGGCTAAAATTGTGGGGATCCCTTATAAAAACAGTGACCTCAGCATGTTTGTGCTTCTGCCCAATGATATTGATGGTCTGGAAAAGGTAAGCCTCTTGCAACTCCTTATTCTTGCTTTCATTTCCTAAGATGTTCTGTCCCACCACTTGCACTGGGTGAGCCTGGAAACAGGGCATCTGAAAGGAAGCTGCTGCCTGACCATGTCAAATAGAAAGTATGTCAGTGTGCACCAGCTACAGCCAGCTGTCTAAAGAGGAACATTAAATGGTATCAAGCTTATTGAGGATAACGAGTGCGCAAAAATTTTGGGATAAGCCAAAATGAACATTTAAGATTATATGGACGTTCTAAGAAATGGTCGATATCTTTGGACTCTTTCTGGAAAAAACTTACATATGCACATATGGAGGAAATTTTATTTGATCTTTTGAGTTTTTCTTTGATCTTTAGTCTTGAAGCAATTGACTTAGACCCACCCACTATTTAGTTACAACATTAAAGTGGCTACAGAAACCAGAGAGACTTTATTTCAAATTTTTGCCCCTTCAGTAGCTTTCTGATGTTTGAAGCTTCTTAACTTCCATGAATCTCAATATTTTCCCAGCTATAAATTGGGCTCTGTGGTGTTTAAAATATAGTATTGTAAGATTGGGGGAAATGCATTCTAGAATAAGTTGAGGACATAGAAAACATCAATAGAGGGCAGCTGCTAAATGATTAAAATACTAGATTTAATCTGTTCTGTGAAACTTGGCTAGTAGTCTTATAAGTTGGGAAATATTTTGGGACAGCAAAATGATATTTATACTTTGATTCAGAAACCTGAAGTGTGGGAATTACCCTAAGGAAATAATGCAGAGGACAAAAACTGTCTTTTGGAGTCAAATCAGTAATTTCAGTATTGAATACACTAGAATACCTGACTTGAAATTCATAGTAATTGATATTTCTGTATCTGCAATATTTAGCAGCGTCTATTATAGCACCTGATACATACTAGATGTCTGTAAAGTTAATAAATAGATGAATGTTGGCTAAAATTTGTAAACTTGATGGGAATAGCGTCTATAAGCTTGAAGGTATTTAGGAGAGATACATGGTATTGTGACAAAGTTAAATTTTATAACAGACATTCAATGTGATGGAAATTATACATGGCTACAAAAACTAAAGAGGGATGGAAAAAAATAAAATTCATTTCATGTGATTGAGTTTTCATATATACACAGGTAATTTAAATATAGAAATAACATCTGCCTACTATCTAAAAGCAATAGTGTAGTGAAATAAAATTTTACTTATTACTAAAAATAATTTATGACTACTATAAATCAAGTATTGCACATTTAAATTTTTATAGATAATAATGATAATCTGCCTTCTTTTTCTTTGAAAAAATAGATTATAGATAAACTAACTCCTGAGAAGTTAGTGGAGTGGACCAACCCCAGGCAAATGGAAGCAAGGAATGTGAGCCTGCACTTGCCCCGGCTTGAAGTGGAAGACAGTTATGACCTGGAACGTGTCCTGGTGGCCATGGGGTTGGAAGACATTTTCAGCCAGTGTGAAGCAGACTACTTAGGAACATGCCTGCAATCCAGGTTGCAGGCCCAGAAGTTCCTGCACAGGTCATTTCTGGAGGTGACTGAGGACGGCACGGAGGCCACTGCAGCCACTGGCATGGCCTTCACTGTCTCATTAGACTCAGGCTGTGAATATGTTCACTGTAATCACCCTTTCTTGTTCTTCATCAGACACAATGAGTCCAACAACATCCTCTTTTTTGGGAGATTTTCTTCTCCTTAAAATAATCAAGGAGGCAGGCATTGTGGCAATGCTTGTAATTCTAGTACTCTGGAAGGCTGAGGCAGAAAGATCTCAAGTTGAAGCCCTGCCCGGGCAACATAGTGACTTAGCAAGTCCTTATCTCAAAATAAAACTTTTTTAAAAAGGGCAGGGGATGGCCATGAGCTCAATCCCCAATACAGGGGGCAGACAGGATGGGGAGGTAGGGGGGTGAGGGGTGGGGGAGGTTATGGCTATACATGTTTTTTCTTAGAAAACAACGAGCTGAGTTGAAGTATTAACAGTATTATGGAAATTGTCCATGCATTACAATTCGAGTCTTGTCCTTAAGTCAATGATTTAATGACTGTAATAATGTAGGTTTATAACTTTCCCTGAAAGTGGAGCATACTTTTGTGCCATACATAAAGGGAGCAAACCAAAGATCATTCTTACTCCCCTTGGTTTCCTTTTGAAAATAAATGAATATCTTGTAAATTTTTTTTGCACTGATAGGGAGAAATAGTATCTTTGATAAAGAATATGTGAGTGGGTCCCTTAAGTTTTAGTATTTTGACATTTTATAATACACAAATAACATAAGACAATAATTTACTCAATTATGTGTTACTTTTTTCCTTTACTAAACTATACACAGGAAAGAGACTTTAGAGACATAATAGTAAGACATAAATTTAGGTTCACATGTGAGAATAAAATGAAATAATAAATAAAATAATATGCCAGATAGAAAGGATTTCCATATTTCATCTTCCATTCTAACATAGTGTATTACCCATTGTCATCTGGGTAAACATTTGATATCTGAAATAAGTATGATAATTGAGAGCATAGATATTGCTGTTGATCAAAATGCCCACCTTATTAGTCTTTAAAAGTTAATACTTGGAAAATAATTCTTAGTCATTAACCATGGCTCCTCATTGCTCTCTCCTTTAACTGATGGAAATCGTCATTCTACTGTCTGTTTTTCTGGATTTGCCTGTTATGGATTTGTATAAATGATATCCTTCATGCGCTTAGCATAATGCTTTCAAGGTTCATCTAAGTTATAGTGTGAATCATTTTTATTCTTTAGTATGGTTAATATTTCATTGCATGGATTTGTCAAATTTTGTGTATCTACTTATTGGCTGATAAACATTTGTGTTTGACATTTTGGCTATTCTGTTTTTTTTTTTTCTCCTGTACTGGGGATTGAACTCAGGACCTTGTGCTTGTGAGGCAGGTGTGGTACCACTGAACTAAATCCTCAGCCCTTGGCTATTCTGAATAATGCTGCTATCATAGGGAAATTTTGTATGAGTTTTTGCATGGACATATATTTTCATTTCTCTTGAGATGGAATTTCTGGGTGGTACTTTCATGTTTAGCATTTTGAAGAACTGCTACATTGTTTTCCAAAGCATTAGTATAATTTTATAATCCCCCAGCAAACATATATGAGTTTCTGTTTTTAACACGGTTGCCAATACTTACAATCTGTTTTTTATTTTTATTTTAAAATTTTTTTTATTTTTTATTTTTTGTTACCAGGGATCGAGCTCCGGTCCTTGCACTTGCGCAGCAGGCGGCGAAACCACTGAGCTAAATCCCCGGCCCTACAATCTGGTTTTTAAATTTCAGCTATACTAGTGAGTGTGAAGCAGTTCCTCATTGTGGTTTTATGGACTATTTTGAAATGTGATTGGAGTCCAATTTGTTAATATTGTATTACTTTTTACAGTGCTGGGGATCCAACCCAGAGTTTCACACTCCAGTCTTATTAATATCATCTTGTAAGGATCACACTCTTGTCAATCTAGGTCCTCACGATTCAAAACATGTGCTCTGGGTTTATTCTCGATACTTTTAGCCCTTCTATTTACATCCCTAATCCATTTGTTATTTGAGTGTGTTTGTAGTGTGGGGATAATGGTATAAATTCATAAATGGTATATAATCACCACAGCATTATTTCTTTAAAAGATGGTCAGTTTGGTGTTGTCCTAGTATTTTAGTAAAAATCAATTGATTATAAATAAAAGGTTTTATTTGAGGGCTCTCAGTTCTGTTCCGTTGCTCTATGCTACTATGCCTATGCTAGTACTGTTGTGATTCTGAAATCAAAGAGCATAATTATTTTGTTCTTTTTCAAAATTGTTTTGGTCATTACAGGTCCTCTGCATTTTTATAAGTTTAAAATCAGTTTGTCTATTTCTTTAAAAAATTGGTATTTTGATAAGTATTGCATTAAATTTATAAGTAATTTTATCAATTTTGAGTTTCCTGATCTATGAGTATGCAACGTCTCCATTTATTTAGCAATTTCATTCTTTGTAACAGTATTTTGTAGGTACTACTACTGTACAGGTCTTTTTTGTTGACTTTCTTTTGACATTTTTTGATAGTATCACGAATGGTATTACTTTTTTAATTTCACTTTGATTATTCACTCATAGTGTTTAGACCTCTGATTGGTTTTTGTCTGAAAATTTTATACCTCCATTTTGCTAAACTCATTTATTAGTTCAAATAGCTTTTTCTTTCACCTTCATCTCAAATTGTCTCAGGCTACTCAAGCAGTGAAAGAGCTGGTCATCATGACCTTGAGAAAACTCCCATGTTGATGAAGGAGAGTATAATGGGAGAAGCGCCAGCCAAGGCAGCCTTAACCTCATAACTTTTTGCATTAAGTTCTGTAGGGTTTTTTTTGTGTGTGTGAATGAATGGTTCTTTGGTTGATTTCCAGAACATAGATATGGTTGTTTTTGACATCTTCGTCCAGCTTTCTAGTTGTATTTTGGGGGCCATACCTGAAGTCTTACTTTCTTTGTTTTTTTTCACTTTTAAAAATTTTATTTATTCATTTAAAGTTGATGAATAAAATTGTATGCATTTATCATTCTTAACATGATGCCCTAGAGCATATATGCAAAATGTCAAAAATATTCTGGTTGGTATTGACTGATTTTATCTCAGTATTTCCCTGCTGAAGTCTTACTTTCTTGTTCTGGCTTGCTTTGATCCTCCCTCAACCAATTTAAAATTGTTTCGTATGAAAGCACTTCCAATACCTGTCTGACATGAAGAAGGTTCTCAACAAATATTGATCAAATTAATGAAATTACTATTTTGCAACTACTTTTCACTTTTCAATATGAAAAATTTTAGAGATATACAAAAGTAAAAAGAATAAAAAATTAACATCCATCTTTGATAAATATCAATGTATGCCCAATATTTTTCATTTATTTCCTTTCATTTATTTATTCATTTATTTTCTTTCCGTTGTCTTAGTCTCAAATTATTTAGAAGAAAATCCTTGGCATTTTGTTATTCTATCCATATCTACTTTAGTGTGTAAGACCAAAAGACAGGGATTTATTTAAAAAAATCAACACAATATGATCCTCAGAATTCTATAATACTATCAAATAGTCTACCAGTCTTGAGATTTTCCTGATTTATTTTTAAAACAAAATTAGAGTTTGTTTGAATGAGGACCATGCACTTTCATTACTACATCTTTGAATTCTTTCAATGTATCATTTCGCCTCTATCCCCTCATTATTTATTTTTGCAAATTTCATTATTGAAAAAACTAGTTATTTGTTCTATAAAATTTTTACAGCCCATATTTTGTTGAATACATCCTCATTGTATTGCTAGTCATAGTTCTTTCTTGTATTTTTTTTCTGTAAATTAATAGTTGGATTAAGAAGCTGGATCAGATTGCAGCTTGCTCTACACAGAATTGCTCTATGGATGGTATTATGCACTTTCATCATAAGGCACATGTCTGGTTATTCACTCCTGCCACGCCCACCTCTACCACTTTTGTGATGTTGTTACACATTAGTGATCATAACACAGGCTCATCTTCATTAGGGGTCATAAAACAGTGATGTGCTGATTCCATGTTTCCTTCTTAATTTATTGGCTGAGATATTTTTAGAAAGAGAACTTAACTCCATTATCTGTTTAAAAATCTTGAGGTATAGTTTTTCTATCAAAGGCTATTTCACTCCATATACTTGTTTTCAGATTACAGAGTTGATGCTCTAAAATTCTACAAACATGACCAGTGAAAGTTGTATATTTGATATTTTCACAAATTTATGGATGTGAGTCTGTTCAATATGCTTCAATCCATTCTGGGCATTGCCCTTTCTACATATTTATTTTTTCATTTTATTTATTTTTTATTAATTTTATTGGTACATTTTAGATATACAATATAATGACATCCATCATTAAAATTTGCACCTTTACATAATCTTTCTTGGTTCTTATTTTTTCCCCATTCCCTTGCCCTCCCTTCAACCCCTCCATCCCTCCCTATTTACAAAGACTTTGTTTCCATTTTTTCATTTTCTCATATTAATTCCATTCCCTTCTTTCCTTTCCCCTACCCTTCCCACTTCCCCTTCCCTTTTGCCTCTTTTCTTTCTATTTCACATTATCTATTATACCTTTTAGTTCTTATTTACACTTTCCATTTCTCACAGTAGAGAAACTATTCGGTATTTACACATGTGTCCTATTTATTTCACTTAAGAGTATCACCTCAATGTGCATCCATTTAGCTATGAATGTCTCTAATTTCTCATTTTTTATGGCTGAGTAGTACTCCATTTTATTTTTAAAAAACCACATTTTCTTTATCCACTCTCCAGTTGATGGGCATTTGGGTTGTTTCCAAGTTTTAGCTATTACAAATTGTGCTGCTATGAACATGGTTGCACAGATATCACTGTGGTATGATTCTTTTAATTCTTTGGGGAAGATACTCAGCAGGGGAATAGCAGGGTCAAATGGGACTTCCAGTCCTAGTTCTTGGAGGTATCTCCATACTGATTTCCACAGTGGTTGGACCAGTCTACACTCCCACCAGCAGTGGAGCAGTGTTCCTCTTTCCCCACAGCCCCACCAGCATTGGTTATTGGTCGATTTCATGATAGCAGCCTTTCTTTTTTGGGGTGAGGTGGAATCTCAGTGTTGTTTTCATTTGCATCTCTTGAATGACCAGTGATATTGAACATTTTTTTCTATGTTTATTTGCTATTTCTACTTGTTTGTCTGAGAAATGTCTGTTCATTTCAGATGCCTACTTTTGGATTGGCTCTTTAAATTTGGGAGGTCTGATTTTTTAAAGTTCTTTATGGATTCTAGATGGTAGACCTTTGTCTGAGGACTTTATACATATTTAAATAAGTTGTTTCCTGGGTATTTCATTCTGTTATACAAGTTTGCTACTTTAAGAGAGATATGTTAAAATCAAACTGCTGTAATTATAGATATTTTATATTTTAATGTCTGAGATATCTGTTTTCCTGCATTAGTTTCTTTGGACTGCCATCATAAATTAGCACTGACTCGGTGGGTTAGAACAAAAGAAGTTTACTATCTCATAGTTTTGGAGACCAGAACTCTAAAATCAGGATGTTGACAGAGTTGACTCCTTATGGATGCTTTGAGAGAGGATCTGTTTTCTATCTCTTTTGTAGTTTCTGATGATTTCAGGTAATCCTTAGAGTTCCTTGGTTTGAACATATCATTCCAATCTCTGCTTCCTTCTTCATATGACCTCTTGTGTGTGTCTGTATGTGTCCTTTCTTTTTCTTATAAAGACATCAGTCATCAAATCCCATTCTAGTCTGGGATAACCTCATTTTGACTTAAATAATTTTATCTGCAAAAACCTTCTTTCTAGCTGAAGTCATGTTTTGAGGCTCTAAATAGACATAACTTTTGAGGAATATTTCTTGTCTTAGTTACTCTCTTGTTGCTAAGATATAATACTTGACACTCAAAACTTAAAAGAGAGGTTTATTTTGGCTCATGGTTATAGTTCCTAGTTGACAGGCTTAAGGCAGAAACAGCATGGTAAGAGGGTCGTGTGTAGGCAAGTGGCTCTTGTCATGGTGGCCAGGAAGCAAAATGAGATATGGAGGAGTTGGAGACAAATATATACTCTTCCAGGTCATGTGGTTAGTTACCAGTGTCCTCTGACCAGATCCCACCTCCCAACAGCATGCTGAGCCATGGATTCACCAGTGAACCAGTCAGCCTGTGATCCAGCCACACTCCATGATCCAATTACATTCCAAAAGCTTTGCATCCAAGTGCATAAAGTTTTTTTGGGAAATTCTTTATTTAAACCATAACATTCTTCAATCCACTATACTCCTCATGTTGCTCTCTTCCCCAATTTCATGGCTATGTTTGTGTTTTATTTTTCTTCAGAATAAACTTTATAAGCATCTTGTATAGCTCAAGAAAATAAAGAGTCCTCTTTTTGTATGTATATAGATATAGTGTACTAATCTCATGAATTAACTTAGGGAGAACAAGTGCCTTTATGATCTTGAGTCTTTCTACTCTAGAATGAAGTATATCTTTTTATTTGTTTATTTTGTATCTTTTAGATGTGTTTTATAATTTTTCTTATATGCTTTTGGGTTGTTCCTTATTAAGCTTATGTCTAGACATGTATCTTCTTTTGTATCTTTTATTTCTGTGCAAAGCTAACTGAAGAAATGAAATGTATATATTATGGTTGATTCCAGGCCTTTGTTGATCATTTTTATGATTAGATTTCTGATTGTGTGTGGGCCAAAGATTCAGAATTCACTGAAAGATGCTTATCAAGGTGAGTTCCCGGGATTCTTTTCTAGGTCAGTACCACAGCAGCCCTATTATGAGCCATAGATTTTAGTCTCAGGCAGCATTATCACTAAAAGAATGAAGACTTTTTGGAAGATAGCTTTTCCATGTACTAGGTAGGAACAATTTAGAAAGGTTTGTAATCTGCTATTATTGCAAGAGAAACAGGTGATTCTTCAGGAATGAAGGAACCAGGTTAAAGGCTCTCAGAAAGCAGTGACAATCTGATCACCTGTAATTTTGGCAAAATACTTATGGTTAATTAAAACTGGTTGTATATTTAAAAACTGTGACTTACTGTTGATATGAATGTAGATAGGGATTTTATGGAAAACAGAATGGAGGCTCCTAAAGAGCTTAATAATAGTACTCTTATGTGACCCAGCAATCCTTCTTTCAGATATATACCCAAGGGAAATGAGATTATCACATCATAAAGGTATTCACACTCCCATAGTCATTGCAGAATTATTCACAAAAGCTGATGTAGGTGAAGTGTCTGTCAACAGATAGAAGGATGGATATGTAATATTCATTATTAAAAGAGGCGATATTGGCATTTGACACAAAATGGATGAACCTGGAGTTATGCTAAGTGAAATAAATGAGAGACAGAAGTAAAAATACTACATTGTCTTACTTGTATGTGGAATAATATTTTAAGGAATCAAGTACACAGGAGGATGATTATTACTTGGGGTGGGAGTGGGAAATAAATTGAGAGATGTAGGTCAAAGAACCCAAAGTTGTAAATATGCAGGGATGATCAAGTGTAGAGATCTAACATAAAAAGTGAGGGCTATAGTTAATAATATATTGGATATTGCATTTTGAATTTTTATTAAATAAATAGATATGAGGCCCTCTAATCACAAGAAAACAACTGTAAGAGGATGGATATGTTAATTTACTTCACTATAGTAACATTTCACTAGGTATATGACATTGAAACATTAGGTTGTATAGCTTCAACATATACAATAAAATAGTGGGAAGGTTTTGTGATTTTTAATAATATTAAAATGGGGTTATTTAATATATAGTAAACAAAAAGTTGAAATTTAAAAAAGCATGAATATATTTTGAGAGAATTTTGTAAAGTGAAGGTGTATTGATTTTCATGGATATTTTATTGAGTGATTTCTGATAGTCAAAAACTGCAAAATGGGTCCAGAGCTAAAACAAAGAGGCCTTATTTATCCCACATTCACAAGGTCCCTAAGTAAATGGGACCAGACACCTCCTCAGGTTTAAGATGAGAAGGCAAAACCAGTTCTGCTGCTTCCAACCATTCAGATGGTCACTCCTTCACAGTCTATTAAAAAAAGGCAGGGAGAAAAAAGAGGAGGTGATTCATCTGAGTCATTAGTAGTAAGTCTACAGGAAGTGCAGTGACTCAAATTACAATAGGGATGTGCCAACAAATAAGCAGATATAATAAAGATATTATGAACTACAGTTGTGGTCCAGGGCCTTGATCCATGCCTCCCTTGCTAATTACAGTTTTGGGGCCTATGCAGTCTATGGCCCAATTCAAATGTTCAAAGTTTCTTTCCTTGGATTTATAAGCGTCCTCAATGGATGTGTGTACTTTCATAAGAATGACACTGAGAGGAAGCTAAGCAACATAGTTGGGCAACATCCTATTTGGCAAAAGCAGAGGGGCTTCTTGTTAAACCCTGAGACTGCCAATTAGTGATAATCTGGTAAAATTGTCAATCAGAGTAGGAAAGGCCTTCAATTCATCCAGGCTTGACCAATGACTGTACACATCCTTCCAAAATAATCTGCATAAGAGGTAGGGATGGTCCTGTGACTTCATATAAAATGATGGGAAAGAAGCTTGGGGATTACAAGCTGGAATAAAGAAATCTAGGTGTTGTGTAAAGAATGATAGCTTTTCTTCCCATGATGCAGGAACCTCTCCTTTCTACATTGGGAGATTAAACCAATACTGAGAAACAGTGCCAAGAAATGTGTATCTTTCTCTCTATGCACCTTGTTCCCATTTGAGGTAATTTATGATTGGATAACTCACATCTGTTTCAAAGTAATTGGGTTTGGTAAGGTTTCAGTACAGCTGATCAAACTGTATGGACAAGAATGTGTTTATAAATAAACTGAAACTCATCAAAACGAGCTTTAGGCACAGGATAATAAAAGAATCAAGATGGTTGACCCAAGTAATTTTTTTTGCAAGTCAATTAGGACAACGTCACTTTGGCTTCTGCAAGGATGAATCACATTTACAGAAGTATTTGGGTCATATGTGAACAACTGCCTATGTTGCATTCTTTAGAAGCTATCTGATTTGAGAAAAGAGCATAGTGGCTGAGGGTATAGGTTATTGTTGTGGAAGAAGTGGATTATGATTGAGAGACTGGGTGGGGAAATGTCTCTGAATGAGAACTTTGGAACCAGATTACCTGAATTTGATTCCCAGTTCTAACATTTAATAATTGTGTGTCTTTGAGCAATTATATTATTTTCTCTATCATAATTTTTATCTGTAAAATGCAGAGATTATGTAATATAGTAATTTTTAGGGTTGTTTTGAAGATTGAGTCAGATTATTTATGCAAAGTACTTAAAATGTCTAGAAGTTAATGTTCAATACATGTGAAATACTGATTTATTTCTTTCCCTTGCCTCTTTTTAAAATTAAGTTTATTGGTACATTTTAGATATACATTATGATCGCATTCATCATTGGAAATTTGTCAAAATCTTTATCCTCCTTTTTGTCATTGTTTATGGTAATTGAAAATAGTAATTCTTTCAGTTTGTGTCCCAGCAGAAAAGAAATGGCATCTTTAACTGGGATTTTTAAAAAGAATTTTTTACATAAACTTAATTTGGAAAAGTTGCAAAGATAACACAGTGGATTTCTTTACAGTCCTCCTCCAATTTCAGTTTCCCTTAATTACTATAGTACATTTATCAAATCACATCACTGATTCTGCATCGCAGAATTCTAAGATGTGCCTAAGATTCCATGGTCCTGGCGTATACATCTTTTCCCATTTGTTCAATCAAATGCCAATATAAGTGTTGTTGTGATGGAATTTTTGCAAAAGTAATTAATATCTCTAATTAACTGACTTCAGGATAAGAAAATTGCTGAGTGCACATACATTATTTAGGTACTTGCTTACTCCCTTTGGAAACTCTGTGGGTCAGGATCCTAACAGGATCCTGTCACTAAAAAGGATCTTATCTCACCAGAGTGACTGGATAGGAGACATCCATGGGAGAAGGTTATAGAGAGGGTATAGGCTGGACATAAACCGCATGAGAAGTTTAAATGTGGGACAAGAGGGATTCAGGGACCCCATGCTCCATGATGAGAAGGCAGGCTGGGTGTATTTGGCCTTCAATGTGGGCTATGTCTGAAAGAGATGGCATTTTAAGTCCAGCAGACTGCTTGACCATTCTCTGCTCCCCACTACCTATCTCCAGCACAGAACTCAGTGGTCTGTTTGCTTTCCCCATCTACTAATGTGAGCAAAAATACAGCTCAGCTTGGACAGTTTTCACTGCCAGGGGTGTATGAACCAAGAGCAGGGGGGCATCTTACAAATCCACAGGCCATAAAATCTAGGTAGAAAATTCATGACTTGGTGTACACAGAGGGACATGGAAAGTGTGGCCTGCCAGGGAAGACACCCTAAGGGTGTCAATGGGGCATGACTACCCAAGCCCAGCAAGAAAGGCAGGGCAGGATCCAGCATTCATGTGCAAAAACATGAGTGTGGAAACAAAATATGTCTCAGCAGTGACTCAGTACCCCACCCCCATGTCTGCAGGATTTCAGGACTGTAGACTCTGGAAAGAAAAGACTCATTCAAAGACACAGAAGAGAAAGGAATAAATATGAGAAAAGGAAAAAACAGAAACAAAGTTTTTGTAAATAAGGAGGGGTGGAGGGGTTGCAGGGAGGGCAGGGGAATGGGGAAAAAATAAGAACCAAGATATATCATGTAAAGGTGCAAATTCCCAATAATGAATGTTATCATATTATAGACCTAAAATGTACCAATAAACTTAATGAATAAAAAAACACAGAGGACTATTTTTGGACTCATTTCTTTTTTTTTTCTTTTATTTTTCATTAGTTCTTTAGGGTTGGGGGGAATGTCTTCTTTTTTTTCTTGCTTTTCTCCTTTTAATTTTTCATTTTTGTTATTTTTTCCTTTATTTTGCTCTTTTT
>NW_004624792.1:9448244-9467485 GCF_000247695.1 Heterocephalus glaber
TAGGGAAGGGTGGAGGGCATGAAGGGAGGGCTAGGAATGGGGAAAAAATAAGAACCAAGATGCATTATGTAAAGGTACAATTCCCAATGAGTAATGTAATTGTGTTGTATACCTACAATGTACCAATAAAAGAATTTAATAAAAAAAGAAAAAGCAAAAGGTAAAAAGGATTTATACTACAAAGTCTCTACGTCACTCAGTTACCCTCCCCAGGATCACCTGGTATAGTATTTCATATATTTCTCCAAAGATAGCTTACATGCATACACAAAAAATCATATGTACAGGATATTATTTGTCCTTTTAAAAGACACAAATGGTATCATACTGTATAAACTGATCAACTCTTTTTTTCACTAATGTATTATCGGTTAATGTTAAATATAACAATTACATTGATTTTTTTCACCCTTTGAATTCAGTGATTCTAGTAATTTCTACTCAACTTGGTTTTAGATTTGCAAGTTAGACAGTTACACTTTAATATGTAAAATGATCAATCTCTACTTTTATTTTATTAAGAGCCCTCATAAAGCATATATATTTTATCACATAACTTTCCAGGTTTTATAACACTGATGTCCAATAGAGTGTTCTGTAATGAAGGATTTTTGTTACTAGAAATGTTCAATAACTATTTGGTTCAATATGGTATCTGCTAACCATGTGTGGGTATTGAGTATATGATATCTAGCTAGTGAGACAAAAGAACTGTACTATTAATATTAATTAATCATAATTAATTTTAAATAGCCAGTTGTGGCTGACTACAGCATTGGACTGTGCAGATCTTTAGAGATTTATTCCCCTCTGAGATCTGTTATCATGATCAATATTATCTAAGGTGGATATCATGAATAAGCCCATTTTGTCATATTGCAGTATTCTAAATTTTTCTTGGGCTATGGGTTTAGCTCAGTGGAAGAGTGCTTGCTTAGCACATGAGAAGTATGGGTTTGATCCCCAGTGCTGTAAAATAAAGGCATAACTAGTATAAAATGAAAATGTATGGATATTGTCTTCCACCTCAAGAGTCAGCATGGCTGAACTTATTTTGAATTTTTCCGCCTATATGATTACATACTTATTTTTAACATTATAATTATCAGGGCATATTCATAGCATAAAATGGGTTCAACTGTATCAATTTCAAACTCTCATATATCATTCTTTGATTATATCCACCCTCCCTCTTACCTGTTCTTCCCACCACTAGTCCCTTTCCTTTTCCCAATAGTTTCCCTCTAATTTCATGTTGTTTTTTTCCCCTTAGGTTCCACATATGAGAGAAAACATGATACTTGTGTTTCTGAGTCTGGCTCATTCCACTTAACATGATGATAACCGGGTCATCAATTTTCCTGCAAATGACGATTTAATTCTTCTTTTTCCTGAATAATAATCCATTGTGGATATATACTACCTTTTCCTTATTCATTCATCTACTGATAGGGATGTGGACTGATTCCATAATTTGGCTGTCATGGATAATGTCACCTTAAACATGGGTATATAGATATTTTTATAGTATGCTGGATAACTGAATTCCTTCAGTCCAACAATAGTATACTTGGATAAGTTTTGATTTGCATTTCTCTGATGGCTAGAGATTTTAAGCATTTTCCATATATTTATTTGCCATTTGTACTTGTTGTGAGAAATATGTTTAGCTCATTTGCCCAAGGATTGTTTTTGATATTAAAATTTTAAAGTTATTTATATATTATGGATATTAATCTGTCAGAAAAGTAGCTGGCAAAATTTTCTCCCATTCTGTAGGCCATCTCTTCACCCTGCTGGTTGTTTACTTTGTTGTGCAGAAGCTGTTAAATTTGATTTAATTCCATTTGTCAATTGTTGCTACTATTTCTGCAGATATCAAAGTCCTATTCAGAAAATCATCACCTGTACCTTCATCTTGAAGTGTTTTCTTCTAGCAGTTTCAAAAATTCATGTTGTACATTAATGTTTTAAATCCATTTTGAGGTAATTTTTGTACAGGATGAGAGATAGGAATCTAGTCTTAATGTTCTACAAGTGGATGTCGAGTTTTCTCAGCAGTTGTTGAAGAGATTTTTTTTTTCTCCAACATGTATTTTTGATTTTTGTCAAAAATCAGATGCCTGTGTAGGTTTATTTTTGGGTTCTCTCTTCTATTCCACTGGATTTTATGCCTATTTTTTATGCAATACATTTCTGTTTTTATTACAATGACTTTATGTAGTTTATTTTGAGATTGGGTGTTATGATATCTTCCATTGTTGTTTTTGCTCTGGATTGCTTTGGCAATTCAAAGTCTTTTGTGTTCCATATGACATTTAAAGCTTTTCTTAGTTCTGTGAAAAATGTCATTAGAATTTTGATGGAGGTTACATTAAATCTATAGACTTCTTTTGGTCATATGGGCATTTTGCCAATATTAATTTTGCTGATCCATGGACATGAGATGCCTTTTCATTTTCTAGTGTCTTCTTTAATTGCTATTTTCAGTGCTTTATCATTTTTATTAGAGAGATCTTTTACTTCCTTGGTTAGGTTTATTCCTAGGTATTTTACTTCTTTTGAGGTTATTATGAGTGAGATTATTTTTCTGATTTTTTTCTCAGTGATGTCTTTGTCAGGGTGTAGGAAAACTACCAATTTTTGTATTTTGATTTTGTATCTCTCTACTTTGCTAAATTTATTTATCAGTTCTAAGAAACTTTTGTTGGATTCTTTAGGATTTTCTGGGTGTAGAATCATGTTACCTGCAAATAGGAATACTTTGACTTCTTTCCTTCCCATTCATATTCCTTGTATTTCTTTTTCTTGCCTGGTATTCTGGCTAAAATTTCCAGTACTAAATTGATCAGGAGTGGGGAGGATGAGCATCTTTGTCTCATTCTTGATTTAGAACGAAATGGTCTCATATTTTTCTCCATTCAGTATGATGGAAATGGGTTTGTTACATATATCTTTTATTTCTATATGTAGTATATTTGGTTTTTAAAAAAATCATGAAGGGATATTGAATTTATTAAATTTGTCTATCTTTTCAAATAACCAACTCTTTCGTTTCATTGGTCCATTATATTAATCTTTTAGTACTTATTTTATTCATTGGTTCTCTGATTTTTATTACTATTATTATTATTATTATTATTATTATTATTATTTTTGGTATCGGGAATCGAACTCGGGTCCTTGAGCTTGCTCAGTAGGCGGCAAAACCACTGAGCTAAATCCCCGGCCCTTATTTCTTTCCTTCTACTGATATGGGGTTTGGTTTATTCTTGGTTTTCTGAAGACTTGAGATGCATCGTTTGGTTATTTCTTTGAAGTCTTCCTGATTTTCTAATGAAGGAGTTTAGAGCTGTAAACTTCCTTCCTGTAACTGCTTTTATGTGTCCCATGGGTTTTGTTAGATTGTATTTCCATTTCCATTTGATTTTAGAAATTTGTAAATTTCTCCCCAATTTCTCCAATTTACTGCTAGTTCAATAATGGATTGTTCAACCTTCATGTATTTGTATAATTTCTGAAGTTTCTTATTCTACTGATTTTTTAATTGTATCTGATTATGGCCCACTAAGTTTAAAAAAATAGTTTCAATTATGTTGGGGGCTGTTAGGATTTGCTTTATGGTTTAAAATATAACCTAACATTTTAAACTGTTTGATGAAATAGTCTGTAGATGTCTGTTAGGTCCATTTGCTGTATAGTGTAATTTAAATTTGATATTTCTTTGCTGATTTTCTATTTTAAGGATCTGTTTATTGGTGAGAATGAGATATTGATATCACCCACTATTATTGTATTGGAGCTTATATTTTTCTTTGTTCTGCAGTATACATTTTATAAAATTGTGTGCTCTGACATTTAGTGCATATCTATTTACAATCACTATATCTTATTGATGGATTGTTCCTTTTATCATTATGTAGTGCTTCTTTATGTCTTCTGGTCAATTTTGACTTGAAGTTTATTTTGTTGGATATGAGTGTAGCTATTCCTCCTTCCTTTCAGATTCCATTTGATTGGAATATCATTCTCCATGCTTTTATTTTTAGTTTGCATGTGTTTGCCAATGAAATAAGTTTCTTGCAGACAATCAAGATTTGGGTCTTGTTTTTAGTCCAATCAGCTAGTCTATAACTTTCTTTCTTTCTTTCTTTCTTTCTTTCTTTCTTTCTTTCTTTCTTTCTTTCTTTCTTTCTTTCTTTCGTTCTTTCTTTTTTTGGTACCGAGGATTGAACTCAGGTCCTTGCACTTGCACAGCAGGTGGCAAAACCACTGAGCTAAATCCCTGGCCCTTTCCCTTTTTCATCTTAGAGATTTTAAGGTTTCTTGAGATAATTATTTTTGTTCTTATTTCTCATGTGATTGTCTACTTTTATAGTGAGATTTATTCTTTCCTGTGGTGTTATAGAGGTGGTTATCATTGTTTTTCATCCAGTGTAGGATTCTTTTGAGTATCTTTTATAATGTTGGGTTAGTGGTAAATTCTTTTAGTCTGTATTTATTTCAGAATATCTTTTCTTCTTCAGTATGCAAAGATTAATATACTGAGTATATTAATTAAGATTGGCAGTTATTTTCTTTCATGACTTGAAATATATCATTCTGTGTCTTCTTAGCCTTTCAATTTCTGCTGAGAAATATGCTGTTTTCTCTGATGTGTGTGCTAAGTGAGTTGACAGTTTTCTTTTATGGCTTTTTAAGATTCTTTGTTTTGTATGTCTGGTAGTTTAGCTATAATATGTAGGGAAGTTGAAGAGGGATTTTTTTGGTCATGTTTATTTTGGGTACTAAATGGCTCCAATATGGACCTGAATGTCCATGTCATTTTCAAAATTGGAGAAACATTCTGCTATTATTTCACTGATTAGGTTTTCTGTGACTTTAGTCTGTAATTTTCCCATTTTATCTATGCTGAAAGTCTTCAGTTTTGATTTCTTTGTTTTGTCCCAGATATCTTTTGTGCCCTACCATAGTTTCTTATTTTTTGTTACTGAGTGTAATAATTCATTTGGATTGTGTTCTTCCCAATATTTTTTTTCTGCGAGATCTAGTCTATTAGTGAGGCTTTCAACTAAGCTTTTTATTTGACATATGGAGCCTTTCGGGGGATCAAGAATGCTGTGTAGTGTTTTTCAGAATCTCTGTCTTTTTATTGAAATGTTCTTTAGTATCTTGTGTTGTATTTCTTCATTCAGGTTTTGTTTATTCATTGAATTCATTGATTATTCTAACAAACAGTATTTTTGAGTTAATTGCCATTCCATTAATTTGCATATTGTTTAATTTATTGGGAGTTATGAATATTTTTCATTGTTATTTTTTATTAGTACATGCATGCAGTACGTAATGATCACATTCCCCATGAGGAGTTGGTATATGTACACATCTCAGTTCTATATTCACTCCCTCCCACTCCCTGTATTGACTGACCTTCACTCAATCTCTTGGTTCCTTTCCAATTTGAAAAGATTTATCCCCCTATTTCCTATTGTCTGTCTTTTATTTGGCTCTTCATTTATTTTTGGGCTTCTCATATAAAAAATCATGTGATATTGAAGTTTGTGTGTCTGATTTATCTCGATTAATATTATGGTCTCAAAGGGCATTCATTTTCCTACAAATCACTTGTTTATCCTTTATGGCAGAGTAGCACTCTGTTGTGTATAAATACCACATTTTCTTTATCCACTCATCTGTTGATGGATATATAGGCCACTTACTTCCAAGATTTAGCTATTATGAATTGCACTGCTAGAAACATATGTATGTATATATCACTGTAATATGTCTTTAATTCTTTCAAGAAGATACCTAGAAGGGGAATACTAGCTGGGTCCATTGGAATTTTTAGTTTTAGCTTTTGGATAAGTCTTCATATTGATTTCCAAAGTGCTTGTAATAGTTTATATTCCCACCAATAATATAGTCTGCAGCCTTGACAGTTTTTTTTTATTATTTGACTTCTTGGTTATAGCCGTTCTTCCTGGAGTAAGGTAGAATCTCAGCATTGTTTAATCCCCATTTATCTAATGGGCAAAGAGGTAGAACATTTTTCTCATGTATTTGATGGCCATTTGTACTCTTTCTTCTGAGAAATGTCTGAGAAAATTACCCCTTTTAAAAATTGTCTTATTGTGGAGGGGGGTAATTTTTAGGTTCTTTATATATTCTAGATATTAGTCCTCTGTCTGAGGAATAGTTGGCAAAATTTTTTCCCATTCTGTATGTTGTCTCTTCACTCTGTTGATTGTTTCCTTTTCTCTGCAGAAGCTTTTTAATTTGATATGATCCCATTTAATGATTCTTGGTAGTAACTTTTGTGCGATTTGTGTTCTGTTCAGAACCTTCTTGCTTATGCCTATGTCTTCAAGAGTTTTACTTATTTTATCTTCCAGCAGAGTAAATGTTTCTGGTTTAATATTTAGATCTTCAATCAATTTTGGCTTTAGTTTAGTATGGTGAGATATATAGATCTAGAGTCAATCGTCTGTGCTTGGATAGTCAGTTTTCTCAGGACCATTTATTAAAGAATCTCTCTTTCACCCATTGTACATTTTGGTCTCTTTGTCAAAGAGCAGATAGCCAAATGTGCCTGATGTTGTTTCTGCATCATCTATTCTGTTGCATTGGCCCATATGTCTTTTTCTGTGCTATACCATACTGTTTTTTTTTTTATCACTGTAGCTTTGTAATATAACTAGAAATCTATGGTTGTGATGCCTCCTGCATTGTTTTTGTTATCCAGGATTGCTTTTACTTTTTCTGGTCTCTTCTCACCCCATATGAATTAGAGGATTATTTTTCTACATCTGTGAGGAATGCTATTGCTATTTTGATTAGGTTTACTTTAAATCTGTGTACAGTATCAATTTTGGAAGTATGGGCATTTTGACAATATTGGTTCTACCTATGGAGGAGCAGGAGATATCTTTTAATTTTCTGATGTTCTTTTCAATTTCCTTTCTCAGAGTTCAGTAGTTTTCATCGTAGAGGTCTTTTACTTCCTTAGTTAAAGTCCTAAGTATATACATTTTCTTGATGTTACTATGAATTATATTATTTTTGTAACTTCTTTCTCAATGAGTTAATTATTAGTATAGGGCCATGGTATTGATTTTTGTGTGTTTATTTTGTATTTTGCTACCTGGCTAAATTAATGTTAATTCTGGGAATATTTTGATGGATTTTTTTAGGTGTCCTATCTAACAGATCATGGCATATGCAGATAATGATAATTTGATTCTTATTTTTCTTATAGATATTTCCTTTATTATTTTCTCTTGCCTGATTGCTTCAATATTTTGAGTGCTACATCAAACAGGAGTTGTGATAATAACCATCCTTTTCTTTTTCCTGTTTATTTATTTATTTATTTATTTATTTATTTTTTGGTACCAGGAATCAAACTCGGGAACTTGTGCTTGCAAGGCAGGGGCCAGAACCACTGAGCTAAATCCCTGGCTCTTTTTCCTGATTTTAAAGGTGTCAGTTTCTCCCCATTTAAGATGATGTTGGCAATAAGTTTGTCATAAGTAGCTTTTATCAAACTGAGATAAGGTCCTTCTATATCTATCTTCTTCAGGGTTTTTATTATGATTGGATGTTGAATTTTGTTAAAGATTTTTTTTTGTATCTGTTGAGATGAAGATGCATTTTGGTTCTTGCTTCTGTTTATTTGGTGTATTACATTGATTTGCATTTTCTGAACCATCCTTACATCCCTGGATGAAGCCTACTGTAGGAGTGTATGATATTTTTGATGATTGTTGTTTTGTTTTTCAGTTTTTGTTGAGGATTTTTGGATTTCTCTTCATTAAAGATATTGGCCTGTAGTTCTTTTTTAGTTGGGTACTTACCTGGTTTTGGGATCAGGATAATGGCAGCTTCTGGGAATGAATTTGTAAGTACTCCTTTCCTTTCAATTTCATTAAAGAGTTTGAAGAGTATTGCTGTTAGATCTTCTTTAAAGTTGTACAATTCAGTGGTGAATCTTTTGGATCTTGGACATTTCTTAGTTGTAAGTTTATGTTTTATGACTGTTTCAATTTCATTACCTGCTATTGAATTATTTAGAGGTTTTTTTTTATCACTTTGGTCCTGTATTGGTAATTCATATTTATCTAAGTATCTGTCCATTTCACTGGACTCTCCAATTCACTGGAGTACAGATTTTCCAAGTAGTTTTTAATAATCTTCTTTATTTTGATGATCCTTGTTATAATTTTGCCTTTTTCATTTGATTGCACTTATTTGGGTTTTTTCTTTTTTTTATTTTGGTAAGATTGTTTAAGAATTTGTTTATTCTTTAGAAGAATTAGCTCTTTTATTCATTTATTCTTTGTATTGCTTTTAGTCTCAATATAATTAATTTCTGCTCTGATCTTCATAATTTCCTTTTCTTTTTGGTACCAGGAATCTAATTCAGGTGGTCACTCTTGCCAGGCAGGCCCTGCACCACTGAGCTACATCCCTGGCCCATAATTTTCTTTCTTGTACTAGCGTTGAATTTGGATTTTTCTTAAGCTTAAGGTCCACAATTAGGTTATTTACTTGGGTTCTCTCTGTTTTTCTAATGTAGTAGTTTAAGGTATAAACTTCCCTCTTAATACTCCTTTCACTGTGTCCCATAGATTCTGGTATGCTATATTGGCATTATCATTGGATTCTAAGAACTTTCTATTTTTTTCATTGATTTCTTCTGAGACCCATTGATCATTCAAGAGTATATTGTTTATTTTCCATACTTTTGCATAATTTCTGTGATTTCTTTTGTCAGTGATTTCTAGCTTCATTGCACTATGATCTGATAGTGTGCATGGGATAATTTTGATTGTCATTCATTTATTTAAGCATGCTTTGTGGTCTAGTATGTGGTCAATTTGGGGAAAATTCCATGTTTTATTGAGAAGAACGTGCATTCTGCTGTTGTTGGGTGGAACACTTTGTAGATATCTATTGGGTCCATTTGTTCTAAGGTTTGGTTCATGACTGATATTTCTTCATTGATTTTAGTATAGTCAATCTATTTATGACAGCCAGGTATAGAGGTCCATCAATATAACTGCGCTGAAGTTTATCTGATATTTTATGTCCAGTAGTGCTTGTTTTATGAAGTTGGATGCACCAGTGTTTGGTGCATATATATTTATAATTGTTAACTCTTTCTGTTCAATTGTTCAATTATCAACATGTAGTTATCTGCTTTGCTTCTTCTGATTAGTTTTGGTTTGAAGTCTACTTTTTTTGGAAATAGGATAGCTTCCAGCTTGTTTTTGCACTCCTGTTGTATGGAATATTGTTTTACATTCTTTTGTTTTTAGTCTATAAATTTCTTTTTGGGTTAAATGTGCTTCTTTTACATAGTACACCATTGAATTTTGTTTTTTGAACCATTCTACCAATCTTTTTCCTCTAAGTGGGGAATTGAGACCATTCACATTGATTATTATTACTGCAGGATATCAACTTATTCTTGTCATTGCATCATTTTCCAGTTGTGTATTTCTCTATTTTTCCCTTCCACTTTACTGCTCACCCTAGCTGGTATATTCATTCTATTAGATCTTTTGACATTGTTAGTGTCATCTCTTTGTAGGATATCTTTGAGAATTTTTTAGAGTGCTGATATGACATTCATGAATTGCTTAAGGTGCTCTTTGTCATAGAAGAAACCTTATTTCTCCATCAGTTTTGAAAGATAGTTTTGCAGGATATGTAAGTATGTGTTGGAATTTGTTTTCTTTCAGGACTTGAAACACTTCACTGCAAGTTCTTCTGTTCTTCAAGGTTTCTGTTAAGAAGTCTGCTATAATTCTAAAGGGTTTACCTTTATAAGTAAATTGTTGCTTTTTCTCTAAGAGATTTTAAGATTTTCTTTTTGGGAGATCAGAAGCTCTCCTGAAATTTTTTAATCTCTCCAAGTATCAACAGCCTCTTCTCTTCACTGACAAAATTGATGCCCACCTGACAAATAGTAAAGTGTCACCCAGAGTAGAGACTGATACAATCCACTAAGAGCTACAGGCAGGGGAAAGTGAGATCTGAAAGGTGGGTAAACAGGAAGGTGCTTCCATGTAAAGAGCAAGACAGTCTGTGTGTAAATTCCTAGGGAGCCTGGGTTTGGGAGAAAAGACAGTGGGACTAGTGGAGTTTGGTCCCTGTAACTCCTAATCCAGCATGGATCTGTTGATAGGATTCTTCCTTCACAAGAAGAGGCATTTAGATGATACTCACTCTGGACTAGGACATTTCAAAACTCTGAGACTTTCTCAGGGAGGGTCCCAGTACCAATGTGGTTCAAGACCATAAGTCCACAGACTCAATGAGTGAGAGGGGCTCTGATTTCCCAAGAATTAAGTTTAAAAAATTGGGCCCTTTTTCAGTACTGGGGATTAAACCCAGGATCTTGCTACTGAGCTTCATCCCCCAAGCACTTTTAATGTTTTATTGTGAGACAGGATCTCACCACACTGTTAAATTGACCTGGCTGAGCTTGAATTTGTGATCCTCCTACCTTAGCCTCCCAGTGTTGGGATTACAAGAATGTGCAATGTGCCAAGTGGGGATCCTTTATAAGATGGCTTTCTTTTAAACTACTATATGAATAAGGAAGAAAGTGGTGAAATATTTTTCATCAAAGCTAGCTTGTTATGCAGATCTCAGGCCTTGTCTCTTTTTTCAGATTTCCTGTCTGGTGCCAGACTTCTCTGAAGCTGTAGTGATCACAGGAGAAGGAGCACTTCTCCTCCTCCACCAAGCTATCTAGTGCACTGCACTGGGTTAGGATATTTATATTATTATTCTAAAAACCAATATTTCTGGGTTTCACCTGTTTACTGAATCTCTACTCCTACACTCTAGCACTGCCTTATGAGTCTCTGACCTCAACATGGAGTTGCACATCTGTTGAGTTTTTCAAGATTCTGGAGCAGGAGGTGGATGTTGAATACTTCTAACCTGCCATCTTCATCCTCCTGACTAATATATTTCTAACTTATCTTTCTTATGTGTGATTGGCCACTTGCACTTTGTTAAACAGAAAAAAAGGTAAAGCAAGAACAATTTGAATAGGTTTTGTTTGATTGATTATGTTTTATAGAATCACAAAAATTGGAAATATAAGAAGGGTCCCAGATATCAGTATAATTCAAGAAAATATAGGAGTTGAGGTTAATCAATTTGAAGAAAAATATGATTTGGTTTGATTCATTTAAAAACAGGTCCCAACAGGGGCTGGGGATTTTGCTTAGTGGTGCCACACCTGCCTTGCAAGTGCAAGGTCCTGAGTTCAATCCCTGATACCAAAACAAAACAACAACAACAAAAACAAACCAGTTCACAACCAATCATAGGTTAAATTTAGAAGGTATGAAAGGAAATATCCTATTATATTAACATTGAACATTTAGCCCTCAAAGGAATTTTTCTAAGAAAAAATATGTTTATATGTGTGTGTAGAAATAGAAATATACTATTTCAGCCATTGAATTCTTGGTGGGGATTATGGGATTGGAACAGAAGAATGTTGTTTTCAGAGTTGTTGGGACAACTCCATGACCTTTTCCCAACTAGTGAAAGAGTAATCTCATTTAAGCAGAAGAGATTCTGCTAAAGAAAAGGATGATATTAGTCTTATTGTGCTTAATGAACAGTAGGAAATGCTATTTCCATATAATTGGCTCTCAGGGATCCCTTGCCTGGTTCCCCTCAGCTCTCCTCGTATTTCCTTGGGCCATAGTGCCACGTGTAGTGTAGTGACCTCTCCATCCTCTCCATAAACCTGTTCTAGGATCCTGCCTCAGCACCACCACACACAGGGCACTGAAGAGCTCCTGTAGCAGTGGCCCTCCCATTCTCTACTGTTTGCTTGTTTTTCTACATAAGAGTTTATTTATTCATTAATTTTTTCTTCTGCAGCATTTACAAAATCAACAGATTCCACATTAGATAGTTAAAATTTCTTAATACCATTCAAATATTCATTTGAGATGTGAAGGAAGAAAGGAGGAATTAAGAGTAATTTATATACTATCAAATTTAATTTATTTAAAATTATAGTTGGCTGAATCCAAACACTGACTAAACCTGCTATCTTTTGCTCATCAGTACAGGCTTGCACAACAAGGAAATCGCTGAAGAGCAACACCATCTGCTAAGAGATAAAGGAAGGTGAGGCTGTCATTTGCAAATTTTATAGCAACCTACTCTGAAAGAGATGAATTGCTTCTTAGAATTCTCATCAGTGAATTCCGTTCTCACATTTCTCACTTTGTTTATATCATTAGTCTTAGGAATTCAGTCTTCCTTGCTTCTTCTCCATTTCTTCCCAGCAGCCCATCCAATTCTTCCCACTCCAAAAGTATCTCATTAAACAATATATTTCCCACCAAAACGTGATCTCTCTGACTGAGTCAGTGCCAGTTCATTAATCGCATGTCACGACCAACTCTGCTGTCGGATGTCTTCTTCCCTTACAAAATAATCCCTAAGCTTACATTTTACCGATGTATCATCAGTTGACAAGGTAATGCGGTGATGGAGCTGATGATTCCTGGGGAAATGCCACCCACCTCAGCCAGCCTTGCTCCTCTGCCTCACTCTTCCACACGTGGTCATTCATAAACATAGCATGAAGGTTGCAGATTAAAGGTGTGTAGACTATGTGAAATGTACTTGAAAACATTGGAAACTTTCTTTTGTAGATCTTGGCAATTTGCAGCTCATATGCATCAGTGGGTTTATTTAATTCAGTCAGAAGCCTTTGAAAATGATGATGCACACTTCCCACCTTTTCAACTTTCAACATATGAAGGGGTGCTCATTGAATTAGTCTGTCAACGTGAATACTATACTTTTTTTTTTTTGGTATGGTGAACTTGGGACCTTGTACTTGTGAGGCAGGCGGCAGAACTACTGAGCTAAATCCCCAGCTGTGAGTGCTAAATTTCTGAGAAGTCTTTTTGGCTAGTAGCTAAATGCTGGCAATCTCAAATATGATCTCTTGCTTATTCTTCGGTATTTTACACCAAATACTTTTAAGAATCCACCTTACATTCAGCTTCTTCTAGGAAATTCTTTCTTCTTTCTGTAACATACTCCAATATGTTTTATTTTATTTTTATTTTTAGTTATTTTAATTTTACAAATTTAGTTGCTTAAAAAAACTTGAAAAATATCAGTATAGTTTTGATGATTGAACTGGAAAGCTTTTGAAGTAATCTTACACCAAAAGAAAAATTTTATTAAAGTATAATTACCAATTATTTAAAATACATGGGAAAAGACAAACATACAAAGGCAACTTTGTATCATACAACTAATTTCTAAGCTCTATACTTTTTAAATACAAAACAATGATCAATATTCCTAATAGTTTATTGACACAAATTGACAAGTTGGTCTACAACTCTTTTCACTCATCCTGTTTATAAATGTTACTGGGTTTTAATGTCTCATTTTATATTAGAACTTTGTGTTTACTTCTCCAAGTAGTATGTAGTAATTTCTTACGCTAATATTAACAACTATAGGAAGCTTCCTTAAGTCACAAAAATTTAGCATGGTCATGGCTCTGGAAATAGTTACCATTTGGTATCATCTACACTAAGACCCACATATTTAAAGGAAACTATGGAACTTGACAGCAGGAGGAATAAAAAAGATACTGTCATCTTTTACTGCTGACTTGCTGAAAAAAAAAAAAGACTCCATTACTTCCTTTGGTACTATTGCTAGAGAAGCATTTTCTGCCAGACCGCAGGTGGCTAGATAGTTATCCATTTTATGTCTCCTTTCCTAAAGAATGATAGCTTTACCAATTAAGTTGCTCAATCCAATAAGCAGACACTTTTAAACTACTATATACTTTAACTGCTTGAATACATTATTTTCTTAATTGAATTAGCAGCTTTAGGTCTAGAAAAGCACTACAACCCACTGTATTCCAAAATTAGAATGCTGACTCAGAGGCTGCCTGTCAGATACCTGGTGTATCCCCAGTCATGTAAGTGGACCTTCACGAATTCTGTAATGTAATGTATGCAAAACTGACCTTATCTATCAACACACAATCCAATATGTTCTATTTTGAACTAAAGATTCAGTACATTGGAGGGTGATTGATTTAAATAATAAAGTTTATTTTTTCCAGCTAAACTGTATTCCTTAGTGGCAAAAAACCATATTTCATTTCTAGGAGCTGTCAGTGATATGCTTATGTTGAAGTTTGGAAATTTTGAATATGTTGTTATGAAACCCTGTTATACTTTGTGGTGATACTAACTTCTGTCTTCTACAACAAGTTGGCTATAATCTATGGCTCTTCGCTTGTGATGGTCACTCTCTGCATAAAGAGCAGTGTGCCCTGTACTCAGACCAGGGCTGGACACAGGTGTCATTATGTTAGTCCAGTTCAGATGCAAACAAGAAAGATCAGGGAAAAACTTCTTGAAGGAGACATAAATTAGTGAGTCAAATTTTGAACCTAAGCCTATTTGAATCTCAGGACTTCTATTTACTATCTAAGAGTTTTGTACTTTAAGGTTCTAAACTAAAACATCTGCTAGGAATTTTTTCCAAAATATACTTGAATTTGTGCTTATTCCTCTTGGTCCTATTACTGTTCATCAACTTCATCTCTCCCTACACTTTGCCAAACAAAAAAAAATCATCTTTCTTTTTTGGAGTGTTGAGTTGTGTTTATGGCACACTTAGGACACATGACAACTAAACACCTTACATTTTCTGTGCTTCAGTTCTGAAGGGCGATGTTTATCCCAATAATTTTTCTAGTAATTATTCTATATAACCAGGACAATAGCTTTAATTCTACTCCAAAAGATACTGAGGCCATGTCTCAGCCAACTCCAATGAAAAGTGTTCTTTTGCTCTCCTCTTAATGCTCTGCTTTGCCAGTGCTCCTGCCTGTAAACTCCCAAGTCCTCTAGATGTCCTACATATTATTTTGTAGTAGCTTAAGGTCAATGAGAAAGCTATTTACCTTGCTGCATTGATATGCTGGAAATGAAAAAAATGTTGAACCAAAAGGGGTCATTTTGATGATAGCCTTCTAATTTTATTTATCTGTTTGTTCACTTTTTCTTTTTTTTTACTCACTGGGTAGTTTCGCCTAGTCTCAAACTTCTAATGAACATTTTGCCTCAGCCTTCCAAGTGCTGGGGATGCAGGTGTGCACCACCACACCCAGCTTAATCTTTTATAAGGAAATGAAACATAATTACTTTGACTGTGCTGTCAGGATAACAATATTTTGGTATCACCACAGCAATTTTTATATTGGCTTCAGACTCATGAGCTAGATGGCAGGGTAAAATGCTTATAACACATAATGGGAGGAGGTGGGGTGTTCTTTCAAGGTAACTGTTAAACCCATTTCCTCTGGAGTGTTTTACTCTGTGTATGCATGGTATTACTGTGGGTAGACTCATAGAAACAACTGTTGCTTTTATGGAGCTGGAGTTATACTTTAACTACAATAGGTTCTCTTACACTTGTTAAAGTAGGTTAATTTGTGGTGGAGAGGTAGGTAGCTCAGTGATAGCACTTCTCTGCAATGTGCATGGCACTGTGTTTAATTTCAGAATCACAAAAACAAAACAGAAGAAGGGTATATTTATTATCTTTAATTGCACAAGACAGAACTGAGGCAGAGAATGATTAAATATGGGGTGATATATGTAGCAAATGGTACTACAGGTGAGATTTCAAGGCAGATAGGGTGAGGAACCTGAATGTTTATTAGCTACCCCTCACCACATCAAACAACCTTCTAGTTTAAAATGATGCATTTTTTTTTTCTGTTTAAGTAATGAGATCCTTTTCTTTTACATTTTCAAAAGACAAAAGACGTTGCTCACAAAATGTGAGAAGCCAGGTGTGGACAAATACTATGTCTTAGACCTGTCCTCTGCAAGGTCACAAAGAAATTGGAAAGAAGGTTTAGCCTGTAGACAGCCTGATACACCTAAGAACAAGGTGTGTGGGAGTGAGTGGGGGTAGAGACAGGGTGATTTCCTCTGTGCATAGAGCCCAGAGAGACAATAAAATAGTACTGAATTGTGTAAGTCAGCTTTGTTTCTCTGTAATGAAATACTTGACACAGGCTGCCTAGGAAGTAATGAGAGGGTCCTTTGAGTTCCTGTTTCTTCAGGTTCAAGTCCAAGAGCAATGTTTATTTGGATCTTTGGCCCGAGTGGCACAACAAGGTGTGAGCCTGTGTTGGAACAAACTGTTCACATCACTAGCCAGGAAGAAGAGAAGAGGTCTCTGGGGTCCCATGATACCCTCTGAGGGGATGCCCCAAGTGACCTATGAACCCTCCATATAGTCTGTGTGTTAAAGGTCAAAAGCATATTGCCCCTTAAGCACCAAACTTTTACATATGGACCTTTGACTGTCAGTCACTATTCCCAAACAGTCTATCATACAGGGATTTAGATGAAATGAGAAACCAAGAAGAAAAAGTGGTGAGTAAAAAAAGAAAGTGTTTTCTTTGGAAGACCCTCTGCCCCAAGTGACATCTGTGGCCAGGAAAAGGGGGATATAACTCAGTATCTCCCTGATCACCAAGGACAAGGGTTGTTTTTCCTGTGAATCCTTTTTTAGGTTCCCCATTTTATACTGTACAATTCAGTGATTTTTCAGTACATTCACACATACATGTAATCATCACCATGATTTCATTTTATAATAATTTTATCACCTCTGAAAGAAAGTGTATTTCATCCCTCTTTCTCTCCAGAGGCTATAAAACACTAATCTCCCTCCTAATTCTAAGGATTTGTCTATTTTAAACATTGAATACAAATGAAATCATGAATATTTGTATTTTCATGACTGGCATCTTTCATACAATATTATGTTCTCAAAGTTCATTCATTTGTAGTATGGATCAGTGCATCAGTCATTCTCATGGCCAAATAATATTCCATTTTATATGTATATAATTTTTGATTCACTGGTCAAATAATGGATATTTGTATTGTTTCAATTTTTGGCTGTCATGAATAATGCTGCTCTGATATTACATGTACATTTTGCATGTGGCATGTCTTAATTTGCTACCGGAGACCCCTGCAGTTAGGTTCCAGTCCCCTGTCCAGTGTACAATGCAGGCTTGAGAAATAAATACACTAAGAGACAGAGCTAAGAGAGAGAAAGCAGGATGCCAGGACAACCAATGCCAGAGTAACTGACAAAGGTGCTGGCCAGTCCCAGGCACTGAATTTTATTGGTAATCATTGGGGTAAAGGAAAGCTGCATGCAATTTCCATGGAAATTAATGCAAACAAGGTTCTTAAAGCACGTGACAAAGCATTCTTGAATTAAGAACAGAATAGACAAAATATATGGTTGTAATTAGAACATTGTCCTTCTAGACAGAAGGTTTTAGTTGTGGGAATGGAATTTGGGTGTGAGTTATGCTGATCTTGGCACATAGGCTTCAGTCAGACTCACTTCTATAAACAAGCCCATTAGGTTAACTCTTTACAGCTTGCTTTGGGCATAATCAGTATTATGGTCCTCTGCAATTTGTTTTATGTACCTCTCTACAGTGGAACCACTGGGACATCAGGGAATTCTGCTTAACATTTCATTTCCATGGTGGCTGTACTCTTTTACATTCCAACATAAGGTTCTGATTTCTTCACATCTTCCTTAACATTTGCTACTATCATGGACTCTTCTTAACATCAGCACTGAGTTTGATGTTTTATAAAAATGTCACAAAATTCATTTATAAAAATGCTTGAGAAACAATTGGCTGTATATAAGCAATGACAGGGAAAAAGGTAGTTATATTTTCACATAGAAAGTTTACCTGCTTTCACATTGAAAGTTTTCCTGCCTGCTTCCCCAACTCCTAAGACATGCTTTTTTTATGTTCTTTACCAAAGTATGTGTTGAGTTCCTGAATAAGATTTCTAGGTAAATGTTCCCTTATTAGAATTGAGGCATGAACTAACAGAGTGTTGATGAACTAAAGTATTAGTCCAACTATAGAAAAAAGGGAAGGAGAAAAATATTAAAAAGTAAAGAATTCCATACATGAAGAATGTAGTCTGCTCACCTGAGCCTGTGTTCCTAGCTATAGTCACAAGATAAAATGAACCATTATATACAGCAGCAAAGGCTTATTTGATTCTCAGAGAGAAAGTGATCTAACTTCCCCATAAGATGGAAACATGAGAATCAGCCTGAAAATGGAGGGAATAAATAATACAAGAAACTAGGACAGATTGAAGCTTCAGAGCTACAATCTATAGAAGGGAACTTTAGACTAAGGCTAAGTTTTCCTGAGACAATGTGGATTGTCATGAAATAGTTGAGTTTGGATAAAAGACACTAGTGTTTAGTGATCAGAAAACTGCTTAATATGAGACTAGATTTGTTTAAATGAATAGTCACTCCCTGCTTTTTCTTCTGTTACCATAAATGCTCCTGGTGTGTGTTAAACAAGATTGAGACATCCTGAAATATATCATCATAATAGAGTCAGCAACTCTCAGGTTTTACAAGTGAACACTTGCCAACTTAGGCCTGTTGATATTTTCCAAGGTTATGACTATTTCATTGTTTTTAGTAGTCCAGGAAAAAAACAAAGAAATAATCAAAACCCATTGGAAATTATACTTCAGAAAACACCTGTGATTCTTAATTTACAGGTTAATTAGGAAATATCCCCCAGATTTCCCAAACCCTACTTCCTGGTAAAGGAAATGGTCTCAGTATTGCTAAGTTGCAAATCTAAGAGAGCACATTATTATTTCCTTCTTATCAAGAATGCACTTGTAAGTAGCCTGAGGCTCCTTGGCTGTGTTCCGGTTCCTGCTCATGGCATGGTGAGGTCCCGGGAGTGGCTTGGAGCCCCACCTTCATCTCGTGCTCCATTTAGCAGTGCGGACACCTGTAAGGCCCAATTCCATCCCCCTCCCCCTTCCAGCTCTTCTGCAACCTGGTCCCTCACTACAGAGGCACAGGGGATTATACTTCACATAGTTAAATGTGGTAGATTAATAACTACCACAAATTGTCATTTGCTAAGCTGTGCTTGATGCTGTGGTATTGCTGATTGTAACATTTGGCCTAACATGTTGTGATTGATCTAATCAGTTTTCCTTCCTGGTATAAGGAAAATAAAATAGTGTCAGAGTCATTAGAGCCTCAAAACCTAAACACAAGCCATATCTGGAAGACACCTCTGAAAAGCAATAATTCCACAA
>NW_004624792.1:9480161-9490797 GCF_000247695.1 Heterocephalus glaber
CAGTTCAGTGGGTCCAGGTGGTTGAGTATCAGAGTGTTCCATCTCATTTCCCTTTGGGGTTGCTGTAGGTGATCTGGAAGTCTGGTTTTGAGTCTCATTTACATGTTTTCTCATTTTGACTGGGGCAGGGGGCTGTTAACGCCTGCACAGATTACCTCCTCTGAGCTGGTAGAGGTGGGACATGGGCCGCAAGCAGCGGTAAGGATGGTGACCCAAAATCCCTTTCCTGTGGGCTGGGAGCAGCAGGAGGGATGGTGGCCGGGAAACCCCTTCCTCTGGACCAGGAGCAGCAGGACAGAAGGTGGCCCAAAAGCCCTTTCCTCTGGGCTGGGAGCAGCAGGAGGGATCTTGACCAGGAAGCCCCTTCCTCTGGACCAGGAGCAGTGGGACGACAGCTCAGATGCCCCTACCTCTGGGCCGGGAACAGTGGGAGTCAGTACCTTGGTCTGATGGTCTGGTGTCCTCTGCGTCTTTGTATTATGGAATCAGGTGGCTGCCTGTCTGCAGCGGGGTGATTCGGTGTCTTCTGCATGGCTCAGGACCTCGGTAGGGCATGCACAGTCCTGCTTGTCTGCAGCGGGCTGATTCGGCTTGTGTTCCATGCGACTCCAAGAAGACTTTCAATAAGACACCGGAACTCTATTTTTCCATCCACAAAGCAATTCTTTTTTAAAAAAATTGATGTTGTGCAAAAACTAAGAATTTTTAAACAAGACACAGAGTGCTTTCCATTTAGTCGGGCTAACTTTGGACTTTGACCTAGATGTGGAAAACATAGAAAGTGTGTGAGATGCAGATTCAGGAAAATTAAACTGCTATTATTTTATTTTTTCATCAATAATGAGCCCTTCTAGGCCCTACAGAAATGGATGCTTTGAGCCTTGTGTGGGCCTCATTACTGAATCAGTATACTTGGTAAGTCATCCTCATTATGTCAAGAGGTGTCCACTACTCAAAAATGTAAATTAGGAGGTAAGTGTCCTTGTACAGATAACCTACAAAACTCATCAACAGACAGCACTGAGAATCTAAACATGCCATAGATTGGGAGAAGATAGAGACAAGGTAGTTTTTAAAAGGTATATGTATTTCTTCCCCATTCCCCTGCCCTCCCTTCACCCCCTCCACCCTTCCCTATTTACAAAGACTTTGTTTCCATATTTTCTTTTTCTTATTTTTTCTTTTCCCTTCTTTCCAAATAAGAACCACGATACATCATGTAAAGGTACAAGATCCTAATGATGAATGTTACTGTATTGTATACATAAAATGTACCAATAAACAATGGAACAAAAGGTATTTGTATATAGAATAGACAAAAACTACAACTGAAAAAGGAAAAGATGAATAAATAGGCAAAATATTTATACCAGCACTTCTTTAAAGACTAGGTACAAATGACCAACAAGCACATAACAAAATGCCCAGCACCATTAGTCATTATAGTACTGTGATTTCAGAACACAAAGACATACTATATAATAGCCATTGGAATAAATAAAGTAGAAAGAAAGAGTACACCAAATTGGCAAGGATGTGGAGTGGACAGAACTCTCCTACAGTGTTCAATCTCTTTGGAAAACTGCTAGGTTTGCAATACAAAGTAGTCATTTTTCCTTCCTTTTCCCCTTGGCCTGCCTTACATTCTTCCTCTATCTCTAGATCTCCTTCCTGTCTCTCAAACTCCACTTCCCTGTTTCCTATCATATCTCTTTGATTTTGCCTTTAAGTTATGTATATTTTGAGTTTCCTGTATAAATCAAATCATGTGGTATTTAACTTTCTCTGACTGATTTATTTCACATAGCATTATTGTCTCAAGGAAGATCAATGTCCCTACAAATGACACAAATTTATCCTTCTTTATTGCTGAATGGTACTCCCTTGTGTCTATCACTTTTTTCTTTCCCCCCATCTAAGTCATTTGTAGAAAGTGATACAACCCAACTTTAAAATGCAACACAATGCTGCCGTAATCAAAGCAACATATTATTCGTGAAAGAATGGGCAATAAAATCTATAGACTAAAAAGGAGCCTAGAAATAGACCTACACATGTATAATCAACTGATCTTTGACAAAGGAGCAAGGGCAGCTCAGTGGACAAAATATATTTTTTTCAATAAATGATGCTAAAGTAACTGGACAACTATGTAACAAGATGCTAATGTTATACCTTTCAAAAAGTTAACTCAAAGTTAATGATAGATTTAAACCTAAAAGGTAAAGCTACAAAACTTAGAAGAAAATACAGGAGAAAATATTGGTGACTTTGAGCTTTATGATGAACCTTTAGACAGAATACCAAAACTGTGATCTAAGAAAGAAAAAAAATTGATAATAAGCATAATTAAAACCATAAACTTCTTGCTGCAATTGACACTGCTAAGAGAATTAAAACACAATTCCACATATGAGGGGGGGAAGATATTTCCAAAACACGCATATAACAAGGACTTGTATCCAAAACACACAAAGAACTCTAACATTCAGTATTAAGGAAATTAAACAACGAAAGTAAAAAGTCACCAAAGCATCTGAACAGAGACTCCAACAAAGAAGATATATAAGTGGCAAATAAGCAAATCAAAAACATGTGCAGCATCAGACATTTTTAAGGGAATTGTACATTAAGACAATGATGAGATAGCTATTTAATAAAATGGGTGAAATTCACAGCACTGCTGAAGACAGAGAGAATCAGGAACTCTCAGTTTTTGGAAGAATACAGAATAGTACTGACATTTTAGGGGGACAGCTTGGTGATTTTGTAGTAAAATTAAATATAAACTTACCATGCAATTTTGCTCCCAGCTATTTAACCAAATGAGGTGAAAACTTGTGTCTATACAGATAACTCCACAAAAATGTTTACATAAACTTTTGTCATAATTGTTGAAAATTGGAAGGAAAAAAAGTCCATCATCATTATGGAATTTTTTCAGCACCAAAACAAATGAGCAATCAAACTCTGAAAGGAAAGTGAACCTTAAATGTGTATTTTTAAGTGAAAGAAGCCAATCTGAAGAAGGCTATGCATTAAATAAAACTATGGATATGGTAAAAATGTAAGTGATTGGCAGGGCTTCCAGGAATGGAAGAGGATAGAGAATACTAAGGGGTAAAGCACTGGGAATTGTTAGGGCAGTGAAGCTTTCCTATGTTACACTGTACTGGTGGATACATGACAGTATACATTTATTAAACCCCATAAAACTATAATAAAATGAGTAAAGCCTAATGTAAATTCTAAACTTAATTAATGATGTATCTATATTGGTTAACAAAACGTTGGGGCTAGGGATTTAGCTCAGTGGTTCCACCACCTGCCTTGCAAGTGCAAGGTCCCAAGTTCAATCCCCAGTACCAAAAACAAAACACAAAAACAAAACAAAATGTAAAACTGTAACACACTAAAGCAAGATGTTAATAGTAGGGAAAATTCTGGTGGTAAGGGGGAAACAGTGTATATGTGAACTCTGTGAATATGCTTAATTTTTCTGTAAGTTTAAAATAAGCATAAAAAATCAGTTAATTAAAAAAGTAATGCCAGGCATAGTGGTGCACACCTATAATCCCAGGACTTGGGAGGCTGAGGCAGGAGGATCACTAAGAGTTTAAGGCCAGCCTGGGCGACATACTGAGTACAAGGCCAGCCTGAATTACATAGTGATACTTTGTCTCAAAACAAAAAAAAAAGTAGTGATATTGAGACTATCGGTGGCTTAAAGTTTAAGCAGGTCTGATAGCTTTAAATTGTGTTCTTGTGAACCCACATCCTCCACATTAAAAAAAAAAAATCCTACTGCTTTGATAGGAAACCATAGGGAAGTGTGCATGAAAAGGAAAGCCCACAACAAAAAAGACCCCAAAAAGTAAATCAACAGCTGGAAACATGGCCCTGTCATTTGACCTGATAAGTAAATGTAGCCAGCCCCAAAGCATTCTGGATACCCTTGCAGGATGAACATGAGACATGTGCATAAAGTCACCTTCTTCAGCTGTGCAACTCAGAGGATAGCATCCAAAGCAGAAACAAGCCTTCCCCATGATACCCTGTCTAAGTTCCTATTGCACAGTATTGTAAGTAAATAAAATATCCGTTATGCTAGGCAACTCAAAGTTCTGTTACTATAACAACATACCTAAGATAAAACCCTAAGAAGAGAAAGAATTTATTTGTGGGTTTTTGTTTGTTTATTCATTTTTTTATTATTAGTGCATGTTGGTAATACATAATGGTGAGGGAAATTTTGGCAGATTGCTACATGCATTTAACACATCTTCATCTTTTCCGATCACAATATCAACCTTCTTTCCCCTCCCTCTTATTTGCCTCCCTTTATCCCAAAGTCTACCTCTTAGATTCTTGTCATTGTACCCTTATTTCATTTATTTGATTTCTCTTATAGACGAAAACATGCAGAAATTCACATTATGAGTTGGTCACCATAATGTATCATGATGGTCTCTAATATAATTATCAATTTTCCTGCAAGTGACATGATTTCATTTCTTGATCCATTCATCTGTTGAGGAAGATCTAGGCTGTTTGAACTGCTTAGGTTTTGTGATGTGCTGACTTTAATGTTTCCCATTACACACTCAGGAGTGGTATAGCAGGATCAAGTAGTATTTCTATTTTTAGTTTTTTGAGGAGTTGGAGTTTCCATACTGATTTACACAGTGGTTCAGTAGCTTACTTTCCTACCAACTGTGTAGGAGGGTGAAGGAAAGGTTCAATTTGGCTCACAGTTTCACAGACCCCATTCCATTGTTTAGTGTCCCTGTTGCTTTTGGCCAGTGGAGAGCCAGCACGTTATGGCGGAGAGCACCATGTGGAACAATCTGCTCCCTTTATCATGGCCAAGAAACAAAGGGAGAAGAAAGCGGAGCCAGGGTTTCGATATGCTCTTCGAGGTCAGGCTGCTGTAGCTGGAAGACTTCCAACTGGACACCACCTCTTAACAGATCCACCAGCTCCCCATAGCACCACAGGCTTGGAGCCAAACTCTTAACACAAGGACTTTGGGGGGTTCTTATGTACACACAGACACAGCAGCAGGTAAATAAAACATGAAGTATGTTAAAAGATGTCAGACAAAACAAGTTTTAATCTGGTTCTCATTGCTCAAGCATTTCTTCTCCTCTCTAAATGCTCCCGGCAAGTGTGAAATGTAATTAATTCAGAAAGCAATACATTTTGATAAACATGCTGCATATGTTTCATACATCCTACCAGAATCCCAGCTGTAACTATCAAGGCAGGTATAGCAGTCCAGACAACTACTTACAAAGTCATTAAACCTGGAATTATCTGAGGAAACTCAAGGTTTAGCTGATCTCAATCTGAAGAACAGTGTTTAGTTGACAAACCTAACTATCCACAACAAAAGAAGAGTCATATGTGGTGGACCCCAGCCTTCATTTCTAATTCTTCCTCACTAGGACTCTTCTATAGTCTTAGTGGAATATTATTCTATCATGATGCTGAGAGCAGGGAATGCAAGAAAGCCTCTGCCATGAGGATCTTTCCTGGAAGACAAGGTGGGAATTCATGACCTGGGCTGTGCTGAACCTGATTAACCTCACAATAGGCAGGTTTTGCAAATGGTTCCTGATGCTGTTATAAAGATGAATTAAAAAATCCAAAGAGGAAGTGGAAGGGGGAGGGGTGGGGAAAGGAAAGAAGGAAAAGGAATAAATAGGAGAAAAGGAAAATATGGAAACAAAGTCTTTGTAAATAGGAAGGGGTGGAGGGGTTGAAGGGAGGGCAGGGGAATGGGGAAAAAATAACCAAGATATATCATGTAAAGCAACAAATTCCCAATGAGGAATGCCAGCATATTGTATACCTAAAATGTACCAATAAAATTAATGAATAAAAAATGAATCAAAATAAGGATAACAAGAGAATAATCCTTATTACTCATTAATTACAGATGTTACAGCTTTCCATATATACTTCAGATTTTCACTATGGCACCTGCATCAGTAGGATAGAAAGTGGAGTTCTTCACCCCACAATTGCCTGTTTGTACTGCTTTTGAAAACACTTTGTCTAAGGAAACACTTCTTTTGCCTCCTACAGAGGCTACAGTTTGTGGCTTGTATGTGTAGACCCTTATTCAGCTGGACTTTTGCTAATATTTTTAACTAGCACAGAGAAAAATGGGTCTGTAGTAAAGTGGACCCCCATGGTGTAAAAATCAGGCATCTCTGCTCTTCCTGTGGAATCTCATTAGTCCTCTCCCCAGATAGTCCTAGGCCTTGGACTTTAGAATATTCTAGTTGAACTTAGTAAGCCCAATTGCTTCCTGAGTTTCTCAATCTCTCAAATCCCTCCACCAACCATAGCCATTCTGGCACCAGCCTCCTTTTCTACATTCCAGTGCAGACTGCATTCCAGTGTCTGTGTCAGTGGGTTGGTGCAGCAAATTTTAGCTTTTCAAAGAAAGGCTCAGCTGGGGAAAGGCATCTGCACAGTTGTTTTTGACTTGCTATCATGGACAGAGTAAAGCTGAGAGCAGTAAACAGTGAGCATTATGCATTTCTTTTATTTGAGGTTTGTAGTATAAAATAGAATCTTAATTGGTGAAGAGAGAAAGGAAGGGAGGAAAGAAAGAAGAATGGAGGGAGGGAGGGAGTGGAAGAACCAGGAAGAAGGGGAAGGGAAGAAGGAGGAGAGAAGCAGGGAAGGAGGGAGAAAGGAATAAGAGAGGGGTTGAGGGCAAAAAGTAATGAAAGAAGCAAGGAGAAAGGGATAAGAGGGACTCAGGGACAAAAGAAAGAAGAGGAACAGTATGGATCAGGGAGAAAGAACATTGTCTCCTCCAGGGCTCAAATCAGAGGGTAAATGAAACAGGGTCATTCAGCAATTTAATTAATGTACTATATGTTAGAGAGATAAATAGAAATTATTTCATATATCAGCTCATAAAATTGAAAAAAAGATTGAAAGCAAAGTGTCTGGTTTAATAAGGGTAAGGATACTAACAGATTTTATAGTACACCAAAAAAGAAGTGGGGAAGGTGCTAGAGTTAATGAAAAGTGGTTCAAATTGAGGGGGAAAAGAGGTGTGGTCATATGGACAGCAGTTGGAGGGACACTTATAGAGGAAAAAATGTGAGAATTACAGAGAAAGAGAAGAGGAGCAGTTAGACCACAGGTTTCAGCAGGGTTCTGGAGGCTGAGACCTTATCCCTCAGGTTGCTTTGATTGAGGTCAGACTACTAGACCCATTTCCTGGGCAGTCTTGGGAAACACTTACAGCCACAGTTTCTTCAGTGGCAATCCAGGCAGCTGGAGCCAATGGTTTTCTGAGACCCTTGTTAGTCTTAGCATCACCCATTCACTGAGGCCTGAAGCTGCCTCCATGCTGGGGCCACTGCTCAGAAAACCTCCCAAAGACATAGGCTGTGGTTCATTTTTCCTAAGTTGCTGAATTGGCTTATATTTTTCTCCCTTTAAGGATATTTTGTCATTAAATTTATACTTTCTGCTCAATTTGGATCTAAGCTTATTTTTGGTGTCACGAGTCTCTCATGCTGTAACAAAGGGTTCTCCAGTTACCTGCTTATCAAAGCCCACGGTACAAGCCTGGAGGCTCTAGGAAATGAGATACAGTGCTATTAACCAAGCAAGAGTCTAAAAAGTGTTGAATCCAGAGATTCTGCCCGGGTCAGTGGTGCAAACTCATCAGACTTATCTACTGTCCAATATGTTGCTTCATAGGAAAGAAACAAACTAGAATTTCTTCGTCTAATTACACAGCACAATAAACAGAGACAAGATGAACACCCTTGTGGTCTATATTTGCTCAACATATTGAAGAACAAAAGTTTTCAGAATAACTGGTATTTGCCCATAGAGGCAAAATAAGGGAAAGATCCCCAAGACTTTGGGGGTGATGGTGTTTAAACAATGGTCTCAAATCTCCTGGGCAGATTCACTGGGAATCAGTGTTGATACCTTACACATTGAGACCGAACACATTCTATGGTTGGCCTCTCAAGTTACATACTCACATTTTAAAATCTGTATTTATCGGCAGATATTTCTGAATGAGTATCTGAGCAGCATGAATGTACAGTTCGCTCATTTTGCCTTTTATCTTTTAAGAATAGGATAATGGCAACAGGTAGCCATACAAAATATATTTCATTATCCAGCAACAATAAACAAATAAATTATCAATGAACAAATGATTACTTGTGGTTCTCATGAAAGAACATATGCTAGTACTGGTCTTTGCACCTTGCCCTCTCTGAACTCACTGCCTCACTGCTAAAAGGAACATATAAATGAAGCCTGGCTGATTTTCCATATTTAGCTACATTTAAAAGAAAAAGATTTCAGCTCATAGAGATGAGAGATGAGAGGGACCTGAAGTTCTTTACGTCCAGGTTGCTCATCTAGACAGAACCATATCTGGGGCTTAAGAGCTGAAATAGAATTGAGGCCAGCTAGTACTTAGTCTCCATCATGTTTACTAGGTCTTGTTATCTTGATTTCAGAGTCCTTCTTTCACTCATTTGTTGCCTGTACCCAGCCATATAAGCTGTATTTGAAATTCTGGGAATATTCTTTCTTTAGAAAATTTTACACACTCAAAAGATAAAGATAAGAAACTTCTTGTATAGTTTTTCATTTTTTATATGTAAATATGAAGGAGAGACTGACAGTTGAGACAGAATGGGGTGAATTTATTCCTCCCTGATCCTCCTAAGCACAAATATGAGCTCCAGCAGTTACAACAAAAGAGACAGCCATGGGTGTATTCTGTCAGTTGCTGAAAAAATTGCAAGCTGGTTCATGACCCGAGTTGTGGAGGAACAGCACAGCAGAAAGATGTCTCATAGTCTCCTGCCCAGGTGAAAATAGGACCTAGGGGACCTGCTTGCTCTGGCTTGCTCCACCACTTTCCATCAGCCACCAGGACAGGGTGAGGAGGACCCCCCACACACCGGGCAGGCCCACCAGCTGAAGGCTGAGCCACGAGGGTGCCTCCAACAACACCCCCCCCCCCCGGCCTCTGGCCTGTTGGCTGTGCAACTACTTGGTTACACACTGCAGAGGCACAGGGGAACAAAAGCCATTGTCCTGAGCTCCAGAAGTGAACAACAGAGAGAGTGCCTGTCTCAGGTTCCCTGATGAAAACAAGCACACTGGAAAAGTGAAGGGAATTTCTGCAATAAAGGCACACCAGACCACCATGATTGGTAAGTTGGAGGGATTATCAGCTCCCATCAGAAACTGGACTTTCTTCAGGGGAAAAGCAGCTGAAACCTGCAGTAGAAACTTGAAGAGTGCAACCCTGCAGGAGGGCAGGGAGCTCAACTTGGGACTTGCAACCAGGAATCTGCCTGAATCTCACAGGTCTGAGACTAGCTTACTGAGACTCATTGACTTATAACTGCACACTGCTGCCCACATCGTCTATTGTGACAGCAGAGACACACCTTGAAGGAAGCCCTTTATTTTTTAAAGGTGATAGATTAATAACCACCACAAATTATCATTCTTTAAGAGGTATTTGATGCTATGGTGTTGCAGATTGTATGACTTAGGATAAGGTGTTGTGATTGATCTAAACAGTTTTACTTCCTGGTATAATAAAAATGAGATAGCCTCAGACTCATTAGAGACTCAAAACCTAAAGACCAGCTATAGCTGGTAGACATGTCTGAGAAGCAATCATTTAATAAGGGTTTTAAATAGATCAACAAAGATACTTACAATAAACAACTTCATAATATCAACCCAGGAACTGAACCAGGGAGAGTACCAAAAACAAAAATGATAAGGCATTTAAGCAAGTCACAAACCCAGACTTCCACCCCACAAAAGGCAATTTCTGGGGGAAATGAGGTGCAAAAGTCTGATAATCAACCACCTGGACACCCTGAACCAATAGGAAAGGAAGTAACAAAACAGATGAATGAGGCTCTAGAAAAATTCAAAGCAGAAATAATCTCCCAGATAACTATAGAGATGGTGAATAGAGTGAAAGACATGATTAGAGGCTCTAGAGCAGAAACAGATAAAAAAATAGATGAGCTCAGAAACATGCTGAAAGCCAGGAATGCCCAACATAAGAAAGAAATGGAATCCATGAAACAGATTCTAACAGATATTCAGGAGATTAAAAACTCCATTGAAAGCATGTAGAGCAGATTAAGAGAATCTGAAGATAGAATATCAGATATAGAAGACAGGATTTCAGTGAAGGACCATGAAAACAGAGATTTCTTAAAAATAGTAAGGGACCATGAGAAATCAATTCAACAGCTGCTAGATGATGTAAAGAAGAATAATATCAGACTGATAGGAGTCCACGAAAAAACAGGAGAAAGTATAACTGACATAAGAAAACTGTTCACAGAAGTAATAGTAGAAAACTTCCCAGACAGAGGAGGAGAAATGGACATACAGATAAGTGAGGCATATAGAACTTCACCCAGCCATGGTCAAAAAAAATATACACCTAGACATATAATAGTCAAGGTTCCAGAAATCCAATAGAAGAACAAAAACCTACAGGCAATTAGAGAAAAGAAACAGATCACCTACAAAGGAAAGCCCATCAGAATCACAGCAGACTTCTCAACACAAACTCTCAAATCAAAGAGAGCCT
>NW_004624792.1:9493771-9538926 GCF_000247695.1 Heterocephalus glaber
ATGGTACTGGCAAAGAAACAGACCTGAGGATCAGTGGAATAGATTAGAAGATACAGAAACAACTCTAGACATATTCAGCTACCTCATCTTTGACAAAGGAGCCAACCATCCTCACTGGAGGAGAGATAGCCTATTTAATAAATGGTGTTGGAAAAACTGGATTTCAACCTGTCAGAGATTAAAACTAGACCCATATCTATGACCATGCACTAAACTGAGATCTAAGTGGATTAAAAATCTAAATATTAAGAGAGAAACAGTAAACTTGCTGGAAGATAAGTTAGGTAGAACTCTTGAAGATATTGGCATAGGAAAAGACTTTATGAACAAAACCTCAGTAGCACAGGAAGTAGCAGAAAGAATCAACAAATGGGATTTCGTCTTATTGAAAAGCTTCTGCACTGCAAGAGAAACTACCAACAGAGCTAAGAGACAACCTACAATGTGGCAAAAAAATTTTAGCTGCTGTGGCTCAGACAAAGGGCTGCTATCTAGAATATATAAAGAACTGAAAAAAATCAGACCCCTCCAAATTCAAAGACCCAATTCAAAAATGGGCATCTAAAATGAACAGACATTTGTCAGACAAAGAAGTAAAAGCAGCAAATAAACATATGGAAAAATGTTCAACATCACTGGTCATTTGAGAGATGCAGATGAAAACAGCACTGAGATTACATCTCACCCCACAAAGAATGGCTGCTATCAAGAAATCAACCAATAACAAATGCTGGTGGGGGTGTGGGGAGAAAGGAACCCTTCTCCGTTGTTGGTGGGAATGCAGACTGGTGCAACTACTATGGAAATCAATGTGGAGATACCTCAAAGACCTAGGGCTAGACGTCCCATTTGACCCAGCTATTTCCCTGCTGGGTATTTTCTCAAAAGATTTGAAAGAATCATACCACAGATATATATGTGTACCCATGTTTATTGTGGCACAATTTGTAATAGCTAAAGCTTGGAAACAGCCCAAGTGCCCATCAACTGGAAACTGGATAAAGAAGGTGAGGTTTTTTTGTTTTTATAAAATGGTGTACTACTCAGCCATAAAGAATGAGAAACTAGAATAATTTATAGCTAAATGGATGCACATTGAGTCCATACTCTTAAGTGAAATAAATAAGACACACGTGTAATACTGAATAGTTTCTCTAGTGTGAGAAACTGAGAGAGTAAATAAGGACTTAAAAGGATTAATAACTAATAAATGATACTTTGAAGTTGGAAAAGGTCCAAAGGTGTAGGGGTGGTGGGAGGGGAAGGGGAAAGGAAAGAATGGAAAGGAAAAATTATGAGAAAAGAAAAAAAACTGAAATGAAGTATGTAAATAGGGAAGGGCTTAGGGGTGAAGGGCGCACAGGGATTGGGGAAAAATAAGAACCAAGATACATCATGTACAGGTACAAGCACCCAAAGATAAATGTAAATGTATTGTATACCTAAAATGTACCAATAAAGGAATTTAAGAAAAAAAAAAAAGAAAATATGACCTAGATCTGCCCTTCTGAGATTGGTAAGCAGCCTGTGTTGAATCAGTCCTGCACTGTTTGAATAGGAGGCCCTCTGTCAGTACAAGGTGAACCACTGGGTCCAGGAAGCAATTGGAAGGTCTGTAAATAATAAGCAATCTCTGTCTTACTGGAAGAGTTACTATGTGGCCAGGTAACACTATAAAGAGGATCCATAGAAAAGAATTTTAAAATGTTTCTATGAGAAATGAACTACCCACACTAAAGTCACTGGAAAATCAGCAATTATGAAAGGTCTATAAAGTCAGATGAGGCACCTTTGAGTGCAATGCGCTTATTGCCATCTGGGTGCAGACAGGCCAAGGGCAAAAATGTTATTGGTCCGAGAGGAGGGTGTGTGCGATCATTATGGGGACATTTAGGTAGAGAAGGGGGCACTGATTGACAGGGTGGAAAATTTTAAAGTTTCATGAGTGATGGGCCTGGGCCTGGTTGATAAACAAAGTGGGGGTAGGAGCAGAAGGGTGGCTTCTGGCTTATCTCTGTGCTTCTGTGAATGTGGGTAGTGGGTCTGCTTGGGTTGGTGTCTAACTTGGGGGAACTGTCAAGGTCATTCTGCATTTTCTGTTGTTTTTTAAAGACAGAAGAGAAAATGTCATTTGACAGACATCTTCCCCATAGCAAAAGAAATGCTGCCTTTTATTCTCAAGGAGAAGAAGTCAAGACCAAAGAAATTCTAGTACAAGAGATGAAGAAGTTTACTCCATAAGTATTAGCAAAGGGAACAATACAAAAAGAAGAGATAACAATCATATATATGTATGTATCAAATATAAGCATACCTAATTTTATCAAGTACAAAGTACTTGAAATAAAGAGCAAACAGATCCCAGTAGAAATATAGTTGGGGACTTTAATACCCAATTCTCACAAGTAGACCTGTATGCTGGACTAACACATCAGCAAGGAAATGTCAGAACTAAACCACATCATAGAAGAAATAGATTTAACAGGTATCTACAGAGTGTTTCATCCAAGAACTCCAGAATACACATTCTTCTCAGAAGCTCATGGGAACTTCTTCAAAATAGACTATATTTTAGACCATAAATCATGTCTCAATGAATAGAAAAGAATTGACATAATCTGTCGCATTTTATCAAATCACAAGGAAAGGGAACTGAAAATTCACAGCAAAAGAAACCATAGAAACTACACAGACAAATGCAGATTCAACAATGCACCCTAAAATCATCAGTGGATCATAGAAGAAATGAAGGAAGACATTAATAATTCAAGTGATCCTATTCAAGAATTCAAGAATCAAATGACAATAAAAATATAACATATCAGAATCTTGGGGCAACATGAAAGTACTGCTCAGGAGGAAGTTTATAACAGTGAATGCATACATTAGAGAAATAGAAAGATCCTAAATAAATAACCTAATGATGCATCTCAGGGTCCTAGATAAACAAGCATAATCCAACTCAAATCTAGTAGAAGGAAAGAAATTCTAAAGATGAGAACAAAGGTCAATGAAATTGAGGATAAAATATAGAACACATAAGATCAATGAATGGAAGAGTTGATACACTCTTGGCTAAATTCACCAAAAGAAAGAGGAAAGTCACATCAATGTAATCAGAAGTGAAAAGGGTGTAATTATGACACCACTGAAATCCATAAGATTATAAGAAACAATTTGATAAAGTTATATTCCAGTAATTTGAAGAATCTACAAGAAATAGATCAATTCCTAGACACATATGCATATCAAAACTGAGCCAAGTTGATATAGAAGACTTAATCAGAATGATAATAGGAACTGAAATCAAACCACTAATAAAAACTATAATAGCTAAGAAAAGCCCAAGGCTCAATGGATTTACTGTGCAATCTTACCAGAACCTTAGAGAAATACTTATGCGAATGGCCATCAAATTTTTTCATGAAACTGAAAGGAAACATATTATTCCAAACTCTTTCCATGAAGCCAGCATTACTCTGAAACCTAAGCTGAATGATGACTCAGTGGAAATCAGGGATGACTACATCATGTATTTGCTTGTATAATCTTAAGGATTGTCCAGTGATCCTTTCTTTATACAAATAAATTTGCATTATTATATGCCTATTTTGGGATAATTGAGGAGTTTCTATCATTTTGCCTGAAGCAGGGACAAAGAGGGATAAGAAGAGCCTCAAAGTCTCTTCATGTTTGATGAGAGGTCACTCATTTAATCTCATTCCCTGAGCACAACTCCTAGGACCATGCAAGCATCAGATCCTCCCTGTGTCATTGTGTCTAGAACCAGTCTCTGTCTTCCGGGAAATGATCCTGCCTTTCACACACCTCTTGCCAGGAACTCCAAGAGCACTTGCCATTGCCTCTTTCTTCAGTCCCACAGTTGCCCACAACAGATGAATTTTGTTTCTGATTTTAGCAGTAATGATCTGATTTTGCTTTGGAAACCTCCTGACCATGACCTTGCCTGGTGCCAATGATGTCTTCTCTGAAACATGAGGATAAATAATCAAAGCATATAAATTATTTCACTTTATGTAAAAGAAGTGTTTGTGACAACCATTGGATTAAATTAAATATTTCAATCCTTTATTTTGGTGTACAATATTATTCCTGAGATGCTTAACTTTGTTTCTTTAAGAATTATTATTTAGAAGCTATCAAAATGCTAGATTCTTCTTATAGTAAACTAGAGCAATGCAGAGATATGGGTAGAAAAGCATGAGAGGGACTTCCTTCCAGAGAGCCCTGGTGGAAGTAATTAATGATAACGTTCCAGAATACCCTTCAGCCTCTTCCTGTTCCTGACTTGACCAAGATTGTAGATCAAAACAATAAGAACATTGATAGTTTTACTGAAAATTGTACATCTTTTTTACCTCATATGTTTAAATGAAGCCAAACTGTTTTCTGCCATTATTGACACCTACCTGAGTATCAGAAAAAATCTCAGTCACCTGATAATCAGCTGGGATTACAGGTATTTTCCAACACACTTGGTTGCCTGCTACAATTACTTAGGTAATATTAATCTAATAGAATAACAAGGTGTATAGCAAGGGTACAGAGCATGGAGAACAAAGGCATTTCTGCAAGGGATAGAAGTGAGGGTCATGGTGTTCTGGTCATCTAGCTGAGTGTTCATTGGATCATTTCTATGTTTGTTATACTGTTTAGGCTTATTGCAGTATGGTTTTCAGCTGTTGATGATCTCTGGGGAGGTTTGCAGGCCTGGCCATCCTGTCTCCATCTTGGACCTAAGTTCTATCAACCACAAGCCCGGTTTGCCTCATCTCTGTTCTGACTCTACCTTGGGACTGGTCCCTTTCTAACTTCCTTCCAATCTCTATCCAGTCCAGCTATCTGTAGTAGTGTCATCCAAATGCATAGGCTCTGGAGTAAGGGACCTCTCAAGAGGATCTGTTCTGGGTGAGGAGAGACAAGAATCAAGTTCTGTCAGTTTCAGCCTCTGTGATTCCCTACCCAGCAGCTACACCCCAGCAGGAATCTACACATATCTTGCCTTGCTCTTTGTCAGCGATGTTGAGCCACTAATTTGAAATGGAAGCACTTTCCTCTTTCCCCAGCTCTCAGATTTCACTTTCCCTTGCCTATAGCTCTTTGAGCATTTATGTCAGTCACTACCCTGGATGACAATTTAGTGTTTCTCAGGTGGGTACTTACTGTGCCAGTGAAAATAAAAGATGATTAGGACTTTAAGAATTAAAAAAAGCAGATGTCTGATCTGCAAGAAGTAAGCTCAGGCAACGGAAACTTTCAAGTTGCTGCTGTTCAGAGCCTCATAGGCATAAGCTAAGAAGTGGCCAGATTTCCTTTACCAGCACTGCTTCTCAGTGCACAGCCCTGATCTACTATTCCTTCTCACTGCTTTTATGCCCAGTGCTGGACTCTGCAAAGACTGTCTGAGTTGGGCTGCTGTATATCTCTATTATTCTAGAATCCAATATTTCCTGGTTTCACCTGGTCATTGGCTCTCCAGATCTGGACTCTAGCACTGTCATATGAATCCTTGGCTGCACCATGGGCTTGCACATCTGTTGCTTTGGTTCTGTCTCCTGGAGCAGCAGGTGGGTGCTGAGTGCCTCCTATCCATAATGTTTCTCCTCCTTGGCTAAAGTATTTCTATTTTTCTTATATTGAATTGGCTACTGGCATTTAGTCTAGTAAAGAGGTAAAGAAGTAATTTGAATAGGCCATGATTTTATTGATAATGTATTTTATAGAATCAAAAGAATTAGAAAGATAAAAAGGATCCCAGATATCAAGGTAACCCAAGGAAACAAGGGAGTCAAGGTTAATTAATTTGAAGACAAATATGATTTGTTTTGAATCATTTAAAAGAGTTTCATATCTCAAATTTACTAGGCTAGTATTAAAATATCCTTTTTATCTTAACGTGGACATTTAGCCCCCAAGGGGATTTTTATAGTAAAATAAATATGTTTAAATGTATGTGTGTGTGTGTGCGCGTGTGTGTAAGAGAGAGCTGCTATCTCAAACATTGAAATTTTTTATTCATACATTTTAGTTATACAATATGATGGCATTCATCATTGGGAATTTGTACCTTTACATGATATATCTTGGTTCCTTTTCCCCGCTCCATTCCTCTGCCTTCCCTTCAACACCTCCACTCCTCACTATTTTCAAAAGCTTTGTTTCTGGCAAACATTGAGTTCTTAATGGTGTGTATGAGATTGGAAAGGAAAAGAAACCAAGAGAGTCTTCCTTCCAGCTATTAATTTACTGGAAGAACTAGTGAACATTTTTTCCAAATAGTGACAGAATAATGACATTCAAGGGGAAGAGACTCTGCCAAAGAAGTGTATGCAATTTTGCCTGATGAAGAATAGGAGAGGTTGATCACATTAAAAATCTTGATGTATTGGTGCTGATATTGGTCCAATTTCTATGTCAGCGGCACCTGTAGCCTTTTGTCTTCCCTCGTTCATCCCTACAAGGACTCATCCTTGACCCCAGACACCAGGTCATGCCCAAGAGGTCAACATTCTATTGTAGAAGGTGTCCATCATCCCCATGTCTTCTGATGTGGCCTTGAGGTTGTATCTCTCTTCCATTATAAATGCAGGTAGATGCAAATTCACCTCTCTCATCTTCATATTCTGTAGGCTTGTCCACTTCAGTGAGTTTATCTTCAAGCTATAAAAATGAAAAAAGAAAATGACATAATTAAATGGATGCCACCATACTTTAACAGTGAATGAATATATGAGAAATATTTAGCAATATATAGATAACACAGTTTATTAGATATTATTCTAATATACATATATAGCAGTCCTGGATATTTAATTATATATGTGTTATATATGATTACATATGTCTTATATATACATATATGTGTATATTCAAAAACAAATTGTTACATTACCTTATTTTGTGCAAATGACTTGTATATGTATTACTATTGCTTGAGATACCAGACTATTTTACGTGTCATTTTTAAAGACTTATTTTCTTATAGTCATTATTTATGATATGCTGAATATATAATGGACACTCCATTTTTAGATCTTTTTCTTGATACAGTTGTACACATTTCCCACATTAATATCTATTTCTCTCACCCAAGTATGAATTTTTGCATTTTAATATCATCAAATTGAAGTTTAATGTGCATATCTCTACTCATTTATTCACTAAGCCATCAATATTTGTCAAACTCTGTGCCAACATTTTTGTAATAAAAAGATAAATCATTGTTCTTTTTGTTGAGTTTTTCATTATTTTGAGGCATGTTTACTTAATGTCTTTAGACCTGGTGACTTAGGAAAAAGGCAGTGGAAGAAACATAGATACAAATTTTGCCCTCTGCAGGCCACCTACTTCATTTGGCAGCAGCACAACCATGCTCAGAGCTTTGTGTTTCTAAGGAATTTCCAGGATCTTGGTCTGCACATATTCCAGGAGGCAAAATTTAAGGAGTTCCTTTGCTTCATCATCTGCACAGATTTGTTTATACCTGCAGAAAATGAAGGCATCAGAAAAACACCAAGTGAGACATAGGACAAAGGAAGTAACTTTACATACTAAGATACAAACACATCCTTCTTCAAAGAGATAACCCAGGAATTTTGTGAAGTAGAAAAAAATATTTCCTCAGGTATCCCTAGGTAAATGAAGTTTTTAGACTTAAACAGCAAAACAATAGCCATGACACATTCCATTTTGTAATTGTAGTGTTACGTTTCTAATCCATGTTTAAATTTAACTGGTCAAGTATGGTATATGATGTGTGATCAAAACATATGGTGAGTATTTAAACTTACAAATTTATTACAGTAAAGCACATATTGCCATTAATGCCTTCAAAAGAATTCCCTTGCTTGGAACACACTTATCCTATCATTCTTGCCACTTTGTGAAGAAGCCCTGAAAAGTTCTGTTAGGAGAGCATCTTTTGTTGTGCCGTCATGGCTGCTTTGATGACTTCAACTGACTCAAAATATTTACCTTTCATGGTCCTTTTGACTGGAGGAAAGAGCCAGAAGACACCTGGTGCCAGATTCAGAGAATGAAGTGAATGAGGACATGCTGTAATTTATTCATGATCCTGCCTTTCTGTAGGATGGTACTCAGCAGAATAATTCATTATATATTTTAAAAATCATACTTTGTAGAAACTCAGGAAAGAGGACTTTCAGAAGTATTTCAGAATGTGGCAAGAATGATGGAACAATTGTGTTCAAAACAAAGGGAAGTATTTTCAGAGGGAGTAATGGCAATGTGTCTTTCCTGTAATAAATTTTAAAATTTAAATAAATGTTCACTATATATTTTGATTGGCTCTTGTAAATGCATTGTCTGGAAGATACTTTGGGAAACTTCATGATTGATCATGAATCTAGCCCTAACTCTACCCCTAACCTTAAGTGAAAATTTGAAAGCAAGTGACTGTGAAGAGATTAATTTTTCCTGAGACTTCTCATCACTAAATCCTTACATTTCTCATCTTTGTTTCCATTTTCCTTCCTAGGAATTCAGGATTCTTTTGGACTTCTCATTTCTCCTGCAGGGGTTTATTCAAGTTTGTACACTATGGGTACATCTCATTAGTCATGCACTTTCCATTAGCCATGCTCTCTTTGACTCCATTACTGCCACTTCATTAGTGGCATCTCATGACTCATACTTCTGCCCAACATTCTTCTTTCTCGTAGAATAATCCCCAAATGCACATTTGACCATGCAATATTCCATGCTATGGGGTATTGTTGTGATAACTGAGCTGGTGTTCTATGGGTAAAAGCTCCCTGTCCAAGTCAGCGAGAACTCTTTTTCTCACTTTCTTCAATTGAGCCATTGAGAAATAAAGGACCCAAGGTTCAAATAAAAGTTGTGGAGGGTCAGGTGAAATGTATCTGAAGAAACTGGAAACTCTTTTCTTTGTAGACCTTGTTGGCGCTCTTCAGCTCATATGATCAGTGGGTTTATTTAATTCAGAAAGAAGCTTTTGAAATTGGTGATATAGACTTTCTGGCTATTCAATGTTTGACATCAAAAAGGGTGCTCACTAAATTAGTTTGTCAATGTAAATAAATACTGAACTCCCATGAAGACTGTTAGACCGATACCTTAATGATGGGAATGTCAAAGATGACTTCTGGCTTATTCTACCTTAAGTAACCTAAGAATCCACCTTATAGTCAACTTCTTCCAGAAAAGTATTTCTGCCTACCCTAACTTACATCATTCTGCTCCCTTCTACACTAAAGATCCAGTGCCATTAGATTATCACTGGATTAAATAGTGAGGGTTAGCTTCCTAGCTAAATCTAGTTTCCCTAATGTCAAGAAGAATATTCCATTTCTAACAGATGTCAAAGATTTTGTATTTTGTGCTTGGATATTTGAAATATGTTATGAGAGGAAACCCTGTTATACCCTTTGGTGCTATAGTCTTTTGTCTTCCAAAGCACCTTGACTGTGATCTTGACTCTTCCCCGGTGATGGTCATTCTATGTATGTAAGAGCAATTTCTGCCTGCTACTTAGCGAATGAAAACAAACAGTTAACCTAAGTCTTACCAAATGAAAATAAGAATGTGGAAGGAATTAAATAACCTCTCCAAGGAGATATAAATGAGCAGATCCATGTTTCGAACCTAAACATATTCAAGCTTGGTTGAATCTGGAAACATGTATTTGTGAGTTAAGTGTTTGCATTACTAGAGCTCTAAAGCAACATATCTGCTAGCACTCATTTTCAAAAATATTTAACTTGTGCTTATTCCTCTTGGTCCTATTACAGAGTTAATAAAACCTGAGATATTTTAGAAGCAGTATTGTGATTATGATAATGATTACTTGATAGTAACTACATTTTTTTATGGCTTCATATTTACCAATGACCTGGTGATGTTTAAATTTACACGTATTGAATCAGATTGTTTCTTTATTCCTACTTACTGGGATGAGGTCACTGTTATGCAGAGTGCTTTTGTCTCACTGATGTTTACCATTTGTGAGGAGTGGAGCTGGAATTTAAATCCAGCCAGTCTGGCTCCAGATCCATGTTCATACATACAATGCTGACATTCTCTGAGTAAAAGAAAACATGAATGTAATAACTATGGAAATGCAATGTGAATCCACTGTGTATGTGCTAATCTCTTTTGTTTAGGGTTTCCCCTAAAAAATACCTTTCCTCATTTTAAGTGAAATTCTTGGGTTAAAGAATGACCTTCTCAGATACCTGAACCTCTCAAAAAAGTGAAGCATTTTGGGACTCACTCGATAGGTCTCAGCACTTTCTGTATTTTCTTTGATTTCATTGACATGAAGAAGATGGAAGAGAAGAGTATGGGAGAAGACAGTTTACTTAAAAGATATGTGTAAATCAGAGGAAACTAGAATTGTGGCATGATGCTATATGCCAGTAATTCCAGTGCAGTGGCAGGCTGAGGTAGGAAGATTATAAATGGGAGCCGAGCCTGGGAACTTTAGGGACTTAGGGAGACCCTTGGTCAAAAATATAAAATTGAAGAAGGACTAGATATGTAGCTCAGTGTGATATCATTTGGTCCAATTGCTGCCACCACACAAGTACACACCATGCACAAAAGCATGTACACATATGTGGAGAGACAGAATGAGAGAGAGCAAAAAAACAAACTCTCAAAAAAGTGTAAAAAAAAGTAAAGAGAGCAACCTTTCTAATCTTCAGAGTTTGCATGTATACTTTGAAAACCATGCAAAGCTGGTTTATCATGAGAGCCTTCAAAGAACTTTTATCCATCCATCACTGAAAAAACATTTGATGATGTTACCCTTGGATTTAAGCCAAGGCATCACTTGCCTCAGTTGTCCTCCCATTGCAAGCTAATCACTCCTTGTTGGGCAGCTCTAGAAGTCTGTCTCAGCTCGAAAGATATCAAGACATAAGGAAACACATGGCAAGCATTTCAGGAGGGTTTTCTTTGTCCAACAGCTGTGGAGTCATGCCGTGATAGCAATGCCCACTTGGCATCATGTCCCACTGTCAGGCCACCAAATCTAACAATTTTTCTGTTTTCTAGCTGAGAAATAAGTCAAACCAGCTCTAAATATAATGATTCTGACATTCACCCTCTCAATTTTTTGTGTCCTCTAACTAGACCATTGCCATGGTAATGGTACTGTGATGCTGGTGGAGAGTAGAAGTTCTGATTCTATAATTTTCTGAAAGTTTGGAACAGATCAAGCTCAAATTTGGTGTTTGCGTCACTGAACGAACTCATGGTGATCTTGGTGTGAACAGGAACTCCTAGAAAAGCATCAGATTCATTACAGAATAACTGTATTGATGAAGCATTACTCCACACCAAAATTTCCTTAAAGGAAATGACCTATCTGCACTGTAGAATTCTGACAATTAAGGATTTTATTGGTTATGGTTTTCAAATCATCCACAATGGGCATGTATTAATTTAACAATTAGAAGTTTCACAAAAGGACCATTCAAAAACAATTTTTCAAATAATTAATAGAACATTTTTATCTTTTTGTCATCACTGACTGTGATGTTTGGGTAGAATGGATGTGCAACAAGTGTGAAGATGAAGATCTCTGTGTATAACATTCAGCCAGCTCAAAAGAGACACCTCTTTGACTTTTCCTTCATGACTCTGTGGCTGACAGGCACTCACCCTACATGTTTGCAAGGGTGCATTTCTTTACTTGGAAATAAATTATTTGAGTAGAGGACAAATGAATTGAAGGAGGGACTTAAAGTTTTCCTTATCATAATTTTAATCAGATAGAATGAATCATATGCATGATAGGAAGAACATAATTTCCGTGATTGTCAAAGAGAGTTCATATCATTAAACCTTAGCATTCGAAGCACTTTCCTGAGTTCCTGTAGGAAGCAGAAATGAGCAGGGAGCCTGTAAGCCTCTTCATAGTGTTGCTGAGATCCTTAATGGATACCTTTCCTTTTGCCACCTCTATCTCATCTTTGCTGCTGGCTTTTCAAGTAAACCAACTTTAGGTTTCTCAAACAAGTTAACTTTTGCCTTTAGATCTCCTTTATAAAGGTCTGTGTGTTGAGTCCCTGTATGAGATTGTGAGGTACAAGTTCACTGATTTGAATCGGGGTATAGACTAATGGAGTGGTGATGGACTAAAGAATTAGTCCAAAGATAGAAGAAAAAGAAACAGAAAACATGAAAAGATGAAAACTCCACATGTGAAAAATGTAATCTCCTCAGTCGAGTTGAAACTCATAGGACACTGTTCTTTCAGGAGTCATCCTGCCATTACTCATGCTTTTGTAGGTTAGTAAAATATATGCCACAGAATTTCCTGAACCTTACTTGTTGGTCAAGGATATGTTCCCACCATTGTGTAGATGCAAATCAAGGAGAATATTTGATTACTTCATTTTGTGCAGGATGTGCTTGTGCATGTGTACAGGGAAGTGCTTAGTGCAGGAGATTCATCAAACATCAGATAGTACAATATTGTGTCAGTTACTCTATTTCCTTGGTTCTCTCTAAGACAAAGGCCTAGATATGTATGTATTAAAAGTCTCAGAACAAGATTAATGGGCTTTCTCTTTTACTTTCCACAGACAAAAATACAATAAGTTTTTTAAAAATTTGGAGAATTAGTCTCATATATGAATGCATCATGGATAAAAATATCATATCACCTCCACCGAACTCCTCCACTTTTTACCCCACCAACACTAATCAGGATACACATAGTGTTCTATGTTTTAATGAAAACAAACCTTGTTCCCCCATTGACCTCTCATACTCAATTTCTGATTCCTTGTAGCATTCTTAATTCATTGCCAAGAAACATCATTATCGATACTTCCCTTTCCTAGAACTGGTCTTTTCCTCTTTAATTTATCTGACATATGGATTTCTACCAGTAACTGCATACCCCTTATATTGTCTTATGAATATCTACTCATTTCCCTAGCCATACATCATGAATCCAAGAGACATGGTTCTTTGTTTACTTCACACTATCATTTATAGTCATTGCTCTTTTGCTGTCTCCAGTTTGCCATTTTAATTTTTAGAAAACATGTCTGCAGCAGGTCTATATTCCTTTCATAAGCCTATGTATTTGACACTGGGGACAGGGATAATTGTGGTACTGAAGGGCCCAGGAACCTCGGTAGCCCTGCAAACCTGTGTGCTCATCAGGTTATGACCTCTTGGTCCCAGGACCAAGAGCTCTGGAGCTTGTCAGGTGTCCATGTCCAGGACAGAATCATCTGAATGTCTCTGCTTGTGAAGTCACCCGTCAAGGGAATCTGCCATGAGTGAAGAGTCAGGGGAACCAAATTCTGCCTGTCTCAGGCAATGTGCTCCCAAATGCAGCCCCACAGGAACCCACACACTGCTTATCTCACTCTGTGTCACAGAGGTTGAGCCAACAGTTTTACATGGAAGCACCTTCCTCTTTTCCCACCTCTCAGATTTCACTTTCCCCTGCCTACAGCTCTTGGAGGGTTTGTGTTGGTCACTACCTTGGGTGACACATTATTGTTTCCCATGTGCATGGCCTCTAGGTCAGTGAAGAGAAGAGCTGTTGGGATTTGGGAAGATAAAAAATGCAGACACTTCTGATCACCCATGGCAGTAAGTTCAGACAATGGGACCCTTCTTAAGATGGCTCCCCTTTACAGCTTCAGAAGAACAAGCTGCGAAGTGTCCACAAACCGTTTACCAGCGCCAGTTCCCTATGCAGATCCCAGGGTCCTGTTTCGTCACACTGCTTGTCTGCTTTGTGCTGGACTCTGTACCGTGGAGATTACAGAGACCCTGCCACTCATAGCCACACCACGGGGTACTTCCTCTCCTCCACCAAGCAACAGAGCACTCTGTGTCAGGATACTCCGTATCTTTTATTTTTGCAAACACCAGTATTCTGGGTTCAGCGAGGCACTGACTCTCTCCGTGTGCACTCCAGCAATTTCCTAGTAATCTCAGCCTGGAGATGGGGCCACACACCTTGATTTGATTCAGTCTTCTGGAGCAGCAGGGAGGTTCTGAGTGTCTCTAATCCACCATCTCACTCCTCCCTGATGAATATATTCCTAACTTATCTTTCTCATATGTGATTGGCCACTTACATTTTGTTGAATAGGAAAAAGTTAGATGAACAATTTATTTGACTAGGTCATTATTTTGTTGATAACATAATTTATCAATATTTAATAATGTAACAGGGCTAGTTACCACTATATTTAATCAGTTTGAAGAGAAATATGATTTGTTCTTACTAATTCAAAACAAGGAAAAACCAAAATCATGTCAAATTTAGAATATTGAGTATTGAAATACTCTTTTATTTTAACATAGAACATTTAGTCCTCATGAATGTTTTCATAGAAAATACAGTGGATTTAAAAATGTCTGTAGAAAAAGAAACAGAAAGTCTTATTGAATTCTATAAGCCTGGAAAAAAACTAAGCCAAGAGAGCCTATTATTTGTAGTCATCAATTTATTGGAACAACTCTGTGAACTTTTTTCCCAAAGCGTGACAGAGTAATGATGTTTAAGGGGAAGAGACTCTGCCAAAGAAGAGGATGGTATTGTTTTCATTTTGTTTGATGAAAAATAGGAAAGGGTGATCACAATGGAAGTTTTGATATACTCGTGATGAAGTTTTAACCACTGTAACGCCAGCAGCACCTGCAGCTTCTGTCCCTTCTTCATTAACCTCCACAAAGGACTTGTGCCGGACCTTAGATACCACTAAACCCTTGACTCCGGTCATGCCTGAAAGGTCAGCATGTTGTGGACTGAAGGCTTTTACCATTCCCATGTCTTCCAATACGGTTTTAAGGTCGTAGCTCTCTTTCACTTTGAACCTAGGTAGTTGTAAATTCACCCTTGTTGTATTCATATTTTGTAGGCTCGTCCACTTTATTAATTTCTCACCAGTAAGTCCATCTTCAAGCTAAAAAAACAATGAAAAACATGAAACCAACATGACTAACTGCAGTCCTCTCCTGCACTTTGAGAATGAATTGAATATGTGGAAATCTTTATTCTAGCAATAAATTTAATACACCGATGATTCAGTTTATGACATACTATTCTAGTGAGCAGAAATAGCAGTCCAGAGTATGTTTATTTGATGATATAAGTACTTATGTATATATGTACATTCAAAGCTAAGTCATTATATTACCTTATTTTGTACAAAGTAAACTATTTATCATTGCTCTTTATGTTACCAACCTATTTTATGTGTCATTTTAGATACTCTCAGTTTTCTGATACTCAATATTTATTGCATATTGTAGTTGTAGTGTATGCTCTATATTTTAGGGAGTCCTGGGGATCGAACTTGGGAGCTTGCACTTTCCAGGAAGGTGGTGGAACCCCTGAGCTACATCCCGGCCCTATGCTCTATTTTAAATCTTTTGTTCGCCATATTTGTAAACATTTCTCACATTACTATTTCTCTCCACCAAGTATATGTTATTGCCTTTCAATACTGTCAAATTGAAATTTAATGTATATGACACTATTCAATTCTTGATTAACTGACGGTTAGTACATGTCAGACTCTATGTTACAATATTTGTAATGAAAAGATAAATCATCATTCCTTGTGTTGAAATTCTCACTATGTTGAGGCACCTTTCTCTAAAAGCTTTTCCCTTCCTGGTGACTTAGGAAAACAAAATGACAATAGAATGCCAAAATGTAGGTGCAAGTTTTACCTGCTGCAGGCCATCTACTTCATTTGGCAGCAACACCACCATGCTCAGAGCTTTGCCTTTGTAAGGTATTTCCACCATCTTGGCCTGCACATCTTCCAAGGAGGCAAATTTGAGATGGTTGCTTTGTTCCATCATCTGCACAGATTTGCTGGTATCCTACAATAAATGAAAGCATCAAGCAAACACCAAATTAGCCACAATGCAAGTTTCTTCAGGCACTGCTAACTAAATAAATTTTCAAGAATAAATAATGAAACAAGACTCATGACACATTTTATTTTTTATCTATACTGGTATACTGATCACATAGGTTTAAATGTAACTTACTATACAAAGCTACTTTGTATTAAGGAAATAAAATATAGTCAATACCTTGTTCAGCCAAAATTTTCCTTCTACAGTATTTTCTTCATTAAATTTCAGATCCCAGTTCCCTTTGAAATAAACTGCATTCACTAGAACCAATTTGACGTCACTCTGAAGAGCCCCATCAGGAAATAAATCCTTGATCTTTTCTGTAAAAGAAAAAGAAAAAAATCTGTCAAGGAAGGTACAATTTGCTTGTCTGAAAGATAAGATGATCATTAATTATTCACAGCAGTGACTGCTTTAGAGATTTGTAGATCTGTTCACCAAGTGCATTCCTCTGCATTGTGGCAGCTTAAGAATTAACTCTGATAGAGATGCCAATACTTAAGCTGGGAAAGTGTTTTAGGCTCTGTGTCAATAAGTGATTACAGTCATTTCGCACTGAGTGCTGATAAACAGATTTCATCTACTCTGTCCATTTATCTTTGTCATTCCTCCCTCTCCATCGTCCTTTTTAGCATTCCAATTTGGGGGGCACTACTCAGAGGAAATAGAGCTTGATCATTCTTTAGGACTAGTAGCATGAGCTTTATCTTATGAAACCCATAGGTTGGGCTAACATACATTCCTTGGGGTATCTTCTTATTCATTCTCATGTGGAACTGCCTGCCATAAGCTTGGCCTGTGTAAGAGGTAATTGATAAGTAGGTGACCATGTATGGAGCATTATTAAGTTCTCTGCCATGGATGGAGAAGTTATTTGTGATAATAATTGTAGGAGGTATGAGTGAAGGTGTAGTCCACTCAGTTCCAGCTTACCTGGAATGATATGTAGGTTACTGGAGGGCTGTTTGTTTCCCCACTAGTGAAAGGAATCCTATCTAATGATCTTAAAGGTCCTGCTATGGTTGGAATACTGTTATGTTTCCCCAAGAGGCTTATAGCATACAAGGCTTATATCCAGATGGGCTTTGGGAAATGCCTGGATACGGAAGACTCTTTATTCCTCAGTAGGTTAATCCATGGATGAGATCATAATTTAACTGTAATTTAATGGAATTCTTAAGAGGTGATGTATGCAAATTGTGGGGACTAGTTGAAAGGAGTGAGTCATAGAAATGTGATCTATACTGGTTCCTAACCCTTACCTTCTGGCTTTCTCACCCTCTCTGCATCCTAAGTGCCGTGAGGTGAGCGCTTTTTGCCTGCTGCAACATTCTGCCATGATATTTCTGCCTCACTTTAGATCTAAAACAACAGCACTGGCTAAGTCTGGACTGAAACTTCTGGAACTGTGACCCAAAATAAATTAACCTCCCCTTCTAAGTTGTTTATGTCAGGTATTTTGTCACAGTGATGGAAGTTGACTAATACAGATCTCTAACATAAAGCTGGCTGTAATTTACATTAAAGGATGGGATGGCAAAATGGGCTTAGTAGAGATTGGAATCTACAAGGAAATTGTCACCCAAACATTCTTCAGCTGTGTTTGCATAGAACTGGCTTTCTGTGATTCCTTTCCTGGCTCTCATTTGCACTCTCATTCATGTGGGCCATCCCACCATCTGGAGTGCTCCTCCATCCTCTCTGCAAACCTGTCCTAATATCCCACTTCAGCACCACACCTGTGTCAGCAACACACGTGTGTCAGACACAGGACTCACTCCCAGTTACTTAAATGGTTCTATGAGTGGCCCTTCCATTATCTACCATGTGTTTGTTTCTCCACCCAGGTATTAATTTTCTTCCGACTTTCTTCTGCAGCATTTGCAAAATCAACAGATTCCATGTCAGCCAGGTAAAATTTCTTAATGTCATCCACATAGTCCTTTGAGAAATAAGAGAAGAAAGGAACAATTAAGAGTGACTTGTGCGTTATCAAATTGAATTACTAATGATTGCAGTCAGCTAAGTCCAGACCCTGACCAAATCCATTATTTCTTGCATGTTTTTGTGTGGATGCCATATAGGCAGTGTGAAAAGGGAGCCCAGGTCATTGAAAGTAAAATCCTTCTGCCAAAATCCCTCAGGGGAGGAGGCTATGGCCTGCAAATGTTAAAGCTTGTTACTCTGAAGGAGATGAATTGCTGCTGAGAATTCTCATCAGAGGATTCTATTTGGTTTATATCTTCCATCCTGGGAATTAAATATTCTTTGGTACTTCCCACTTTTTTCCCTCAGGGATTCTTCCAAGGCTGGCCATCCCAGAATTATCCCATTACCCAGAATTTTCCACTTAAAACATGTTCTCTCTGATTATGTCAGTGCTGGTTCATCATGACATCTTGAGACTAACTCTGGTACTCCACATCCTCCTTTCTCATAAAATAATCCCTAAACTCTCACATTGCCAGAGCTTGGAACAGTCTAGTAAGATATTGTTGGAACTGATACTTTTTGGGGAAATGTTGTCCATATCAGTCAGCCAGGATCATGTAATTGGTAGACGATCTAGATGAAAATTGTGGAGGGCCAGGCAAAATTTACCTGAAGAAATTGGCAATTATTTTCTTTGTAGATCTTGTTGGCACTCTTCAGTTCATATGCATCAGTGGGTTTATTCCACTCAGTCAGAAGCTTTTGAAATTGGAGATGCACACTTCCTGAATTTTCACCCTTCAACATGAAAAAGTGCTCATTGCATTAGTATTTAGCGCATTACATGCTAAACCCCTGCGAAGTCTGTTATTCAATACTTATTTGTTGAAAGATAACTACTTTCTCATTCCACAATATTTGTGATATTTTGTCTCATGTAACCTTAATAAATCCACCTTAATTTCTTTTTCTTTCAGGACATTCTTTCTGCCTGCTGTAAAATACTCATATCTGTTTTCTGTTGAACTAAACTTTCAGCCTGTTGGATTGTCAATGATTTCAATAGTTAGATTTTATCTTCCTGGCTAAACTCTATGTTCTCTTGAAAAATAGCATAATTCATTTCCTACAGCCTTCAAAGATTCAGTTATGCTGAAATCTAGATACTTTACATTAAAATATGAAGCCTTCTTGTGGTATCCTCGGTGGTATACTTTTCTGTCTTCTAAGACACTTTGATCTGTGGCCCTTTCTGTCTTTGCATGTAAGAGTGATGGATGCCTCCAGCTAAGGTCTTGGGACAGGTGATCTAAGTCTTATCAAAAGGAAATAAGAAAGCTGAGAGAATTAAATGTCCTCTCCAAAGAGACTAGATTAGAAGAGCCAAGTTTTAAACCTGAGCCTATTTGACTTTGGATATTATTTGCTAGCTAAGAGATTTGTTAATTAAGATTGAATTATTTTAGTAGTATTATTATGCTTATGATAATTGTCATTTAATATTAACTGAAGTTTATTATGAGTTCCTATTTATGACACTGAAGCAGTGTTTGTAAATGTTTGCATGAGTTGATTCAGATTCTATTTTAATTCATTTTACTGGGATGAGGTGACTGTGACTCAGAGCATTAGTGTGCTTGTAATGTTCATCATTTGTGAGGAGCAGATCTGGAATTTGAACCCAGCCTGTTTGGCTTCAGACTTACTTTCATTAATACTATGTCAGTCTTCTCTGATTGAAACAAAAACGTGAGAATGTTAATTGTATAAATGAAATGAATACACTCTCTGTGTTCTTATGTCATGTTTAGGGTTTTCCAAAGTTACCTTTTTGCAGTTCATGTTAAATTCCCACTCAGATATCTGAAGCAGTCCTACAATGAAAGAGCTCAGGTACTCACCTGATTGGTTTGAGTTTTTTCTGTTGACTTCTCTGTGATTTCATTGAAGTGAAGGACCTGGAAGAGACAGGAAATGGGACCAAAAAATCTTCCTCAAGAGATCTGTGTAACTCAGAGGAAAGAAAACCAGAAAAGTGAATAGTTTTGGAGCATGCCTGTAATCTTAGCACTCTGGGAGACTGAGGCAGAAGGATCACAAGTAGAAGCCCACCCTGCACTGTTTCCAATTTTTTTAGTATATGTGCTGCCGAAGCGAGCATCACCCTGCACTCTTTAGCATGTTACAGATAAGCAGACTGAAAAAAAAATTAAAAGGGCAAGAAATGCAAGAAATGAAAGTCAATGCAATGGACTGCTCCAACCCCCCTCAACAGGTGCAGTGAGGTTTAGAACAAAACCGTAAAAACAAATGAAAAAAACAAATAAAAAAATTTAAAGAAACAGAAAATATCCCCAAACTTCAGGGTACGAGTGTGGTCTTCGCAAAACCTCATCAAAGCCAGTTACCAGATACTTCAAGGAATGTTCATCCATGTACTCATTCATGGTTGAGGAGCCCTCTGGTGATGTATCCCTTGGATTTACATCCAAGCATCCCTTATGTCAGTAGTCCTCAAGTGTTAAGCTCCTTTCTCATTGCTGAGCAGTTGTAGATCAACTCACTTTCCAAATAATAGCAGGACACAAGGAAGAAAATGGCAAATATTAGGGGAGTGCTTCCTCTGTCCCATAGCTCTGTGATCACACGGTCATGGGAACGCTTGCTCAGTGTCCTGTTCCACCCATCAGACCACCAGATCCACACATCTGTGCACATGCTCGCCAACAGAAAAGTTGTACAGGTCTAAATATAATGGTTCTGACACTCACCTTCTCAATTTCCTTTGCAGTATTTCCTTTGGCCCCTAAGTAGACCATTGCTAATGCCGCTGAGATGCTGGCAGGGGAGTAGAAGACATTGCCTTTTGATTTTCTTAATGCTAGAAACAGATCAAGTGCAAACTTGGTGTTTGCTTCGTTGAGTGAACTCATAGTGAACTTAGTGTGACGTGGAACTCCTAGAAAGCATAGGATTCATGTCAATATAACCTTATTGATGGAGCATCACTCTGCAGCAAAATTTCCTTGAAGAAAATAACATATTTGGGTTCCTGGTTTCTACCAATTATGGTTTTTATTAGTGTTACTTTTCAAGCCTTTCAGAATAAAATATTCCTGAAAACACTATTTAAAAAATACTTTTGTAGAAGAAATAATAGGACATCTTTATCTTTTCTTTATCACTGTCTGTATAAGCACAAAGGTAGAAAAGCTTGTAACAAAGGCCAAGAGGATGACCCCTGTGGATCATGTCCAGGGAGCTCTCAACAGACAGCTCTGATTTTTCTGTCAAGGGTCTATTGTTGTTAAGCACTCTAAGTGCTTATAACGATATATTTGCTTAGAAATAAATTGTTTAGGTAAAGGATAAAGTTTTAATTTTTCCATGTCACAATAAGTATAATGCAATCAGTTTTATGCTTAATATAAAATACAACATTGTTATGATTCTCAAAAGCAACTCATATCATTGAGCTGAAGTAGCTGGAAGGACTTACCTTTATACCTTGGGAAAGTGAATGTGAGCAGGGAGCCTGTGAGCCTCTGTGTTTTAAATGGTGAGATACTGAATATATATCTCTCCTCTTGCCTCCTTTGTGTAACTTCCCTTGGTATTTCAAGTAAAGCAACTTTGGATTTCTCAACCAAGTTACTCTTCCTCATTCTGAGCATGCAAATTTATGAATAGGGCATGTTCAGATACTGCCACTATACATCCTGTTGCTGTAGAAACAAAATTTAGATCGTCAATCATTGGTAATCTTTGACTCACTTGGAGGGTATATTGTACTTTTCTAGTACCGCTGAGCATGAGTATAAATTTGAAATTCTACTGTCCTCTTTTCCATTGACTCCATCCCTCCATACATTCTCACAACCTTAGAAAGAATCTTACTTTTTGATGGGTTGATTGACTTTAAGGCATACTTAGGTTACTAAACAACTACAAAGTGTTATGTCTGGTGGATCTAGGATATTGGGGTCCCCAGATCCACCCTCATCAGAGGGTGTCTGAGAAGAGGGAGTCTAGGAAGCCTAGTGCAAGTGGTAAAAAGCCATTAGGGCGGAGTGGCAGGGCCCAGAGTTGGGACACCAATGAATGTGGGGCTGAGCCCTCTTTTATGGGTGGGGGTCCTGTCTCCATCCCTTCTGAGGGTCACTACCTGATTAGTTATTGAACTTGTTGTAGGGGACTAGTTTTGGTGGACTAATAGGGGAATTTTGAAATGGAAATGTAAGCCACTTATAAGTGGTTTAGGTGGGACAAAGAAGAGGATATCAAAACCACAGGCTGTCAGCTTCAGCTGCTTGCTAAGATGTAGAGGCTATTTGCCTTTTACTTCTTAAAGAGGCCTAGTTCCCTAAGGTAATCCTACCTATGGGTCTCAACTGTCCCTATAGAAAGCTTCCATTTTCTATGCTTCAATGCAGAAAGTATTTATTCCTTCTGCTGATGTTTCTAGTAATCATTCTGTATAATCAGGTAAATAGCTAATTCTAATTCAAAGAAATACTAAGGATGCATCTTAGCCAACTCTAGAGAAAGTGTTTTCTTGCTACTCTTCAATGCTCTGCTCTTGCAAGTGGTCCTCCCTATAGATTCTCAACTCCCTGGAGCTGTCTCAGATGTTTTCTATAGCTTAAGGTCAGCGAGAAAGTTATTGAACTTGCTTGCTTGACATGCTGGAAATGAGAAGAGCTATTGAATAAGCAGAAGCCATTTTGAATGGTGGCCTTCTGAAAAGCAACAAAATTCCTTGTCTGAGACATCAGGGTCACATATGGGTGCCACCTCATAATTTATTACACTGGCTTTAGACTCATGGACTGGATGCCAAGGTAAAATGCCTAGAAGTCATAATGGAAGGAGGTGATGTGTTGTTCTAAATGTCATTTTAAAGTCTATTTTTCCTGGAGTGTTCTTGTCTGCATGTGCATCTTGTCACTTTAGGCAGAGTAATATTAATAAATTCTTTTTGATGGAGCTGGGGTATATATACTCATACATCTTACAAAACTCATTAAATTGGGCTCATTTGAGCTGGAGATATAGCTGAGTGGTAGAGTACTTGCCTAGCATATGCTTGGCCCTGTGTTCCAACCCCAGGACCACACATACAAAAATAATAAGAAGTGGGTACATTTATTATCCCCATTTCATAAATGATAGAACTGACGGAAAAAATGGTCATGCACTTCCTTACTTAACAAGTAAATTATAAAGGTGAGATTCCAAGGCAGAGAGTCTATGTGAGAAACCTAAATGCTTATCTGAAGTCTCACAATACATAAAACAGGGTTCTGGTTTAATATGAAATATTTTTTCCTGTTTAAATGATAAAACCATTTTCTTTTCAAATCTCAAAAGACAAAAGAAAACATTACTCCACAATATGTGAGGCACAAGTATAACATTTTGCCCTAGACTTGCCTGTGGTGAGGTCACACCGGAACCTGGGCAGAAGCCTGGGGCTGCAGACATCCTGATAACATCTAGGAGCAAGTCTTAGGGGAAAATGAGTGGGGATGGATACAGGATGATTTCCTCTTAGAGCTTAGAGGGTAAATAAAATCTTGCTTAACCTTATTAGTCAGTTTTGTGTCACTATATTGAAGAATTACACATAAACTACTTAGGTAATGAAGGGAAGTTTATTGGAGCTCATGGTTCTGGAGGGTCAGGCTAAGATGAGGGGCCCAACTTGTTTTCCCTTTTGGTGGAGGTGTCACATCAGAATGAGAGAGGTGTTGGAGGAAACTGCTTACATTACAAGCCAGGAATCAGACTTGGGGTCGTGCATTTACTTTCAAGAGCGTGCCTCTAATAAGCTAAGGACTTCCCATAAGTTTCTACACTTTAAAGATCAAGAGCACCCCTTGGTATGACCACCAGAGAGACAAAGCTTTCATAGAGGGACCTTTGGGGACAGTCCACATATAAACTATAGCAACAACCCTTCTTTTCTCAATATGCTCTATCAAGGGGGTACTTAGGAGAAATGAGAAACTTCAAGGGAGAATGTGATGGGTCAAAAAATAGTGTTTTCCTTGGTATACTTTGCACCCTGAGGATGTCTGTAGGAAGGAGAGGAGCATATAACTCAATATGTACCTGACCTTCAGGTATGGGGGCTGCTTATTCTGTGGATTCATTATACTTTCTATATCCATCCATTATCCTAAAAGTGATATGACTTTGTCCTTTCTTATGACTGGATAATATTCCATTATATGTATATATGCCACATTTCTACATCCATACATCTATTGAAGGGAATCTAGGCTGTTTGTGCAGGTGGGCTTTTGTGAATTATGCTATTATATGCACAGGTATGCAGGTATAACTGGATAATATTCATGTATTAGTATGTACATTACTTTTTATTGATCCATACATCTATTGAGGGAGATCTAGGGTGTTTGAACTGCTTGGATTTTGTGAATTGTATTGGTTTTAATGTTTTCTATTACATGCTCAGAGGCAGTATAGAAGGATCAAGTAGCACTTCTATTTGTAGTTTTTAAAGGAATCTCCATACTAATTTGCATAGAGGTTCAGTAGCTTACTTTCCTACCAACCATGCAGGAGGGTGTAGGAAAGGTTCAATTTGGTTCTCCATTATTTAATGCCCCTGTTGCTTTGGGCCAATGGACAGGCAGCACATCGTGGAAGGGAGGACCATCTTGGGAACCTGAAATGATACTGGAAACATCTGCAGTAGGCTCTGGTCTTCTGCTCAGTGTACAATGCAAGCCTGAGAAAAAACACTGAGAAATAGAACTAAGAGACAGAAAGCAGGGAGCCAAGACCATGAATGCTGGTGCAACCAACAAAGGTGCTAGCCAGTTCAAACCACTGATTTTCATCAGTAATGAACTGGGTTAAAGGAGAGCTATGTGCGAGAGTGGGACTACATGCCAGGATGCACAATAATGCAGCCTGAATGGAAACTAATGGAGACAAGAGTCGTAAGGAAAAGGGCAAAGCATTTTCAAATTAGGAACAGAATAAACAAAATATGTAGTTGTACTTAGGACATTGTCCTTCTAGTTAAGAAAGTTTTAATTATGGGAATGGAATTTGGGTGAGTTACCCTGACCTTGGCATGTAGGCTTTTGCCCGACTCCCTTTTATAAATATGTCAGTTGTGGGGTTAACTCTTTAGAGCCTGCTTTGGGTGTAATCAATACTGCGGTCTCCCTTAGCACCAGGTGGAACAATCTGCTCCCTTTATCATGGCCAGAAAACAAGGGGAGAAGAAAGCAGTGCCAGAGTTTCGATATGCTCTTCGAGGTCAGGCTGCTGTAGCTGGAAGACTTCCAACTGGACACCACCTCTTAACAGATCCACCAGCTCCCCATAGCACCACAGGCTTGGAGCCAAACTCTTTAACATGAGGACTTTGGGGGGTTCTTATGTACACACAGACACAGCAGCAGGTAAATAAAACACAAAGTACGTTAAAAGATGTCAGACAAAATAAGTTCTTGTTTGGATTTCATTGCTCAGGCATTTCATCTCCTCCCTAAATGCTCCAGGCAAGTGCAAAATGTAATTAATTCAGAAAGCAATACATGTTGCATGTGTTTCATACATCCTACCAGAATCCCACCTGTAAGCATCAAGGCAGGTATAGCAGTCCAGACAACTGCTCACAAAGTCATTAAACCTGGAATTATCTGAGGAAACTCAAGGGATAGCTGATCTCAATCTGAGGAACAGAGTGTATAGTTGACAAACCTAACTATCCACAACAAAAAAAGAGTCATATGTGGTGGACCCCAGCCAGCATTTTTAATTCCTCCTCACTAGGACTCTTCTATAGTCTTAGTGGAATATTATTCTATCATGACGCCGAGAGCAGGGAATGCAAGAAAGCCGCTGCCATGAGGATCTTTCCTGGAAGACAAGGTGGGAATTCATGACCTGGGCTGTGCTGAAACTGATTAACCTTGCAATAGGCAGGTTTTGCAAATTTTCCTTTGCCACAGTTCCAGATAGTTCCTGATGCTGTTATAAAAATGAATTAAAGATAATATTAGGGAAATCCTTATGACTCATTAATTACAGATGTTATGCTTTTCCATATACACTTCCAATTTTCAGTACAGTACCTGTATCAGCAGGATAGAAAATGGAATTCTTCCCACAACTGCCTGCTTGTACTGATTTTGAAAGCACTTTGCCTAAAGAATTACTTTTCTTGCCTCCTACAGGGCCTGTAGTTTGTGGCTGGGAGGTGTAGATCCTCATTCAGCTGGCTTTGTGCTGATATTTAGCTAGCATAGAGGAAAAATGGGTTTGTAGTAAAGTGGAAGCCCATGGTTTAAAAATTAGGCCTCGCTGATCTTCCTGTGGAACCTTGTCAGTCCTCTCCCATGATGGTCCTAGGCCTCAGTCTTTAGAACAGTTTAGTTAAACTTGCTAAGGCCTAGTTCTTCCTGAGTCTTTCAATCTCTCAAATCCCTTCATTGTCCTTAGCTCATCCTGGCACCAGCCTCTGTTTCCATGCTCCAGTGCAGACTTCATTCCAGTGTCTGTATTGGTGGGATGTTGCAGCACACTTTAGCTTCTTAAAGAAAGGCACACCTGGGAAAGAGCACCTGCACAGTTGTTTTTGTCTTGTTATTATGGACAGAGTAAAGCTGAGAGCAGTAAACATCGGGCATTATGCATTTCTGTTGTCCGAGGTTTGTGCATAAATTAGAATCTTAAGTGAAGAGGAGGGAAAAGAAGAAAGGAAGAGAGGAAAGAATGAAGGAAGGAAAGAATGAAGAACAAGAGGAACCAGAAAGAAGGGAAAGTGAAGGGGGTGGGTGAAGGAGATATGGAACTCAGGAGAAAGAGAGATCAAGGAAGGGGGAGGGGGAGGGAAGAATAAGAGAAGGGCTGAGGGAAAAATAGAAAGAAAGAAGGAAGAGTGAGACTTTGGATCAGGGAGAAAAAGATTGTCTCCTTTGGGGCTGGTATTTAAATCAGAGAGTAAATGACACAGGGTCATGCAGCAATTTAATTAATGTGCACTATTTTTAGGAGAGATAAACATAAAATATTTAATACATGAACTTACGAAATAGAAAAAAAAAGATTCAAGTCAGAGAACCCAATTTAATGAGGGTGAGGACACTAACAGATTATTTTGGACACCAAAAAAGGAATTGCTAGAGTCAGTGTAAGGGGGCTCAAATGAAGGGGGAAATGAGGTGTGATTGTATAGGCAGGCAGAGATTTCCACAGAGGAAGAGGTTTAGTGTCGCAGAGAAAGAGAAGAGGAGCAGTTAAACTCCAGCAGGGTTCTGGAGGCTGAGACCTTATCCCTCAGTTTGCTCTGTTTGAAGTCAGACTACTAGACCCATTTCCCGGGCAGTCTTGGGAAACACTTACAGCCACAGTTTCTTCAGTGGCAATCCAGGCAGCTGGAGCCAATGGTTTTCTGAGACCCTTGCCAGTCCTAGCATTGCCCATTCACTGAGGCCTGAAGCTGCCTCCATGCTGGGGCCACTGCTCAGAAAAACTCCCAAAGAGTTAGGCTGTGGCTCATTTTTCCTAAGTTGTTGAATTGGCTTATATTTTTCTCCTTTTAAGGATATTTTGTCATTAAATTTATACTTTCTGCTCAATTTGGATCTAAGCTTATTTTTGGTGTCATGAGTCTCTTATGCTCACAAAGGGTTCTCCAGTTACTTGCTTATCAAAGCCCACAGTACAAGCCTGGAGGTTCTAGGAAATGAGATACAATGCTATTAACCGAGCAAGAGTCTAAAAAGTGCCTCCCAAGCACAAGGTCCTGAGTTGGATCCCAGGTACCCAAAAAACAGACAAACAATAAAACAAAAGAGTCAAAAAATGTTGAATCCACAGATGTTGCCAGGGACAGGGGTGCAAACTCAGAAGACTGATCTGTTGTCCAACATGTTGCTTCACAGAAAAGAGACAAAGAAGAATTTCTTAATCCAATTACACAGCACAATGAATTGAGACAAAGTCTTGTGGTCTATATTTGCTCAACATATTAAAGAACAAAAGCTTGCAGAATAACTGGTAGTTGCCCATAGAGGTCAAACAGGAGAGAGATTCCCAAGGCCTTGGGGATCATTGTGTCTAAACAGAGGTCCCAGATGTCCTGGGCAGATTCACTGGGAATCAGTGTTGATTCCTCACACATTGAGACCAAACACATTCTATGGTTGCCCTCTCAAGTTACATATTCATATTTTATATGTCTATTTATGGCAAGATACTGCTGAATGAGTGCCTGGGCAACATGAATATGCAGACTGCTCATTTTGCCTTTTCTCTTTTAAATAACCTGGTTCTGGCAACTAGTAGTACATATAGAATATATTTCATTACTCAGCAAAAATGAACCAAATGAACAAATGAATTATTAATAAACAAATGACTACTCGTGGCTCTCGTGAAACTACATACACTAGAGCTGGTCTTTGTACCTTGCCCTCCTAGAACTCATTGCCTCACTGCTGAAAGGAACATCTGGAGGAAATGTGACTGATTTTCCACATTTACCTGTGTTTAAAATAAAAGGATTTTAGATTATAGAGATGAGAGTTTGAAGGGACCCAAACGCCTTTATGTCCAGACTGCTCGTCTAGACAGAATCATATCTGGACCTTAAGGGCTGAAGTAGGATGAGGCCAGTCAGTACTCAGTCACCACCTTGCTTACTGGGACTTGTTATCTTGATTTCTGAGTCCATTCATTCTGTTGTTGCTTATTCCCAGCCATACATGCTGTGTTTGAAATTCTAGTAGTGTCATTTCTTCTTTAAAAACATTTACATACTTCAAAGAAAAAGGTAAGAAGCTTCTTATATAATGTTGCATTTTTAGTATATGTGCTGCTGAAGCAAGCACAAATGTTGCATTTTTGATATGTAACTGTGAGGGAGAGACTTCCATTTGAGATGGAATGTAGTGGACTAGTTTCTCCCTGATCCTCCTAAGTACATATATGAGCTCCAGCAGTTACAACCAAAGAGTTAGCCAGGTGTGTATTCTGACAGTTGCTGAGAAAATTGCCAGGTGGCTCATGACCCCAGCTGGTGATTCATAGCAGGTGATTCATAGCAGGTGATTCATAGCCTCCTGTCTAGGCCCAAATAGGATGCAGTTCTGCCCTTCTGATTCCCCAAAGCAGCCCATGTAGGATCACTCCTGCTTTGGTTGAATAGGAGCCCCTCTGTCAGCATGTGAGCCACCGGCCTAAGAAGCATTTGCAAGGTCTGTAAGAATAAACACACTTTCCTCCCTCTTGGAGAGGTGCTAGGTGGCCAGGTAGCACTGCAAGAAGGATGCCTAGGAAAGAGTTTTAAAATTTGTTGCTGTGAGAAATGAACTATCTACACTAAAGGCACTGGAAAATTAGCCATTATGAAAGGTCATTCTGCCTTTTGTGCTGTTTCTTAGAGGCAGAAGAGAAAGTATCACGTGGCAGCCATCTTTTATCCTCAAGGAGAAGCCAATACCAAAGGAATTCTGGTGGAGATGAAGCTTACTTTATAAGGGTTAGCAAAGGGAACAATACACAAAGAAGAGATAACTATTGTATGTATGTGTACATCATATATAAGCACATCTAATTTTTATCAAATATAAACTACTTGACAAAAAGAGCAAACAGATCCCAATAGGAATACAGTTGGGGACTTCAATACCTCACTGTCACAAGTTGACCTGTATACTGGACAAAAACATCAGCAAAGAAATGTCAGAGCTAAACTACATCATAGAAGAAATAGATTTAACAGATATCTACAGAGTGTTGCATTCAACAACTCCAGAATACACATTCTTCTCATCAGCTCACAGGACCTTCTCCAAAACAGACTATATTTTAGGTCATAAATCGTGTCTCAATGAGTAAGAAAGAACTGCCATAATCTGCTGCACCCTATCAAATTACAATGGAAGGGAACTAAAAATCAACAGCAAAAGTAACTACAGAAACCACACAGACAAATGCAGGTTCACTAATGCACCCCTGAATCAACAGCGGATCATAGAATAAATGAAGGAAGACATTAATAATTCAAGCGATCCTATTCAAGAATTCAAGAATCAAGTAACAATGAAAATATAATGTATCAGGGCTGGGGATTCAGCTCAGTGGTTCCAATGCCTGGCTCAAAAGCCCAAGGTCCCGAGTTTGATCCCCAGTACCAAAATAAAAAGAAAAAAAAAAGGAAAAAAAAGAAAATATGACATGGGGAACCATGAAAGCACTGCTCAGGAGGAAGTTTATGGCTGTGAATGCATGCATTAGAGAAATAGAGTGAGCCCAAATAAATAACCTAATGATGCATCATAGGGTCCTAGATAAACAAGCATAATCCAACTCAAATCTAGCAGAAGGAAAGAAATTCTAAAGATGAGAGCAAAGGTCAGTGAAATTGAGAATAAAAAATAGAACACAAAGGATCAATGCATGAAAGAGTTGGTTTTCTGAGCCAATAATAATTGAGATAAATAATAAATGATAATAAGTGAAACTGATACACCCTTGGCTAAATTCACCTAAAGAAAGAGAAAACCCACATCAATGGAATCAGAAGTGAAAATGGTGTAATTATGACACCACTGAGATCCATAGGATTATAAGAAACAGTTTGACAAATTTGTATTTCAGTAATTTGAAGAATCGACAACAAATAAATAAATTCCTAGCCAAATATACCTTATAAAAATTGAGCCATCAGATATAAAAGCTCTAAACAGACCAATAACAGGAACTGAAATAAAACCACTAATAAAAACTCTACCAACTAAGAAAAGCCCAGGGCCCAATGGATTTACTATTCAATCTTACCCAAACATTAGAGAAGGACTTATACCAATACTCCTCAAAATTTTCTAGGAAACTGGGTATTCCCCCAAACTCTTTTTTTTTTTTGGCACCAGGGAGCCATCTCGGGACCTTGTGTTTGGGAGGCAGGTGGCGGAACCACTGAGCTCAATCCCCTGCCCATCCCCAAACTCTTTCTGTGAGACCAGCATTACTCTGAAACCTAAGCTGAAAAATGACTCAATAGAAATCAGGGTGACTACATCTTGTGTTTGGTTGTCTAAATTTAAGAATTGTTCAGTGATTCTTTCTTCACACAAATGGGTTTTAAGTTACTATATCTGCCTATTTTCTGCTATTTGAGGAATTTCTCTCATATTGCCTGAACCAGGAACAAAGCAGGAAAAAAAAGCCCCAAAGGCTGTTTATGTTTGATGAGAGATCACTTATTTAATCTCATTCCCTGAGCACAACTCCTAGGATCATGCAAGCATCAGATCCTCCCTGTGTCACTGTGTCTAGAACCTGTCTCTGTCTTCCGGGAAATGATCTTGCCTTTCACACACCTCTTCCTAGGAACTCCAAGAGCACTTGCCATTGGCTCTTTCTTCAGTCCCAAAGTTGCCCACAACAAATGAATTTTGTTTCTGTTTTTACCAGTAATAATCTGGTATTGTTTGGGAAATCTCCTAGTCATAACCTTGCCTGGTGCCAATGAAGCCTTCTCTGAAACGTGAGGATAAATAATCAAAGCATATAAATTAATTATACTTTTTGTAAAAGAACTGTTTGTGATAACCATTATGTTAAATATTTCAATTTTTTGTGTGTGTTTGTGTGCAATATTATTCTCGATATGCTTAACTTTGCTTCTTGAAAGTTTTTTGTTTTAAAGCTCTCAAAATGCTAGCTTCTTGTTACGGTAAACTATAGAAATGCAGAAATATGGATAGAAAAGAATGAGAGGAACGTCATTAAAAGAAAAGAACACTGATAGTTGTACTGAGCACTGTATTTTTTTTTTACATCCATAAGTTTAAAGAAAGCCCAGTTATTTTCCGCCATTCTTAACACTTACTCTGAGTATTAAAAAAATCTCAGTCACATAATAATCAGCTTCCCAGAGTGCTAGGATTACAAGTGTTTATCAAGGCACTTGGTTGCTTGCTCCAATGACTTAGCTAGTATTGGTCTAATAGAATAACAAGGTGTGTAGCAAGGGTTCAGGGCATGGAAAAGAACAAAGGCATTTCTGCAAGGGATAGAAGTGAGGGTCATGGTGTTCTGGTCACCTAGCTGAGTGTTCATTAGATCATTTCTATGTTTGTTATACTGTTTAGGCTTATTGCAGTATGGTTTTCAGCTGTTGATGATCTCTGGGGAGGTTTGCAGGCCTGGCCATCCTGTCTCCATCTTGGACCTAAGTTCTATCAACCACAAGCCCGGTTTGCCTCATCTCTGTTCTGACTCTACCTTGGGACTGGTCCCTTTCTAACTTCCTTCCAATCTCTATCCAGTCCAGCTATCTGTAGTAGTGTCATCCAAATGCGTAGGCTCTGGAGTAAGGGACCTCTCAAGAGGATCTGTTCTGGGTGAGGAGAGACAAGAATCAAGTTCTGTCAGTTTCAGCCTCTGTGATTCCCTACCCAGCAGCTACACCCCAGCAGGAATCTACACATATCTTGCCTTGCTCTTTGTCAGCGATGTTGAGCCACTAATTTGAAATGGAAGCACTTTCCTCTTTCCCCAGCTCTCAGATTTCACTTTCCCTTGCCTATAGCTCTTTGAGCATTTATGTCAGTCACTACCCTGGATGACAATTTAGTGTTTCTCATGTGGGTTCTCGCTGTGCCAGAGAAAATAAAACATTGTTGGGACTTTAAGAGTTAAAAAAGGCAGAGGCTTCTGATCTCTCAGCAGTAAGCTCAGGCAATGGAAACCTTCAAATTGCTGCTGCTGTTTAGAGCCTCATAGGCAAAAGGTAAGAAGTGGCCAGATTTCCTTTACCAGCATTGCTTCTTAGTGCACAGCCCAGATCTACTATTCCTTCTCACTGCTTTTATGTTCATTGCTGGACTCTGTACCTGTTGAGATGTCAGGGACTCTCTGTTTTGTGCTGCTGTATTTCTCTATTATTCTAGAATCCAATATTTCCTGGTTTTGCCTGGTCACTGGCTCTCCACATTTGGACTCCAGCACTGTCCTAGGATCCTTGGCCTCATCATCAATCTGCCCATCTGTTGCTTTGGTTCAGTCTCCTGGGAGCAGCAAGTGGGTGCCAAATGTCTCCAATCCATCTTCTTCCTCCTCCTTGGCTAAAGTATTTCTCTTTTCTTATATTTAATTAGCTAGTTGCATTTGACTTAGCAAAGAAAAGCTAAAGCAGGAAATAATTTGCATAGGTCATTATTTTACTAGTCATGTGTTTTATAGAATCAAAAGAATGAGAAAGACAAAAAGGATCCCAGATATCAAGGCAACCCAAGAAAACAAGGGAGTCGAGTTTAATTAGTATGAAGACAAATATGATTTGGTTTGAATCATTTAAGAGTTCACAAACAGAATCATATCTCAAATTTAGTAGGCCAGTATTGAAATATCCTTTTGTCTTAACATGCACAGTTAACCCCCAAGAGGATTTTTATAGTAAAATAAATAAGTTTAAATGTGTGTGTAAGAGAGAGACCTGCTGTCTCAAACATTGAATTCTAATGGTGTGTATGAGACTGGAAAGGAAAGTGAACCAAGAGAATCTGTTCCTTCCAGTTATCAATTTACTGGGAGAACAAGTGAACATTTCCTCCAAATAGTGACAGAGTAATGACATTCAAGGGGAAGAAACTCTACCAAAGAAGTGTATGCAATTTTACCTAAAGAAAAATAGGAAAGGTTGATCACAATAAAAATCCTGATATATTGGTACAATTTCTATGCCAGTGACACCTGTACCCTTTGCTCTTGCTTTATTCATCTCCACAAAAGATTTGTGCTTGACCCCAGATGCCAGGTCATACCCAAGAGGTCAGCATCTTGTGCAAGGAAGGTGCCCACCCATCCCCATGTCTTCCAATGTGGCCTTGAGATTGTAGCTGTCTTCCACTATGAATGGAGGTAGGTGTAAATTCTCCTCTCTCATTTCATATTCTGTAGGCTTGTCCACTCTAATAGTTTCTTAGCAATGAGTTTATCTTCAAGTTATAAAAGTGAAAAAAAGAAAATGACCTAATTAACTGGATGCCACCATACTTTAACAGTGAATGAATATATGAGAAATCTTTACTAATATACAGATAATATAATTCATAAGATATTATTTTAAAGAACAGAAATAACAGACCTGGATATATTTAATTGATTATATATGTATTATTGATGAATATATGTGTATATTCAAAACTAAATTATTACATTACCTTATTTTTTGCAAATGATCTATATATGTATTACTATTCCTTGAGGTACCATGCTATTTATTTTATATGTCATTTTTAAGACTTTTATTTTCTTACAGTCATTATTGATGACATGCTGCAGGTATAATGCTCAAGCCATTTTTAGTCTTTTTTGCTTGACATATTTATGCATATTTCTCACATTAATATCTATTTCTCTCACCCAAGTATAAATTTTTACCTTTCAATATTATCAAATTGAAGTTTAATGCACATAACTTTTATCAATTATTTATTCACTAAGCCTTCAATATATGTTAGACTCTGTGCTAATATTTTTGTAATAAAATGATAAATTATTGTTCTTTCTGTTTAAGATCTCATTATTTTGAATCATTTTTAACTTAATGTTTTTGTCTTGGTTAGACCTGTTGACTTAGGAAAAACTCAGCCAATGCAAGAAACATAGATACAGATTTTAACCTCTGCAGGTCACCTACTTCATTTGGCAGCAGCACAACCATGATCAGAGCTTTGTGTTTCTAAGCAATTTCCAGGATCTTGGTCTGCACATCTTCCAGGAGGCAAAATTTAAAGAGTTCCTTTGTTTCATCATCTGCACAGATGTGCTCATACCTGCAAAAAATTAAGGCATTAGAAAAACACCAAGTGAGACATAAGACAAAGGAGGTAACTTTATGTACTAAGATACAAACTTATCCTTCTTCAAAGAGATAACCTGGGAATTTTATGAAGTTGAGAAAAATATTTCTTCAGGTATCCCTAGCTAAATAAATTTTAAATAGAATTAAACAGCAAAACAATAACCATGACACAGTCCATTTTGTGATTGTAGTGTTACATTTCTAATCCATGTTTAAATTTAACTGGTCAAATGTGGTATATGAGGTGTGACAAAACATATGGTAAGTATTTACATTTAAAAATTTATTACAGTAAAACACATATTGCCATTAATCCCCTCAAAATAATCCCCCCTTGTGTGGAACACTCTTATCCTACCATTCTTGCCACTTTCTAAAGAATCCCCGAAAAGTTCTGTTAGGAAAGCATCTTTTGTTGTGCTGTCATGGCTGCTTTGATGACTTCAACTGACTCAAAATATTTACCTTTCATGGTCCTTTTGACTGGAAGAAAGAGCCAGAAGACACCTGGTGCCAGATTCAGAGAATAAAGTGAATGAGGATATGCTGTAAATCATGATCCTGCCTCTCTGCAGGATGGCACTCAGCAGAAGACTTCGTTATCTTTTTTTTTATCACACTTTGTAAAGACCCTCAGAAGGGGACTTTCAGTAGTATTTCAGAACATAGTAAGAATGTTGGATCAAGTTCGTTGAAAGCAAATGGAAGTATTTTGAGAGGGACTATTAGCAAAGTGTCTGTTGTAGTAAATTTTTAAAAATTTAAATAGATGTTGACTGTATATCTCGATTGCCTCTTGTAAGTTCTTTGTCTGGAAGATACTTTGAGAAATTTCATAATTGAGTATGAACCTAATTCTAACACACTAAATATTCATTATTTTCTAAGAGAATCTTTATGATTAATCTGTAACACCTAGAAGTACTTTCCTGTGTTCCTTTAGGGAACAGAAATGAGCATGAAGCCTATAAGCCTTTTTGTAATGTTGGTGATATTTTTACTATATACCTTTAATTTTGCCACCTCCACCTTATCATTGCAGTTGACTTTTCAAGTAAATAAAGTTTAGATTTCTCAAACAGATTAACCTCCACCATTCTGATTGTGTGACCTTATTAAAAAGACAGATTTATGGTCATATTGATAAGGAAATAATGTACAAAATGGCAGGAATTTGTCTGTTCTGAAGCCCCCCACCCCATGTTTTTTCCAGGAATCATAAGATGCTTTCAAGCCACCTTCACTGCAAATGTAACTGTTCAAGCAATGTAACTGTTCAAGCGTCCGAACTGCAAATTTTACTGTTCAAGCTGCAAGGTTTTCTCACCCAATGTTTCAAGGTGTTCTGTTAATTCCGTCCTTCTGCTTCTGTAAACATTCTTGCTGAGTACGTAGCCATAATCCTTCTACCACACAGATCTCTGTATAAGGTTGCTTCCATTTTTGTTTGGGGCTCAGATGTCAGAGTGCAAACTCCTCTGGGCCTACTGGCACAACAAAAATTTGTTCCCTCCATCTCTCTGAGTGCCGTTAAGTGTCTTCACCTCCAGAGACCTAATGAAAGCTATAACATTTGGCTCTAATGCTGAGCTGTAACACTTCGCTGTAACAATTAGCTGTCACACTTTGCTATAACAATACCTAATATGTTTTGTTTTTTTTTGCTTCAGAAAAAAAGTGTAGATTTGCAGTCATTGGTAGTCATTGACACATCTGGAAACCATATAGTACTTTTTTAATATCACTGGGTATAAACTGATATTTTACCTGCCCGTTCTTCAATTCCATCTCTCCATTCACTCTTCCAATCTTAAAATATATCTTTCTCATTTTTTGAGTGTTGAATTATTTTTAAGGCACACCTAAAATACCAAACAACTGAAATCTGTTATTTGCTATATTTTATTTCTCAAAGTTTTTTTTCCCTCCCACCAATTCTCTAGTAATTGTTTTATATATCAGAAAGGTAACTCTAATTCTCATGCAAAGAGACATTGTGGAGTTGTCTCATAAACTCAGGAGAAAAGTTTTCTTTTACCATCTTCTCAATTCTTTGCCTTGTCAGTGCTGCTTTCTGTTACCCCCCAAGCCTCATGAAGCCACCCCAGACATTGTATTGCTTAAGGTCCATGAAAAAGTTATTTACCTTGGTTCATTAATTCTGGCAACAAGAAGGGAACAAACATGGGCCTTTTTGAATGGTAGCTTTCTAATCTTTCGTTAAGGAAAGGAAACAAAAATACAGGGTCTTACCTATCAGGATCATAATATTTGTCCCCTCACTATTTACTACACTGGCATCAGACTCATGGGCTGAGTACAAGAATCAAATCCCTATTAGATATAATAAAGGAAGTGAGGATGCTCTTTGAGTACTGTTTTCAAATCCTTTTTCTTTGGTGCCTTATTTTCTGCATATGCATTGTATTACCATAGATAGATTCATATTAATAACTATTATCTTTATGCAGCTGCATCATATGTCTTCTTGTACCATATTGGAATTCATCAGAATAGGTTCATTTGGTCTGGAGATGGAGCCTAGTGGTAGTGAAGTTTTTTGGCTTGTGGTTAGTTCTGGATTTTATCCCAAATGCCACAGAAAAGAAAAAAAAGAAAGTATGTACATTTATTATCCCATGGTACTCATCACAAAACTGAGGCAAGAAAGGGTGAAACAGTTTGTAACATAGGTAGAGAATCATACAGTTAAGATTTTCAAACATTCTGGCTGAGGAACCTAAAAATTTGTCTGCTCCTCCCCATGACATAAAAGAGCCTCCTGGTTTAAAATGACATATATAATTCTGTGTAAGTGACAAGATCCTGTTCTTTTACACATTCAAAAGAGAAATAATTGCCCTACAAAGCCTGAAGCTTTTCAAGTAAGTCAAATACCATGCCCCAGATCCTTCCTTTCTGAGGTCCCACTGGAGCTCAGGAAGAAGGTTGGGCCTGTTAGGTATCCTGATGCAAGTAAGAAGAAGGTTCATTGGAAAATGAGTGGTGAGGAAACTTAATGAATTCCTTCGTATGAAACTCATAGTGACAATGAAATCTTGCCAATTTTATTCATCAGCCTGGTGTCACTATTTTGTAATACTTGACATAGTCTATTTTGAAGTAATGGAAAGTTTATTATTGCTCATGGTTCTGGAGGTTCAGGTCACAGATCAGGTCGACCCATTTGTTTGGGACTCTGGTGGGGGTGACACATTAAGCGGGGAGAGTGTGTTGGAGCAAACAATTCACATCATGAGCCAGAAAACCAAGAAGAGGCAGTGACTGGGGCCCACAATAACCTTGGAGAGCATGTGTGTAATGAGTTAGGGTTTTCCCCATAAATCTCTCATATCAAGGAACCATGGCACCGCCCAACACTAACACCATAGAGAACCAAGCTTTTACATATGGACCTTCGGGGGATATTCAGCATCCAAACCACAGTGCCAAGCTTCCTAACCCAAAGTGCTCCATCAAGGTGGGGTTTAGGAGAAATGAGACACCATAAGAGAGAAAAGTGGTGGGGTAAAGAAATAAGTGTTTTTCCTGGAAAAACCTATTCCCTTAAGTATGTCTATACCCTTAAGTATGTCTATAGCCATTCAGAGAGGGTTATTCTCTGACAGCCAGAGGTGGGTGCTGTTTATTCTGTAGACCAAGACTTAACTGAGGTATAATTCACATACCCTAAGTTTCACATACCATTTTAGACTGTACAATTCAGTGGTTTTCAGTAATTCACACATTTATATAATCTCCACTAGAATCTTATTCCAAAATAATTTTCTCACTTCTAAAAATATACTTATATTTCATCTTTCTTTCTCTGACTCTGGAACCCTCCAATTTCCCTAATAGCTGTATGGATTTGCCTATTCCAAGTATTTAATATAAATAGAATTGTGCAATATTTTTCTTTTCTGTGGCTGAGTTCTTTCCTGTAGTATCATATTTTCTAGCTCATCTATATTGCAGTATGGATTGGTACATCAGTCCTTTTTGTGGATGAAAAATATTCCATTGCATGTATAGGTCACATTTTTTATCCAGTCATCAGCTGATGACATTTGTGTTGTTCCACTTTTTGCCTGTTATAAATAATGTTGCTCTGATCTTCCATGTATAGTTTGTGGGTGACATGTCTTCCTTTATTTTGATATATATCTACAAGGATCATATACTAATTCTGTTTAATATTTTGAGGAAGCACCCACACTTATTTCCACAGTAGATGTAACATTTTACATCCCAACCAACATGAGGTTCTGATGTTGCCACATGTTGCCCAATATTTCCTGCTATCATGGGCCCTTCTGGAGAGCAGCATTGAATTTGTTGTGTTAACCTGACAAAGGGGAAAATTAATTTGTAGTAAAATTTCTGAAGCACATAGATTGGATGTAAGAAATGGTAAAGAGAAAGGTAATTAGGTTTTCAGGACTCAAAATTTTACTCATCTGCTTCCTTAACCTCCAAGACATGCTGCTTTTAGGTCTCCTTTATCAAAGTGTATATACTGAATCCCTGAATGTGATTGTGATGTACAAGATCATTGATTGAATTGGGGCGTGTACTAATGGAGAGGTGATGGACTGAAGAATTAGTCCAAAGATAGAAGAAAAAGAAATAGAAAACATGAAAAGATGAAGAATCCGTATGTGAAAAATGTAATCTCAGTTGATCTTTATTTATAGTTCTAATAACATTGAAAAAAATGAGACTTTACATGGAGCTGTTTTGGTCTATGGGAGTCTCAGAAAGAAAGAGCTCTAACATCAAAATAAGACAGAGAAAAAGAAAGTCAACCTGGAAATAGAGTGAGTAAATAAGATGAGAAATTAAGACAGATATGCCCTAAGTAGGCTGATCTATGGTAGATAACTTGAGATTATGGTTAAATTCTTATATAGTACAGTATGTTAGGAAGAGATTGAGTTTGTATAAAATGTTCTAATTGGTAATTACCAGGAATTTGCTTGGACCTAGACAGAACCTGGGTATGTTTAATTGAAAAACAATCCCATGCTTTTATTCTGTTTCTAAATTGTACTCCTGGCATGCTATTATGGCTTGTATCTAGATGTTCCTCCAAAGCCTCATTGGGTCATATGTGGGGCTTTTTGGAGGTGTCTGGATCTAGAGTATGCTATGCTGGGATCAAGGAGGTGATGCTGGGATTGATTCATGGTGCCCTGCTAGGATTAGAGTTGTGCCCTAAGACTGGATAGCTGAGATAAAATATAAGAGACAGAAAGAGAACTGCTGGAATCACTGGTAGTTTGCCATTTTCTGCTTTTGCTGTCTTCTGCTGGCCATGAACTTATTCTCCTCTGTGATGACCCTCTGCCATACCACTCTGCCTTAGAGCCAGTCAAGTATGGACTGAAACCTCTACAAAGTATTAGTCAAACTAAACCTTCCCTCTTTTAAATTTGGGTATAGCACAGTTTTTTTCAGCAATGAGAAAAGCAACTAAGACATATGTGTTAAACAGTAATGTAACATCCTGTTAGATATTATCACAGAGGATTCAGCAATCTTCAGAAGTTTTTGCATACAAGCACTTGCTGACTAAATTCTGACCATATTTCAGGTTTATGGTAATTTAAAAGCTTCCAGAAACCCAGCAATAAAAAAATAACAAAAGAAAAAATAAACGAAACTGATAGGACATTGCACTTTCATGAATCATCCTGCCATTACTAATGCTTTTATAGGTTAGTTAAAAAGTATGTTACAGAATTTCCCGAACCTTACTTCTTGGTCAAGGGTGTGTTCTCACCATCATTTAGTTGCAAATCAAGGAAATATTTTATTACTTCATTTTATCAAGGTTATGTTTGTGCCTGTCTACTGGGAAGTGATTAGTGGAAAAGATTCATCAAACAGCAGATAATACAATATGTGCCAATGATTTATTCCCTTGGTTCTTTCTAAGACAAAAATTGAGATATGTATATATTAAACAGCTTCAGAACAAGATTAATTCACTTTCTCTTTTTCTTTCCAAGGAGGAAAAAACACCAATTAGTTTTTTTTTAATTTGGAGATTAGTCTGATATATAACTGCATCATGGATGAAAAAAATCATATTACCTCCACCCAAACTCCTCTACTTCCTACCTCACCAACACTACTCAGGATACACTTAGCATTCTTCATTTGTAACCAAATAAATCCTTTCCCTCTCACTGTTCTCTCATAAGTCAATTTCTGATCTCTCGGTATTCTTAATTCATTGCCAAGAAACATCAATATAGACATGCACCTAGAAATGGCTTTTTCCTCTTATTTATCTGAAATATGGATTTCTGCCAGTAGCTGCATGCCACTTGATATTGTTTCATGGATACCTACTCACTTTTCTAACCATACACCATGAATCCAAGAAATATAGTCTCTTGTTTTACAGTGCTATTTATAGTCATTGTTCTTTTTTTGTCTTAAGTGTCCTATTTTAATTTCTTAGCCATGCAAGTATTCCACCATGTATCCTCTTACCATCTCCTATGTAATTCCTTAATAGTCATAATACAGTCATAAACTAATCTGTTATCTTTCTGCCCTTACATAATTTTTTCCATCCTAGCTGCTTCCATTATTCTGAGTGACATTAAAGCATTCATTTGACTGATAACAAATGACTCCTCATTTTGTTTTCTTTTAATTTTTTCTTAACTGAATTTCATTTTACATGAATTGTCTTTCCTGTGCCTATTTATTCATGAGAATAATGGCATTTCCCTATGTATTTGAATATGCTTTTTATATAAAAACATTGGGCCTAATAGATGTTAAGAGAATAATTTATCCAAGAACAACAGAATAAACATTTGTGTCAAATTTACATGGAATGTGTTTTAGGATAGAATGTGGTGATAAAAATATAATAAATTAAGAAAAATGAAGTCATACCAAGTTTTTATCTGACAATAGTGGAATGAAAGTAGAAATAATAACAAAATAACTAAAAAATTCAAGAATATGCTAAAACTTGAAAACATATACATGATTTCCAAAAAAGCATGATACTGGCATAAGCAAAGACACATAAACCTATGGGACAAAAGAGATACTGAGAAATAAATCTATATGTTTTAGCAAATTGATTTTTAACAAAGTCACAATATTGTACATTGGAGAAAGGAAAAGCTCTTTAAAAATGGAGCTGATGAGAAACCTTCCCAGACAACAGCTGTCTTGTCTTTTGATACAAGTAGCATGTGATGCCTAATGTTACATGCACAAAACCAGTTCTTCTATCTCTTTCTATTGTTGCTCTGATGTACAAGTGCTTGAGGTTATGAATTATTCTCACAAGCCTAGATATATATGAAAAAGTGAGAAAATAGAAGACAGACAAATAGGAAGTATGGAGAAGTTTAATAATTCCCCAAATTACCTATTCGGTTGATTAAAATATTTTAATATATACTAATTGGTTTCATTTAGACTAATAGTTTCTCTTAGTTCATTAAAAGTAAAGTTTTGTGGTAATATCTTTGTGTTCCTTCTTTTTAAAAAAATTAATTTTATTGGTATATTTTAGGTATACAATATAATGATGTGCATAATTGGAAATTTGTACCTTTATGTAATCTATCTTGGTTCTTATTTTTTCCCCATTCCCCTGCCCTCCCTTCAACCCTACACCCCTCCCCATTTACAAAGGCTTTGTTTCCACTTTTTGCTTTTCTCACATTAATTCTATTCCCTTCTTTCCTTTCCCCAACCCCTCCCAATTCCCCTTCCCCTTCGGGCCTTTGCTTCCTATTTCACAATATCTATTATGCCTTTTGATCTTTATTTACACTTTCAGTTTCTCACACCAGAGAAACTGTCCAGTATTTACACATGCATATCCTATTTATTTTACTTAAGACTATGGCCTCAATGTGCATCCATTTACCTATAAATGTCTCTAGTTTCTCATTATTTATGGCTAAGTAGTACTCCAAAAATTTTTTACCAGCTATTCCTCAGACAAAGATCTACTATCTACAATATATAAAGAACTTAAGAAAATCAGATCTCCCAAATTTAAAGACCCAGTCCAGAAATGGACATCTGATATGAACAGACATTTCTCAGGCAAAGAAACAGAAATAGCAAGTAAATAGGTGAAAAAATGGCCAAAATCACTGGTCATTCAAGAGATGCAAATGAAAACAATGCTGAAATTCTACCTCACACCAGAAAGAATGTCTGCTACCAAGAATCCAACAAATAACAAATGCTGGCAGGGCTGTGGGGCAAAATGAACTCTTCTCCATGATTGGTGGGAGTGTAGACTGGTGCAAACACTGTGGAAATCAGTATGGAGATACCTCAAAGAGCTAGGATTAGAGAGGTTCCATTTGACTCAGCCATTTTCCTACTGGGTATCTTCCCAAAAGAATTAGAAGAATCATATCAAAGTGATATATACACACCCATATTCATAGCACCACAGTTTGCAATAGCTAAAACATGGAAACAGCCCAATTGCCCATCAACTGGAGAGTGGATAAAGAAAATGTTTCTTCTTTGTAAAAGAAAATATTTTTTGCCTTTGTATTTTACTCTGAGTAACTACTGTGAAGAAAATGCTACATAGTATATTAAATATTGCTACTTGCATTATTTTGTTATGAAATTTATTTTTATTTTTAATAAAATAAAAAAGAGAGAGGCCCATTTTTCCATTGGTAAGTGCCCACAGATCCCCGGGAACAGCTGTGTCAACCAGAGCAGCATGACTGCAGGTGGATCCCAGCCAGGGCTCTGCTCTAACCCCAGAGGCTCGGGCACACCCCTAAGGCAAAGGCCAGTCCAGAAAAGAACTGCACAGGTACACAAGCTTCAGCCAGGAGCCCACCATACCATTGGTCACAGCCAAGGACCTGCCTGGACAAGAGCTATACAGGCACAAAAGTAACAGCAGAAGCTTGCCCTGATACCTTTGATAAGTGCATGGAGACCCTAGCCAGAAGCCTGCCCAGACAAGAGGAACTGGGGTGCACAGCCCCTAGCCAAAGGCCCTCCCAGACAACAGCTACATAGGGGCCCCAGCAAGAGATATGCCTAGATACCATCCCACATGTGGACAGGACCGAGCCAGAAGCCAGCCCAGACAACAGGTCAGCTAAAGTATCCAGAAGGCCACCACTCTGAACCCAGGAATTGGTGTATTGGTGAGTAGCAGAGTAAAGGTTGCTCTGTGGCTTGCTGAGAATTCAAGAGGACTGAGCAAAGTTCCCTCAACAAAAGCACAGCAGGCTGTCTCTGTTGAAATGAGATGACATGGAAATAAGTCTCAGAACCAGACTTGCAGATCCCCTAAGATGACCCCAAAGGGCAATGAGATGGAATGATCTCATACTCAACAACCTGGACTCCCTGAACTGGCAATGAAAGAGGACCTGGACAAAATAAAATCAGAAATGACTTCTCAGATAACAGCAGAGGTTGTGCCCATAGTACAAGACATGACTAATAAATCTAGAGTGGACAAAGAAAAAAATAGAGGAGCTGAGGAACATGATGGAATCCCAACATAAGAAACAAATGGAATCCATAAAAAGATGCAAACAGATTTCCAGGAGATTAAAACTCCATTGAAAGTTCACACAGCAGAAGGAGCCAATGCGAGCACAGAATTTCAGATATATATGATAGGATTGAAAATAGTGACCAGGAAAAGAAAAATGTCTTAAAAATAGAAAGGGGCAATAGGAAATCAGTTCAGCAGCTGCTAGACAATGCAAAGAAGAATAACATAAGACTGTTTGGAGTCAATGAAGAAACAGGAGAGAGTGCAGATGACATTAAAAAACCTGTTCACAGAAGTAATGTGAGAAAACTTCCTAAATAGGGGAAAAAAACTTGACAGAGATAAGTGAGGCATATAGGATTCCAACTAGCCTTGATCAAAAAAAAATCTACATATAGGCATATAAGATTCCAGAAACCCAACAGAAGAACAAAATTCTACAAGCAGTTAGAGAAAAGAAGCAAATCACATACAAAGGAAAGCCCATCAGAATCACAGGAGACTTCTCAACACAAACCCACAAGGCAAGAAGAACATAAAGTGACATATTTCAAGCCCTAAGGGAAAACAATCTCCAACACAGATTAATGTACCCTGCAAAACTATCTTTCAAAATTTATGGAGAAATAAGATACTTTCATGACAAAGAGCACCTTAGGAACTTCATGAATACCAACCAGCACTCTAAAATATTTTAGAAAATATCCTAGGAAAAGACAACCAGGATCACAATCCCAGGAAGCCCAGCAGAATGAATCCATGAGGCATGACAAGAAATTAGACACAAAGGGGGAGAATCTAACAAAAAGAAAAAGTCATGACAAGGATAAGTCAATATGTATCAGTTATAACCATCAATGTTAATGGTCTCAATTCACCAATCAAAAGAAATAGACTGGCAGAATGGGTCAAGAA
>NW_004624792.1:9548473-9562447 GCF_000247695.1 Heterocephalus glaber
AGAGTGTTCCATCTCATTTCCCTTTGGGGTTGCTGTAGGTGATCTGGAAGTCTGGTTTTGAGACTTATTTACGTATTTTCTCATTTCAACTGGGGGGCCAGAGGGGGGTGCTGTTGGTGCCCACGCGGATTACCTCCTCTGAGCTGGGAGAGGTGGGACAGGGGCCAGGAGCAGTGGTAGGGATGGTGGCCCAAAAGCCCTTTCCTCTGGGCTGGGAGCCGCAGGAAGGATGGTGGCCAGGAACCCCCTTCCTCTGGACCAGGAGCAGTGGGACGGGGGCTCAGAAGCCCCTACCTCTTTGCCAGGAGTGGCGGGACCCAGTACGGTGGTCTGGTGGTCTGGTGTCCTCTGCGTGTTTGTAGTTTCGAACCAGGTGGCTGTACAGAGGAGTGGGGGGGGGGTGTCCAGTGGATTGCTACTGGGGCACAGGCTGATTTGTCGTGTTCTGTGCATCTCGCAACCTCAGTACGGTGTCTGCAGACCTGCCTGTCTCCTCAATGGAATTTTTAATGTGCTGGTTATCTGCTTGAATCTGTTCCATGGAATTCCTTTCTTCCCTACGCCAGATGCTCATGGTTTCCATTGTGTGGCTGAGCTCTTTTATTTATTTTTTTTAATCTGTATCTTTTCTAGAGTCACTAAGTATTTCCTTCATTATGGTCACCGTCTCTGCAGTTATCTGAGAAATTATTTATGATTTAATTTTTTTTGAGAGTCTTTTCCTCTGCTTTGTTACTTCCATGGCTACCGTTTCACTATCTCTAGTGCCTTATTTATTTGCTTTATTCCTTCTGCTGTTACCACTTCAGAGAGTCAAGGTGGGTGGCTTTCAAATTATTATATCAAATTGCCACCTGGGTTTACCTTTGGTGGGCTGGAAGTCTGGGGTTTGATCCTGTTTAAGTGTCTTTCAATTTACTATTTTTTTGTTTTTGGTTTAATTCCTGGGTTGATGCTTGTAAATTTCTTATGGTGAGTAGCTTCATTGCTAGTATTTAGGACCCTTAAGATATGACTACTTCTGAGAGATGTCTTCCAGGTATCTCTAGCTTTTGGGTTTTTAGTCTGTTGCAAGATCCTACCTCTTCAATGTATTGGGGATGAGAATTTTTTGCCTCCTTGGCCTAGCCCCTGGTTCTTTAGCACTGGCCAAAGTATTTTTTATGATCCTTAAGCAATCTCAGTCTTAGTATACCAGGAAGAACAACTGATTAGAACAATTATGTCACCTTGGCTAAAGTAGTACAATCAGCAATAACAATAGCATCAAACACAGCTCAGACAATGACAGACTGTTGTAACTATTAATTTGTGACCTTTAACTGTACGAATTATATTTTTAGTTAGCTACAAATATAATTACTAAATCTAAAATGAACCAGAAAATCTTATGCAGTAAATAAGCCCTCAATACAGTAATTTTACCTTCGGGGGGAGAACATTTAAAATGAGATGGGGTGGGGATAGAGAAATAGAAGAAGAGGAAGAGATTAGAAGCAAGGCTAGAGGACAAAGGAAGATCACATAGGCTTTGAAAAACTAATGAAGAAGACAGGAGGGAAAGAGAGAAGGAAAAAATAAAAAGAAGAACAGGACAAAACAACTATAAAAAACTAGAAACTATTCACATTCATATAAAAATAATAGCAATCAAGAAGAAAACAAAAGAAAACAAAAAGTAGAAAAGAGATTAAAAAAAGGAGAAAATAAGAAAAAAATGTCCACTTAAAAGTGTGTCTCTGCTGTCACTGGTACACAATGTAGGCAGAGTACAGATGGGAGTTGATTAATCCTAGAAGGCCAACCATAGCTTCACTGTGGGGTAGTGAATAATTCCAGCAAGCCCACACCTTTAATTCCACTGAAGTTCATGTTGGTTTCTGGCTGTGAGGCTGGAACTGGCCCTATGGAGCCTGCAACATTCTGTGCCCCCCACCACTAAAACTCAGCTCCCTGACCTGCTGCCAACTTAAACTCACAGCATTTGTGAATTGAGGTGGCACTGTATATTTTTCTATGTGCACCAAGGTTGGTTTGCACTAGCAATAATGGGCTGATTGCTGCTTAGAATTTTGATGGCTGCTTATCATGGACTCAATGGAATTCTGGGAGGGTTACATAATATTTGCTTGTTCTATATTTAAAGGTCATTTGATGATTTTTCTTCATAAAATCAGGTTCTTAGTAATTTTTTCTGCCTAAGTGGTAGGGTAAGTGAGGAGTCTCTAGCACACTGGCTGAAGCAGAGACTTAGTGACAAAATAGGTCCTCAAATTTCCTTAAGCCTTTGGTGAGAGATGACTTTTTAAGTCATCTCCTCAGAGACAGATTTTTGAGTCCATTCATTCTTCATACCTCCTCACATCACTGAAAGTAGAATCAGCCTCTAATTTCCTGGAAATGATCCTGCCTTTAATATGATCTTCCTAGGACCTCCAGGAAAACTTGTAGTAATCTCTTTCTTCATCTTGCAATTGTCTAAATCTGATGAAATTGGTTCCCATATTTACCAATAAGTACCTATTAACACATGAGAAAATTCCTAACCTTGTTCCAGTGAGATCTAAACACAAAGACTAATGGTCAAAACATATAAATCAATTATACTTTATGAAAAAATTTGTTCATGAGAACATGTGCATTAAATGATTATTTCATCAACACTTATTTTGGTCTACAATATTTTTCCAGGCATGTTAAACTTTATTTCTTTAAAAGTTGTTTTGAGAAAATTATGAAAATGATAGATATAGTAATCATATAAATGCATAATATAAAAGTATGAGAGTGGATTTCTTTCCATATAGCCATGGTGGAAATGCTCACCATTTTCCAGTATAAAACTCATTTTCAGTTCCTGACTTTGGACAATATTGTATTCCTCTGCAGACCAAAATTTAAAAACTGACAAAATAAAAAGTTCACTGAACACTCTACATGTTTTCTTTACATCACATATTTGAGTGTAATGAAAATAATTTTATTCTCGATATTTCTCTGTAGTATTAAAAAAACAGGTAGAGCAGCATGTGTCATGTACTTGATTGTTTTAGATTTAACCAGGATATTTTTCGGAGTATAAGTTTTTGAATGAATATTTGTCAAAACACAAGAATTAAATTTAAAATTTCTTGTAAGTTTGATGTTCATATTTCTATAGTATAAAAATTATTTTATCAAATTATATCATAAATGATTACTCCAATTGTGACTAATTCTCATCGTAGTTTATCTCATAATATATTTAATGTTTAAATCTCCTTTTAAGAACAATATAAGATTCAATGTTAGACACAGGATTAATGAACCTTTAGAAGCCTGGTTGACCACCTACCTAAATGAAAGATCAAAGAAAAATATTTGTTTTCATTCACCTCATTGAGAAATAACAGTCCAACAAAAATTCAGCTTTTATGATTTATAATAGTTAACCAAAATTTAAATATATTTATTTTCCTTTTCAGTTGCATGTTAACAACAAGTGCAGTGGTAATTCAATTCAAAATGAACTTTTTGAATCTTCAGAACAATAGGATCATGGGACCTACGAACATTTTAGAGGCTAGATTTATAAACATAGTTTCATTGCAGAGATGTATGACAGAGGTAGAGATAAAAGACTTCCTAATATAAAAAATATTAAATTAGGAGGAAATATTTGGAGGAAAGGGCATGGAAAAGTATTTTCAACATAAAAGCAATGTAAAATATCTGAACAGTAAAGAGGTTTTTCATTTGTTTTTATTATGGTGAACATTGTATGGTTATATTCCTTTGGATTCATGTAACTGTTTTATTTGAAAATGGCAGCGTTCACAGTTTGTCAGAAATGTGCAACTATTTACCTTTAGGCTATGAACAAAATTTTAGTTGCCAGCTTAAAGCTTGCAAGGAGAATATGATCTTTTAAACAAGTCATGGGCAGTCTTGAACAAATATTTTAGAGGTCACCAGTCCAGGCGCCATACTCCTGGCTGGGTAGTGCTGTGAGCTTTCAATTGTAGCACATTGATATTGCAGGGCTGGTGACACTGTGTGGCTGCAGCTGAAATAGAAACTCAACAGCGTAACACTTCCTGGAAACAAAATAAGTTTCTGGCTTTTCCACTTAAGGCAAGACTGAAGACTTCTCTCCACACTCACATTGGGGAAACACCATGGAGTCCTTGAGGGAGGATCCTGAGAGTCAGAATGGTGTCATCAATTGAGAGGATGGGAATGGAGCCATTTCATTTGATTGTGAAGAAATATGTGGCCTTCTTTTATACCTATGAAAGTCAGATTTTTCAACAGTTCTTCTAAAAGTGCTTTCAAATCTCTTTATTATCTTGGCTCAGTGCCTTCTTGCATCCACCACAAAGATTCTATACACTTTTTTTCCCTCTTAAATTCTCCAGTCATCTCACAAGTTTATCACTTTAATGTGACTCCTACTTTATTAAAAAAAAGAAAGAATTATTTGGAACTTCGTTAAATTATTATCATTTTCTAAAATACAGACTTACAATTTGTAATAGCTAAATCGTGGAAACAGCCCAAATGCCCATCAACCAATGAATGGATAAAGGTGATGTGTTTTTTTCCTAATACAATGGAGTACTATCCTGCCATAAAGGAGAAACTTGAAACATTCTAGGTAAATGGATGCAACTTGAGACCATAATTTTAAGTGAAAAAATTGGACACACATGTTTAAGTATCACATTGTTTCTCTGGTGTGAGCAACTGAAAGGATAAATAAGAACTAAAATGTATAATAAATATTGTGAAATAGGAAAAAAATATTCAAATGAGAAAGGGAACAAGGGAGGGGGGAGGGGGAAAGGAAGGAAGGAAACAGAAAACATCGGAGAATAAAAAGAAAAAAATGGAAACAAAGCCATTATAAATTACAAGGGGGAAGAGGGGTTGAAGGGAGGGGAAGAGATTGGGGAAAAAAGAATCAAGATATATTAGGTACATGGACAAATTCCCTACGGAGTATGTTATCATTATGTATATCTAAAATGTACCTATAAAATTAATTTTAAAAACTATAGACTTAGTGTTTCATCACTCTTCCTTTCTCTGTTCTATTATTCCTACCTTCCACTTTTTCAAGAAACATACTTAAATAGTTACCAACTTTTCAAAACATATGCCTTCCTCTCTAGTGGAGCCATTCCCTTGACCAAATCAAATGATTCTCTGATCCCCAAACCAACCAACCAATTGATCAATCAATCAACCAACTAACTAACCAGCCAGTATTTGATAGCCACTCCCTCCCAAGGCATACTTCTGCTGTCATTCAAATTTTGGGAAAGTCTATGCTCAATAACTTTAGTCTTCATTCCCATAATTTGGCTTTTCCTCAAACTTTTTTCCCTCACAGTACTAAGGATTGAACCCAGGGCCTTAGCACTATGCTAAATTCCCAGCCCTATTTATTTATTAATTATTATTTATTTATTTATTATTTATTATTTTTTATTTTGAGACATGGTTTTGGTAAGTATCTAAGTTGCTCAGGCTGTGCTCAAGCTTAGGATCCTCCTATCTCAGTCTTTCAGAGTTCTAGGAATACAGTCCTCCTCCACTATGCCCAGGTGCTTGGTGGGATTTGAGTTTCTATGTATTGTGTCAAAAAGAGTGATTCATTTTCTGTAGTTCTCATGTGACTGAAGTGCCTCTGCTACGTCATGCTGATGTGATAAGCACGGCAGATTATTGAAGGGTACTCTCTGTGGTTACTTCTCCAGACTTTTCAGCACTCTATAGCCTGCAAGGTTTGGGAGTGACCTGTGCCTGCCTGGGAATGCCAAAACAGCTGTTCATTTTCTCTGCTGCTGCTAAGGATGTGAGTCTCTAGTAGTGCATTTTCAGTTACCTCATCCATGCTTATTTGGGGCTCAATCATCAGCTGAGGGCCTTTGTCACCTGTAGTGTTAAGGTGAGTAATATGCAAAAGTTTCAGTAGGACTAAGTCATGCATGTATTAAGGTACAATTTCTCTTAGTTGAATTAGGATTATAGCTCAGCGGTAAAGCACCAGTCCAAAGCGTTCAAAGGCTGGGTTCAATCCCCAGTACTGTTTTTAGAGGAGGAATGAACTAACAGTAACAAGAACTTAAAAGCAAATAAAAATGCCATAAAAACCTATTAATAATCACCATATCTATAGCAAAAATATCCATATAGGAGAAGTAACCTAGGATAGACTAAAATGTTAACATTGACATAAGAAGTTAATATTAATACAATTTTTATGAGAGATAAAAACAGAAATTAAAATGAGAAAGGAGAGAAAAGAGAAAAATCTGAAAAATCTGATCAAATTAAATAGATTATATATTATTTATATTAAATACAAGAAAAGAATAGATCAAAATATGTAAAGAAAATAATGATGAGGGACAACAAACCCTAAAGATGGCCCTTGGAACATGCCACGTGTTGTAGGGGTTAGTGGTTCTAGGTTATTTGTGTTCTGTGTGTTCCTTCTCAGCTCCTGACAGACAGGCAAAAGCAGTTAGGGGTGTACGCAGGCTGAGACACAACTCTCCTTCTCAGAAGTGATCCTTGGCCACCAGTCTGGACTAAGAGAAAGATGTCTGCAGCAGAGCTGTATTCATTTCACAGGCCTCTGTATTCAACACTGGGGACAGAGATCACAGTCTTGGAATGAGCCCAGGAGCCTCTCTGTCCTTCCAAGCATATGGACTCATCAGGTTATGACCTCTTGGTCCCAGGACCAAGAGCTCTGGAGCTTGTCAGGTGTCCACGTCCAGGACAGAATTATCTGAATGTCTCTGCTTGTGAAGTCACCTGTCAAGGGGATCTGCCATGAGTGAGGAGTCAGGGGAACCAAATTCTGCCTGTCTCAGGCAATGTGCTCCCAAATGCAGCCCCACAGGAACCCACACACTGCTTATCTCCCTCTGTGTCACAGAGGTTGAGCCAACAGTTTTACATGGAAGCACCTTCCTCTTTTCCCACCTCTCAGATTTCACTTTCCCCTGCCTACAGCTCTTGGAGGGTTTGTGTTGGTCACTACCTTGGGTGACACATTATTGTTTCCCATGTGCATGGCCTCTAGGTCAGTGAAGAGAAGAGCTGTTGGGATTTGGGAAGACAAAAAATGCAGACACTTCTGATCACCCATGGCAGTAAGTTCAGACAATGGGACCCTTCTTAAGATGGCTCCCTTTTACAGCCTCAGAAGAACAAGCTGCGAAGTGTCCACAAACCGTTTACCAGCGCCAGTTCCCTATGCAAATCCCAGGGTCCTGTTTCTTCACACTGCTTGTCTGCTTTGTGCTGGACTCTGTACCGTGGAGATTACAGAGACCCTGCCACTCATAGCCACACCACGGGGTACTTCCTCTCCTCCACCAAGCAACAGAGCACTCTGTGTCAGGATACTCCGTATCTTTTATTTTTGCAAACACCAGTATTCTGGGTTCAGCGAGGCACTGACTCTCTCCGTGTGCACTCCAGCAATTTCCTAGTAATCTCAGCCTGGAGATGGGGCCACACACCTTGATTTGATTCAGTCTTCTGGAGCAGCAGGGAGGTTCTGAGTGTCTCTAATCCACCATCTCACTCCTCCCTGATGAATATATTCCTAACTTATCTTTCTCATATGTGATTGGCCACTTACATTTTGTTGAATAGGAAAAAGTTAGATGAACAATTTATTTGACTAGGTCATTATTTTGTTGATAACATAATTTATCAATATTTAATAATGTAACAGGGCTAGTTACCACTATATTTAATCAGTTTGAAGAGAAATATGATTTGTTCTTACTAATTCAAAACAAGGAAAAACCAAAATCATGTCAAATTTAGAATATTGAGTATTGAAATACTCTTTTATTTTAACATAGAACATTTAGTCCTCATGAATGTTTTCATAGAAAATACAGTGGATTTAAAAATGTCTGTAGAAAAAGAAACAGAAAGTCTTATTGAATTCTATAAGCCTGGAAAAAAACTAAGCCAAGAGAGCCTATTATTTGTAGTCATCAATTTATTGGAACAACTCTGTGAACTTTTTTCCCAAAGCGTGACAGAGTAATGATGTTTAAGGGGAAGAGACTCTGCCAAAGAAGAGGATGGTATTGTTTTCATTTTGTTTGATGAAAAATAGGAAAGGGTGATCACAATGGAAGTTTTGATATACTCGTGATGAAGTTTTAACCACTGTAACGCCAGCAGCACCTGCAGCTTCTGTCCCTTCTTCATTAACCTCCACAAAGGACTTGTGCCGGACCTTAGATACCACTAAACCCTTGACTCCGGTCATGCCTGAAAGGTCAGCATGTTGTGGACTGAAGGCTTTTACCATTCCCATGTCTTCCAATACGGTTTTAAGGTCGTAGCTCTCTTTCACTTTGAACCTAGGTAGTTGTAAATTCACCCTTGTTGTATTCATATTTTGTAGGCTCGTCCACTTTATTAATTTCTCACCAGTAAGTCCATCTTCAAGCTAAAAAAACAATGAAAAACATGAAACCAACATGACTAACTGCAGTCCTCTCCTGCACTTTGAGAATGAATTGAATATGTGGAAATCTTTATTCTAGCAATAAATTTAATACACCGATGATTCAGTTTATGACATACTATTCTAGTGAGCAGAAATAGCAGTCCAGAGTATGTTTATTTGATGATATAAGTACTTATGTATATATGTACATTCAAAGCTAAGTCATTATATTACCTTATTTTGTACAAAGTAAACTATTTATCATTGCTCTTTATGTTACCAACCTATTTTATGTGTCATTTTAGATACTCTCAGTTTTCTGATACTCAATATTTATTGCATATTGTAGTTGTAGTGTATGCTCTATATTTTAGGGAGTCCTGGGGATCGAACTTGGGAGCTTGCACTTTCCAGGAAGGTGGTGGAACCCCTGAGCTACATCCCGGCCCTATGCTCTATTTTAAATCTTTTGTTCGCCATATTTGTAAACATTTCTCACATTACTATTTCTCTCCACCAAGTATATGTTATTGCCTTTCAATACTGTCAAATTGAAATTTAATGTATATGACACTATTCAATTCTTGATTAACTGACGGTTAGTACATGTCAGACTCTATGTTACAATATTTGTAATGAAAAGATAAATCATCATTCCTTGTGTTGAAATTCTCACTATGTTGAGGCACCTTTCTCTAAAAGCTTTTCCCTTCCTGGTGACTTAGGAAAACAAAATGACAATAGAATGCCAAAATGTAGGTGCAAGTTTTACCTGCTGCAGGCCATCTACTTCATTTGGCAGCAACACCACCATGCTCAGAGCTTTGCCTTTGTAAGGTATTTCCACCATCTTGGCCTGCACATCTTCCAAGGAGGCAAATTTGAGATGGTTGCTTTGTTCCATCATCTGCACAGATTTGCTGGTATCCTACAATAAATGAAAGCATCAAGCAAACACCAAATTAGCCACAATGCAAGTTTCTTCAGGCACTGCTAACTAAATAAATTTTCAAGAATAAATAATGAAACAAGACTCATGACACATTTTATTTTTTATCTATACTGGTATACTGATCACATAGGTTTAAATGTAACTTACTATACAAAGCTACTTTGTATTAAGGAAATAAAATATAGTCAATACCTTGTTCAGCCAAAATTTTCCTTCTACAGTATTTTCTTCATTAAATTTCAGATCCCAGTTCCCTTTGAAATAAACTGCATTCACTAGAACCAATTTGACGTCACTCTGAAGAGCCCCATCAGGAAATAAATCCTTGATCTTTTCTGTAAAAGAAAAAGAAAAAAATCTGTCAAGGAAGGTACAATTTGCTTGTCTGAAAGATAAGATGATCATTAATTATTCACAGCAGTGACTGCTTTAGAGATTTGTAGATCTGTTCACCAAGTGCATTCCTCTGCATTGTGGCAGCTTAAGAATTAACTCTGATAGAGATGCCAATACTTAAGCTGGGAAAGTGTTTTAGGCTCTGTGTCAATAAGTGATTACAGTCATTTCGCACTGAGTGCTGATAAACAGATTTCATCTACTCTGTCCATTTATCTTTGTCATTCCTCCCTCTCCATCGTCCTTTTTAGCATTCCAATTTGGGGGGCACTACTCAGAGGAAATAGAGCTTGATCATTCTTTAGGACTAGTAGCATGAGCTTTATCTTATGAAACCCATAGGTTGGGCTAACATACATTCCTTGGGGTATCTTCTTATTCATTCTCATGTGGAACTGCCTGCCATAAGCTTGGCCTGTGTAAGAGGTAATTGATAAGTAGGTGACCATGTATGGAGCATTATTAAGTTCTCTGCCATGGATGGAGAAGTTATTTGTGATAATAATTGTAGGAGGTATGAGTGAAGGTGTAGTCCACTCAGTTCCAGCTTACCTGGAATGATATGTAGGTTACTGGAGGGCTGTTTGTTTCCCCACTAGTGAAAGGAATCCTATCTAATGATCTTAAAGGTCCTGCTATGGTTGGAATACTGTTATGTTTCCCCAAGAGGCTTATAGCATACAAGGCTTATATCCAGATGGGCTTTGGGAAATGCCTGGATACGGAAGACTCTTTATTCCTCAGTAGGTTAATCCATGGATGAGATCATAATTTAACTGTAATTTAATGGAATTCTTAAGAGGTGATGTATGCAAATTGTGGGGACTAGTTGAAAGGAGTGAGTCATAGAAATGTGATCTATACTGGTTCCTAACCCTTACCTTCTGGCTTTCTCACCCTCTCTGCATCCTAAGTGCCGTGAGGTGAGCGCTTTTTGCCTGCTGCAACATTCTGCCATGATATTTCTGCCTCACTTTAGATCTAAAACAACAGCACTGGCTAAGTCTGGACTGAAACTTCTGGAACTGTGACCCAAAATAAATTAACCTCCCCTTCTAAGTTGTTTATGTCAGGTATTTTGTCACAGTGATGGAAGTTGACTAATACAGATCTCTAACATAAAGCTGGCTGTAATTTACATTAAAGGATGGGATGGCAAAATGGGCTTAGTAGAGATTGGAATCTACAAGGAAATTGTCACCCAAACATTCTTCAGCTGTGTTTGCATAGAACTGGCTTTCTGTGATTCCTTTCCTGGCTCTCATTTGCACTCTCATTCATGTGGGCCATCCCACCATCTGGAGTGCTCCTCCATCCTCTCTGCAAACCTGTCCTAATATCCCACTTCAGCACCACACCTGTGTCAGCAACACACGTGTGTCAGACACAGGACTCACTCCCAGTTACTTAAATGGTTCTATGAGTGGCCCTTCCATTATCTACCATGTGTTTGTTTCTCCACCCAGGTATTAATTTTCTTCCGACTTTCTTCTGCAGCATTTGCAAAATCAACAGATTCCATGTCAGCCAGGTAAAATTTCTTAATGTCATCCACATAGTCCTTTGAGAAATAAGAGAAGAAAGGAACAATTAAGAGTGACTTGTGCGTTATCAAATTGAATTACTAATGATTGCAGTCAGCTAAGTCCAGACCCTGACCAAATCCATTATTTCTTGCATGTTTTTGTGTGGATGCCATATAGGCAGTGTGAAAAGGGAGCCCAGGTCATTGAAAGTAAAATCCTTCTGCCAAAATCCCTCAGGGGAGGAGGCTATGGCCTGCAAATGTTAAAGCTTGTTACTCTGAAGGAGATGAATTGCTGCTGAGAATTCTCATCAGAGGATTCTATTTGGTTTATATCTTCCATCCTGGGAATTAAATATTCTTTGGTACTTCCCACTTTTTTCCCTCAGGGATTCTTCCAAGGCTGGCCATCCCAGAATTATCCCATTACCCAGAATTTTCCACTTAAAACATGTTCTCTCTGATTATGTCAGTGCTGGTTCATCATGACATCTTGAGACTAACTCTGGTACTCCACATCCTCCTTTCTCATAAAATAATCCCTAAACTCTCACATTGCCAGAGCTTGGAACAGTCTAGTAAGATATTGTTGGAACTGATACTTTTTGGGGAAATGTTGTCCATATCAGTCAGCCAGGATCATGTAATTGGTAGACGATCTAGATGAAAATTGTGGAGGGCCAGGCAAAATTTACCTGAAGAAATTGGCAATTATTTTCTTTGTAGATCTTGTTGGCACTCTTCAGTTCATATGCATCAGTGGGTTTATTCCACTCAGTCAGAAGCTTTTGAAATTGGAGATGCACACTTCCTGAATTTTCACCCTTCAACATGAAAAAGTGCTCATTGCATTAGTATTTAGCGCATTACATGCTAAACCCCTGCGAAGTCTGTTATTCAATACTTATTTGTTGAAAGATAACTACTTTCTCATTCCACAATATTTGTGATATTTTGTCTCATGTAACCTTAATAAATCCACCTTAATTTCTTTTTCTTTCAGGACATTCTTTCTGCCTGCTGTAAAATACTCATATCTGTTTTCTGTTGAACTAAACTTTCAGCCTGTTGGATTGTCAATGATTTCAATAGTTAGATTTTATCTTCCTGGCTAAACTCTATGTTCTCTTGAAAAATAGCATAATTCATTTCCTACAGCCTTCAAAGATTCAGTTATGCTGAAATCTAGATACTTTACATTAAAATATGAAGCCTTCTTGTGGTATCCTCGGTGGTATACTTTTCTGTCTTCTAAGACACTTTGATCTGTGGCCCTTTCTGTCTTTGCATGTAAGAGTGATGGATGCCTCCAGCTAAGGTCTTGGGACAGGTGATCTAAGTCTTATCAAAAGGAAATAAGAAAGCTGAGAGAATTAAATGTCCTCTCCAAAGAGACTAGATTAGAAGAGCCAAGTTTTAAACCTGAGCCTATTTGACTTTGGATATTATTTGCTAGCTAAGAGATTTGTTAATTAAGATTGAATTATTTTAGTAGTATTATTATGCTTATGATAATTGTCATTTAATATTAACTGAAGTTTATTATGAGTTCCTATTTATGACACTGAAGCAGTGTTTGTAAATGTTTGCATGAGTTGATTCAGATTCTATTTTAATTCATTTTACTGGGATGAGGTGACTGTGACTCAGAGCATTAGTGTGCTTGTAATGTTCATCATTTGTGAGGAGCAGATCTGGAATTTGAACCCAGCCTGTTTGGCTTCAGACTTACTTTCATTAATACTATGTCAGTCTTCTCTGATTGAAACAAAAACGTGAGAATGTTAATTGTATAAATGAAATGAATACACTCTCTGTGTTCTTATGTCATGTTTAGGGTTTTCCAAAGTTACCTTTTTGCAGTTCATGTTAAATTCCCACTCAGATATCTGAAGCAGTCCTACAATGAAAGAGCTCAGGTACTCACCTGATTGGTTTGAGTTTTTTCTGTTGACTTCTCTGTGATTTCATTGAAGTGAAGGACCTGGAAGAGACAGGAAATGGGACCAAAAAATCTTCCTCAAGAGATCTGTGTAACTCAGAGGAAAGAAAACCAGAAAAGTGAATAGTTTTGGAGCATGCCTGTAATCTTAGCACTCTGGGAGACTGAGGCAGAAGGATCACAAGTAGAAGCCCACCCTGCACTGTTTCCAATTTTTTTAGTATATGTGCTGCCGAAGCGAGCATCACCCTGCACTCTTTAGCATGTTACAGATAAGCAGACTGAAAAAAAAATTAAAAGGGCAAGAAATGCAAGAAATGAAAGTCAATGCAATGGACTGCTCCAACCCCCCTCAACAGGTGCAGTGAGGTTTAGAACAAAACCGTAAAAACAAATGAAAAAAACAAATAAAAAAATTTAAAGAAACAGAAAATATCCCCAAACTTCAGGGTACGAGTGTGGTCTTCGCAAAACCTCATCAAAGCCAGTTACCAGATACTTCAAGGAATGTTCATCCATGTACTCATTCATGGTTGAGGAGCCCTCTGGTGATGTATCCCTTGGATTTACATCCAAGCATCCCTTATGTCAGTAGTCCTCAAGTGTTAAGCTCCTTTCTCATTGCTGAGCAGTTGTAGATCAACTCACTTTCCAAATAATAGCAGGACACAAGGAAGAAAATGGCA
>NW_004624792.1:9562927-9582031 GCF_000247695.1 Heterocephalus glaber
CAAGATGCATCATGTAAAGGTACAATTCCCAATGAGAAATGTAATTGTGTTGTATACCTACAATGTACCAATAAAAGAATTTAATAAAAAAAGATACAGTATTCTGGGTTTAGCAAGGCACTGACTCTCTCTGTGCGCAATCCAGCGATTTCCTAGGGATCTCAGCCTGGACATGGGGCTACACACCTTGATTTGATTCAGTCTTCTGGAGTAGCAGGCAAGCTCTGAGTGTCTCTAATCCACCATCTTACTCCTTCCTGATGAATATATTCCTAACTTATCTCGCTCATGTGTGATTGGCCACTTTCATTTTGTGAAATAGAAAAAAGTTTATTCCCCATTCCCTGTCCATTTTTTCCTTTTCCCATAATTTTTCCTTTCCCTTCTTTCCTAAGAACAAGATACATCATGTACAGGTACAAGTACCCAATGATAAATGTAAATGTATTGTATACCTAAAATGTACCAATAAAAGAATTTAGGGGAAAAAGAAGTAAAAAAAAACCCAGTTTATTCAACATTTGAATAGGTCATTATTTTGTTGATGATGAGAAAATGTATTTTATAGAATAGTGTATTTATTTAGATTACTTATAGTTAATGTATTTTATAGAATCACAAAATTTAGAAATATAAGCGGGTTCATTGTATTTTAAATCAGTATGGGAGTTGAGGTTTATCAGTTTGAAAAGAAATATGATTTCTTTTTATTCATTTAAAATGGGTCACAAACAAAATCAAATGTCAAATTTAGAATATCTAATATTGAAATATGCTTTTATTTTAACACCGAACATTTAGTCATCATGAGAATTTTATAAGAAAAGAGTGGCTTTATATATATCTATAGAAAGAGATACAGAAAGTCTTATTATTTCAACCACTGTATTTTTAGTTGTGTCTATAGTTTGGAAAGGAAAAGGAGCCAAGAGAACCTATTGTTTGCAGCCATCAATTTACTTAAACAATTCTGTGAACTTTCCCCCTAAAGCGTGATAGGATAATGATGTTTAAGGGGAGGAAACTCTACCAAAGAAGAGGATGGTATTGTTATCATTTTGTTTGATGATAAATAGGAAAGGATGATCACAATTGAAGTCTTCATATATTGTTGCTGAAGTTATAGATCCCATTGAGCCAGTAATAGCTGCAGCTTCTGCCCCTTCTTCATTCACCTTCACGAAGGCCTTGTGCATGACAATAGATACCACTAAATCCCTGTCTCTGCTCATGCTGGAAAAGTCAGCATCCTGTGGATGGAAGGCTTTTTCCATCCCCATGTCTATCAATTTGGATTTGAGATTGTAGCTGTCTTCCATTATGAACTTAGGTAGGTGTAAATTCACGTCTGTCATGTTCATATTCTGTAGGCTTGTCCACTCCATTAATTTCTCAGCAGTGAGTTTATCTTCAAGCTATAAAAAGGGAAAAGTTCAAACTGATATGATTAACTGTAGTCCTCTAACACACTTTAACAATGAATGGAATATGGTGAGATATTTATTTTAACAATAAATGTAATATACAGATGATTCAGTTTATGAAATAATATTCTAATGAGCCAAAATTGCAGTTCTGAATATATAAGTACGATACAGCTATATATAGGTCCATTTAATACTGAATCATTACATTACCATATTTTATACAAAATGAACTATATATCATTACTCTATATGCTACCAAACTATTTTATTAAACACAGATTCTTGATTTTCTGGAACTCATAATTTATCCAATACTGTAGGTATGGGCATTTTAAATTTTTTTTGCTTGAGATATTTGTAAACATTTCCCACATTACTCTTTCTTTCCACCAAGTAAACAATTTTGCCTTTCAATACTGTAAAATTGAAATTTAATGTATATAACACTATTTAATCATTGATTAACTGACTGTTAGTACATGTCAGACTCTATGCTACAATATTTGTAATGAAAAGATAAATCATCATTCCTTGTGTTGAAATTTTCATTATTTTAAGACATCTTGCTCTAAAAGCTTTTGCTTTCCTGGTGACTTAGGAAAACAAAATGACAATAGAAAGCCAAAATGTAGGTGCAAGTTTTACCTGCTGCAGACCATCTACTTCATTTGGCAGCAAGACCACCATGCTTAGAGCTTTGCCTTTGTAAGGTATTTCCACCATCTTGGCCTGCACATCTTCCAAGGGGGCAAATTTGAGATGGTTGCTTTGTTCCATCATCTGCACAGATTTGCTGGTATCCTACAATAAATGAAAGCATCAAGCAAACACCAAATTAGACATAATGCAAGTTTCTTCAGGTACTCCTAAGTAAATTTTCAAGAATAAAATAATGAAACAATACTCATAATATATTTGATTTTTTTATGTACAGTGTTATACCTATCATATACGCTTAAATTTAACTTTCTATATAAAACTACATTGTATTAAGGAAATACAGTCAATACCTTATTCAGCCAAAATTTTCTTTCTACAGTATTTTTTTCATCAAATTTCAGATTCCAGTCCCCCTTGAAATAGATTGCATTCACCAGAATCAGTTTGGTATCACTGTGAAGAGACCCATTAGGAAATATTTCCTTAATCTTGTCTGTAAGAGAAGAGAAGATGGTCTGTCAAACAAGGTAGAATTTACTTGCCTAAGAGATACTTTGTGACTTATCATTAATTATTCAGCTAAGTGACTACTTTAGGGACTTGTAGGCCTATTCACTAAGTTTAGCCTTCTTCAGAGTGACAGCCTTAGAATTACCTCTGATCAAGATACCAGTGCTTGGTTTGGAAATGTGCTTTAGGCTGTTTGTTTTTAGGTGATTACAGTCATTTCACACAGTACTGAAAAACAGATTTCATCTACTCTTTCAATTTATCTTTCACATTTCTCCCTCTCTACCTTTCTTTCTAGTTTTTCCAATTTTGCCTGCACTGCTTAGAGGAAATAGGTCCTCAACATTAGGAGCAGTGGCATGAGCTCTATTATGTAAAACCTAGAGGCTCTGCTGAGTGAGAGTACTCCCTGGACTGTCTTCCTACTTATTCTCATGAGGAATTACCATAGGCTTGGGCTGTATGACAGGTAGGAGATAAGGCAGGTGGTCATAGAAGGAAGTTTTGTTAAGCTCTCTACCATGCATAGAGAAGTTATTTGTGATAACACTTGTAGGAGGTATGAGTGAAGATGTGGTCCAGGTAGTTCTAGCTTAGCTGGCATGAGGTATTGCTTAACTGAGGTTCCCCATTAGTAAAAGGAATCCTGGTTGGAGATTATCTCAGTGGTTCCTTCGCCTGCCTCACAAGCACAAGATCCCCAGTTCAATCCCCAGTATCCCCCCCCCCCCAAAAAAAAAAAAACAGAAAAAGGAATCCTATCTAATGATCTTAAAGGTCCTGGTATGGTTGGAAGCCTATGTTCCCCCAAGAGGCTTATAGCATAGGAGGCTTAGATCTGTATGAGCTTTGGGAAATGACTGGATAATAATGAAGGCTCTTTATTCCTCAGTGGGTTAATCCACTGATGAGATCATAATTTAACAGCCTTATTAGGAGGTGATGAATATAGATTGTGGGGCCTAGTTAAAGGGAGTGAATCACAGAAATGCGACCTATACTGATTCCTAACCCGTACTCTCTGACTTTCTCACCCTCTCTGCATCCTAAGTGCCATGAGGTGAGCACTTTTCCTCTGCTACAATGTTCTGCCATGATATTTCTTCCTCACTATGGACCTAAAAACAACAGAACTGGTTAAGCCCAGACTGAAACTTCTGGAACTGTGAGCCAAAAGAAATTATTCTCTCTTTAACTGGTTTATGCCAGGTATTTTGTCACAGTGATGGAAATTGGCTAATACAGATCTTTAACATGAAATTGGTTCTAATTTACATTAAAAGAAGTGTTGTACATGTATAAATACCGAATAGTTTCTCTGGTGTGAGAAACTGAAAGTGTAAATATGGACTAAATGTATAATAGGTCATGTGAAATAGGAAGAAAAGGGGCAAAGGGGAAGGAAGTGGGAGGGCTATGGAAAAGGATAGAAGGGAATGGGACTAATATGAGAAAATGGAAAAATAGGAACAAAATCTTTGTAAATAGGGAGGAATGGAGAGGTTGAAGGGCGGGCTGGGCAAGGGTGAAAAATAAGAACCAAGAGAGACTATGTAAAGGTTCAAATTTCCAATGATGAGTGTCATTATATTGTATACCTAAAATGTACCAATGATTAGAATGAATAATCGATAATGCAAAATAGGAAGAAAAGGTCCAAAGGGGTAGGGGTAGTGGGCGGGGCAGGGGAAAGGAAAGGAGGGAAAGGAAAAATGATGAGAAATGGAAAAAATGGAAATAAAGTCTTTGTAAATAGGGAAGGGTGGAGGGGGTGAAGGGAGGGCTAGGAAGGGGGAAAAAATAAGAACCAAGATGCATTATGTAAAGGTACAATTCCCAATGAGAAATGTAATTTTGTTGTATACCTACAATGTACCAATAAAAGAATTTAATATAAAAAAAAAGATGTGATGTAAAAATGGGCTGAGTAGGGATTGGAATCCACAAGGAAACTGCCACCCAAGGCCATGTGCAAAACATTCTTCAGCTGTGTTTTTGTATAATTGGCTTTCTGGAATTCCCTTCCTGGCTCCCGTTTGAATTCTCCACATTGACATGGGCCATCCCACCACCTAGAGTGCTCCTCCATCCACTCTTCAAACCTGTCCTAATATCCCACCTCAGCAACACACCTGTGGCAGCACCATACCTGTATGAGACACTGGACTCACTCCCAGTTACTTAAATGGTTCTATGAGTGGCCCTCCCATTATCTACCATGTGTTTGTTTCTCCACCCAGGTGTTAATTTTCTTCTGACTTTCTTCAGAAGCATTTACAAAATCAACAGATTCCACATCAGCCAGGTAAAATTTCTTAACATCATCCAAATATTCCTTAGAGACATAAAAGAAGAAAGGAACAATTAAGAGTGACCTGTCCATTATCAAATTGAATTACTAATGAACACAGTCAGCTAAATCCAGACTCTGACCAAATCCATCATCTTTTGCACATTTTTGTGTGGATGCCATATAAGCAGTGTGAAAGGGGAGCCCAGGTCATTGAAAGTAAAATCCTTCTGCCAAAATCCCTCAGGGGAGGAGGCTATGGCGTGCAAATGTTAAAGCTTGTTACTCTGAAGGAGATGAATTGCTGCTGAGAATTCTCATCAGCAAATTCAATTTGGTTTATATCTTCCATCCTGGGAATTAAGTTTTTTTTTGTACTTCCCATTTTTTCCCTCAGGGATTCTTCCAAGGCTGGCCATCCCAGAATTATCCCATTACCCAGAATTTTCCGCTTAAAACACATTCTCTCTGACTCAGTGCCAGTTCATTATGACATCTTGAGACTGATTTTGTTGCTCCACATCCTCTTTTCTCATAAAATACTTCCTAAACTCACATTTTCCCCATGCATTGTCAGAGCCTGGCACACTCCAGTAAGGTATTGTTGGGGTGATGCAACAGATACTCTCTGGGGAAATGCTGTCCATGTGGGTCAGGATCATGTCCTTCACTATGTCCAATTGTGCTATTGAATGATAGAGGACCCATGGTTCAGGTGAAAGTTGTGGAGGGCCAGATGAAATTTACCTGAAGTAATTGGAAAGTCTTTTCTTTGTAGATCTTGTTGGCACTCTTCAGTTCATATGCATCAGTGGGTTTATTCCACTCAGTCAGGAGCTTTTGAAATTGGAGATGCACACTTCCTGAATTTTCACCCTTCAACATTAAAAAGAGTGCTCATTGGATTAGTACTTACCTCATTACATACTAAACTCCTGCAAAGTCTGTTCAATCGATACTTATTTGTTGATAATCTCAAAGATGACCTTTTTCTTAGTCCATGATATTTGTGATATTTTTTCTCATATAAACTTAATAAATTCACCTTACTGTCCATTTCTTTTGGGAAATTCTTTCTGCCTCCTATAAAATGCTATTATCTGTTTTTAGATTGAACTAAACTTTCATTATGTTGGATTTTCATTGATTTCTATAGTTAGGTTTTATTTTCCAGGCTAAACTCTATGTTCCTTAGGCAAACAACATATTTCATTTCTAATAGTCATTCAAGACGCAGTTATGTTGAAGTTTAGATATTTTAAATACATTAAAATACAAAGCCTTCTCATAGCCCTTGTCGGGATCCTTTTCTGTCCTCTAAGGCACTTTGATTTTAATCTGCGGCCCTTTCCTTGCATGGAAGAGTGATAGGTGCCTATTACCCAGCTAAGGACTGAGCACAGGCAATCTAAGTCTTATCAAGTGGAAATAAAAAACCTGATAGAACTAAATATCCTCTTAGCAAATTAAATTAGAAGAGCCCTAGTTTGGACCTAAACCTATTTGACCCTGGATATCATTTACCAGCTAAGAGTTTTGTTAATTTCATGACTAAGGTTGGGTGAAATAACAATATAGCTCTAAACCAATATATCTGCTAGGAATCATTTTCCAAAATATACTTCAACTTCTGCTTATTTCTTTTGGTTCTAGATTTAATTAAAATTGAGTTATTTTTGTACTACTACTATGCTTATGATAATTGTCATCTAATATTAACTGGTTTATTATGAGTTCCTATTTATGACACCCAAGCAGTGTTTGTAAATATTTGCATGAGTTGATTCAATTCTTTTTTACTTGATTTTACTGGCATGAGGTCACTGTGATTCAGAGCATTTGTGTGTTGGTGATGTTCACTATTTGTGAGGAGCAGAACTGGAATTTGAACCCAGCCTGTTTGGCTTCAGATTCACTTTCATTAATGCAATGCTGACTTTCTCTGATTGAAACAAAAACTTGAGAATGTTAATTGTGTAAATAAAATGTGAATATACTCTCTGTGTTCTTATGTCATGTTTAGGGTTCTCATTAAAATTTGCCTTTTTGCAGTTCATGTAAAATTCCAAAGTTTAAATTATGGTCCTCTCAGATATCTGAAACTGTCCTACAAGGAAAGTGCTCAAGTCCTCACCTGATTGGTTTGAGTTTTTTCTGTGATTTCATTGAAGTGAAGGACCTGGAAGAGAAAGGAAATGAGAAAGAAAATTCTACTCAAAAGATCTGTCTAAGTCAGAGGAAAGAAAACCAGAGAAATAACTAGTTTTGGAGAATGCCTGTAATCTAAGCACTCTGAGACTGAGGCAGAAAGTTCACAAGTAGAAACTCACCCTGAAGTCTTTAGCAAGTTAGAGATATGCTGCTGTAAAAAAATTGAACGGACAGAAAATGCATGAAATGTAACTCAATGTGATTGAATTGGTCCAACCCCCATCAACAGGGGCAGTGAGGTTCAGAACAAAATCTTAAAAAAAAATGAAAACAAACAGAAATATTAAAGAAATAGAAAAAAATCTCCAAACTTCAGGATACGAGTATGTTCTTTGAAAAACCTCATCAGAGTTGGTTTATCATCAGACATTTCAAAGAATGTTCATCCATGCACTCATGGTTGAGGAGCCCTCTGGTGATGTATCCCTTGGATTTACATCCAAGCATCCCTTATGTCAGTAGTCCTCAAGTGTTAAGCTCCTTTCTCATTGCTGAGCAGTTGTAGATCAACTCACTTTCCAAATAATAGCAGGACACAGGGAAGAACATGGCAAATATTAGGGGAGTGCTTCCTCTGTCCCATAACTCTGTGATCACACGGTCATGGGAACGCTTGCTCAGTGTCCTGTTCCACCCATCAGACCACCAGATCCACACATCTGTGCACATGCTCGCCAACAGAAAAGTTGTACAGGTCTAAATATAATGGTTCTGACACTCACCTTCTCAATCTCCTTTGCAGTATTTCCTTTGGCCCCTAAGTAGACCATGGCTAATGCCGCTGAGATGCTGGCAGGGGAGTAGAAGACATCGCCTTTTGATTTTCATAACGCTTGAAACAGATCAAGTGCAAACTTGGTGTTTGCTTCATTGAGTGAACTCATAGTGACTTTAGTGTGAAGAGGAACTCCTAGAAAGCATAGGATTCATGTCAATACAACCTTATTGATGGAGCATCACTCTGCAGCAAAATTTCCTTGAAAAAGATGACATAGCGTTCCTAAATTCTGGCAAGTAAGGTTTTTATTAGTGTTACTTTTCAAGCCTCCCATGATGTCATGCATTAATCTCCTAACTAGAAAATTCATGAAAGCATTGTTTTAAAAATACTTTTGTAAAGAATCAACAGGACATCTTTATCTTTCCTTCATCACTGGCTGTGCTAGCTTTAGACTTTGTAACCAATGCCAAAAGGAAGATCTCTGGATCATCTCCAGGCAGCTCTCAACAGGCATCTCTGACTTTTCTGACGTGGGTCTGTGTTTGTTAGGCACTTTGCATAAGTGCTTGTAGGAATATATTTGCTTACATAGAAACAAATTATTTAGATAAAGGATAAAAGAGACATTTAAAATTTTTCTTCTCACAATAACACAGACAATGTCAATTTAATCCTTGATATAAAATTCAGCATTCTTACTATTCTCAAAAGCAATTCATATCATTAAGCTGCTGCAGCTGGAAGCCCTTACCTGTGTTCCCTGAGCACAAGAAAGTCAGCAGGGAGCCTGTGAGCCTGTGTGTTTTGGATGGTGAGATACTGAATATATACCTCTCCTCTGGCCTCCTCTGCGTCATTTCAGTTGGTATTTCAAGTAAAGCAACTTTAGATTTCTCAACCACTTTAATCTTCCACATTCTGAGTGTACAAATTTCTGAAAAGAGCAAGTTTTAGTTACTGCCACTATGCTTCCTTTTGCTGTAGAAACAAATTTTAAATTTTCAATCATTGGTAATCCTTGACTCCCTTGGAGGACACATTGTACTTTTCTAACACCCCTGAGTATATATTTGAAATTACTCCATCTTCTTTCCCTTCTACTCCATCCCTCTGTACATTCTCATAACTTTAGTAACTATCTTCCTTTTTGAGGTGTTAAATTGTTTTAAAGCCACACTTAGGTTACCAAACAACCACAAAGCTTACATTTGCTGTTTTCAGTGCTGAAAGATTTTATTTATCCTACCCATTTTTCTAGCATTGTATATAACCAAGAAAATAGTTAACTCTATTCCAAAGAGACACTGAGGATGTATTTCAGCAAACTCCAGAGAAAGTGTTCTTTTGCTACTCTTCCTTCTGTGTTTTCCTTGGTACACTGTGTACCCTGAGGATGTCTGTGGGAGGGATGGGGCATATAACTCAGTGTCTCCTTGACCTTCAGGTGTTTGGGGGGGGCTGCTTATTCTGTGGACCTCCCTTTTATTGGAATATAATTCATACATCATAAGGTTCACTATTTTAGATTGTACAATTCAGTGGTTTTTAGGACATTCATACATTTATGTACCTATCACATGATCTCATTTTGCAATAATTTTATCACTGTTAAAAGAATACATCCATTTCATTTTTCCCTCTCTCCAAACCCTGTAAACCAATAATCTCTCTCTTCTATTATTTTGCCTCAACATTTAATGTAAATGAAATAATGTAGTATTTGTCTTTCTTATGTTCACAGTTTCATTTAACAATATGTTTTCATTGTTCATCCATATTATAGAATGAATCAGTTCATCGGTCCTTTCTATGGCAATGTACTTTCTCTAGTGTGAGAAACTGAAAATGCAAATAAGGATTAAAATAAATAATTGATAATTTGAAATAGGAAGAAAAGGTCTGGAAAGGGTAGGGGAAATGGGAGGGGAAGGGGAAAGGAAAGAAGGGAAAGGAAAAATTATGAGAAAAGAAAAAAATGGAAACAAAGTCTATGTAAATAGGGAAGGATGAAGTGGGGAGAGGTGCACAGGTAATGGGGAAAAAAATAAGAACCAAGATACATCATGTATAGGTACAAGCACCTAATGATAAATGTAAACGTATTGTATACCTAAAGTGTACCAATGGAAGAATTTAAGCAAAACGAAAAAAGAGTCCAAAGTATGGATATGTCACATTTTTTTTACCATTTGTCAACTATGGATATTTGTTTTGCTTTTGTTTTTTGCCTATTATTAAAAATAATGTTCTGATCTTTCATGCATATTTCATATGTGGCATATCTTCATTTCTATTCAGTATATACCTACTAGTAGGATCACTAGGTCATATAATAATTCTGTTTAACATTTTGAGGAAATTTTCAGAATCACTTCTACAGTGACTATAACATTTTGATTTCCAACAAGCACAGGGTTTTTATTTCTCCAAATTTGTCTCCAACATTTGTTATTGTCATGGACCTTTCTGAACACCAGTAATGAGACTGTTGTTTTGGTACCTCACAACATCACAGGAAAATTCATCTATGATGAGATTTCTGAGCTCATAGGTTGGGAGTATGGAACAGCAGGGAGAAAGGTAGTTAGGTTTTCAGAACTGAAAAATTTTACCTATTTGCTTGCTTGACGCTCAAGACGTGATGCTTTCAGGTCTTCTTTATCAAGATATATGTGTTAAGTCTCTGAATGATTTTGTTAGTGCAATTGTCCTGATTTGAATTGGGGCACGAATTACTGGAGTTTTGGTGAACTAAATAGTCCAAATATAAAAGAAAAAGGAAAGTGAAAATATGAAAAAACAATCCAGCCCACACAAGAAGAATGCAATCTCCTCACTTGAGTCTTTGTTTGCATATAGTCACAAGATAAAAATGAGCCTTTATATGGCACATGATGGATTTATTAATGACAGAAAGGAATCTAACTTCTCCATAAAATACAGTAGTAATGAGAATTTCAGCCTGGAAATGGAGGCAATAAATAGAAGAGAAACCAAGAAAGATTGAGGTTTCAGGAGGCTATGTGGGGAACAGAACTTCATACACTAAGATGAAATTCTCCTGAGATATAAGGTATGTCATGCAGAGACTAAGTTTGGATAAAAGGTTCTAATTTATAATGATCAGCAATTGACTTTAACTTAAAGTGTGGATTTGTTTAAATGAAAAATCTTTTTATTATTTTCTTCTGTTTCTGAAAATGCTCCCGGTATGTGATAAGTAGGATGTGACATCTGGATATATGTTATCCCCAAAGTCCCTCCATCTTCAGAAGTTTTTGCATATGGGCAATTACCAACTAATACTTGTCTATATTGCATAAGATTATGCCAATTTCATTGCATCTAGTAATCTAGGAATTAAAGACAACAGTAACAAAAACAAACAAAGGTTAAAGGAAATTGCACTTTTGGGAACCATTCTGCTGTTACAATTGCCTTCACAGTTTGGTTATGTAAATCTCCTAGGTTTTCTTTTTGAAGGGTGTGTTCTCAGTACTGTTAAGCTGCACATCAAAGAGAGAATATTTTATTAATTCCTTCTTTCAAAAGATGTGGTCATGCCTTTCTACGGGGAAGTGGTTAGTGGAGATTTTTCCTAGCAGTAGATAATTCCATATATGCCAATTCCTGTATTTCCTATCATCTCTCTAAGATGTAGGTATAGATATGTATGTATTGAATAACCTCAGAACAAGGTTAACTAGCTTTCTCTAAGTTTTCAAACATGGAAAACAACCCCAATAAATTTGAAAATAACTTATTTAGGGAATTAGTCTCATGTATAATGGACCATGGAATACAGAAAAAATATTATGTCCACTTACCTTCCCCCCACTTCCTACCCACAAGCACCCCCAAGAACAGACATCATACTCTGTTTTCAAAAAAATCAAATTTTGACCCCTCACTGATCTCTTATACATCAATTGCTTATTCTTCTTGGCAGTCTTGTTTTATAGCCAGAAAACATCAGTAAAGAATCTCCCCTTTCCTAGAACTGGCCTTTTTTATTTGATTTATCTGCTACATGGATTTTACACAGTAATTGATGAATCTTTATCTTCTATCCATGTACCATAAATCCAGGGAATATAGTCTTCTTTTTTATCCCCACTACTTTCTATAGCCATTGTTCTTTTGCTGTCTTAATTGTCCTATTTTCATTTTTTGGCCATGGAAGTACTGTATATATCACCTTGTAGCCATTTACTATCTCCTATGTAACTCATTAATATTCACTAAGCAATCTTTTGTCTTTCTGCCGTAACATATTTTTCTTTATTATCCTAACTGCTTCCAGTATTTTGAGTGACTTCAAACCTTTTATGTCCTTGGTAGCAAATGACACTGCATTTTGTTTTCTCTTACATTTGTTTCCTAGTTGAATTGAATAATCTTTCTTTTGCTTTTTGTTCATGAGACTCCCTCTGTTTCTTTATTTGAATATGCTTTTTATATGAATCAGTTGGACCTAACAGATGTAAAGAGAATAACTTATTCAATAATAACAGAATATGCATTTCTCTAAAATGAACATGGAATGTACTTCATGATAGACTATGTCCATAAAGCATTTTTATGCATTAATAAAACTGAAGCCAGTGTGGTGGATTATGCCAGTAATCCCAGCACTTGGGAGGCTGAGGCAGGAGGATCACCATGAGTTTGAGGCCAGCCTGGGCTACATAATGAATTCAAGCTGAGTCTGAATTACACAGGAAGACCCTGTCTCAAATAACAAAAACAAATTAGAGATATAAGTTAAGAAAACTGAAATCATATGAAGTTTATTTTTCTACCATAGTGAAATGAAATTAGAAATTTATGACAGAAAGAAAAACTGAAAAATTTGAGAACATGTGAAAAGTTAAAAACATAACTACACAGCTATAGTAACCAAAGTAGCATGATGCTAGCATAAAAAGAGACACATGTATCTATGAAACAGAATATAAAGCTGAGAAATAAATTCATATATTTATGATCAACTGAATTTTAACAAAGGTAGTGAGTATCTACATCAGAGAAAAAAGACTCTTCAATAATTATTTCTTGGAAAACTGACTTTTCATAGACAGAGGGGACTAGACCTTTAATTATCCCCATACACAAAAATCTACTCAAAATAGATGAAAATCTCAAATGAAAAAGTCCAAAATAATTGGAAAACATCAGAAGAAAATGTAAAGGAAACACTTCAGAACATTGGTTTGGGCAAAATATTTTGCATATAATATCCAAAGCAAGGCAACAAAGCAAAAGTTGACAAATGAGATTATGTTGGAGTAAAATGCTTCTGTATAGCAAAGAAAACAACATTTTCTCTCTCTCTGTCACACACACACACACACACACATGCGCGCGCGCACGTGCATACCACAGACGAATGTTATTCAGCCCTAAAAAGGTATGAAATTTCCAATACAAAATAAAAGATAAAGGAGGGATGAGCCTTGAAAACATTTTACTAAGTGAAATACACTAGAAAATAAAAAGACAAATGTAGTATAATTCCAACTATATGAGGAACCTAGAATACTGGAATTCATAGAGATGGAAAGTAGAATAGGGATTACAATGGCTTGAGGTATGGATAATGAGATATATGTATAATGAATACAAAGTTTCAGTTTGTGATAGAGAAAAAGATTTGGAGATGTATGGCGGTGCTAGTTGCACAGCATGCCAATTACTTAATGCTACTAAATTGTACAGTTGAAATTGTTTAAGTAGTAAATTTTATATTATGTGTAGAAACAGGAAACAAAAAAATCATGAAATTAATATCTTTAGTGACTTACTAATACCTGATAAAAGCTTCTCTGTTTCTACCTGAATATTCTGGAATACTTCTCTTTGTTTACCTCTGTATGAAGTAATAGTTTTTATTCTTCTTTTATTCTTCTATACACTTCCCAACTCCTGTCTCCACCTCCTTCTCCACTGTCATTCCTTGTAAGTAGTCAGCTCTCAGACAATGATCTTAGACATTCTTCTCTCCTCACTCTCATGGCTTCAACCTGGATGCTCCAGAGTCTATTTCTCTCAGAGTTACCTTCTTTCCTTCCTTCTCTCCTAACTCTTGCTTCATCCTTTCTCCATCATCTTCCAGTTCTGGCCCCTTTAATTCAGCCCTTCTCTTCTATTTGCTTTGGATTGACATTTAACATTATTTTGTTGGTATATGATTTACCATTCATGACATTTATGTTCATTTGGGGAATTGGTAGATACAAATGTATGATATTTTGAACATTCTAATCCCCCTTTCCTCTCTTTTACCCCTTTCTTCCCTTCACCTAATTTCCTTCCCCTATTCCCCAAAATCTGCTTATATTTTAATTTATTTATAATTGGGTTTCTCATATAAGAGAAACCATGTGATATTTAATGTTGTGTCTGATTTATTTCATTTTAGTATTATTATCTAAAGATTTATTCATATATATCACATTTTCTTTATATATTCATCTGTTGATGTGGATCTTGCTGTTTTCAGAGCTTAGCTATTGTGAATTGAGCTACTATTAATGTAGGTATGCAGGTATCAGTGTAGTATAATGTCTTTAATTCTTCTGGGATTATATCCAGGTGGGGCATAGCTAGGTCAAATGGAATTTCAATTCTTCATTTTTTTGAGGAATTCCCTTCTTGGCTTCTGTAGTGGTCTTACTACTTTAAATTTCCACCAACAGTTAGGGAAAGTTCTTTTTTCCCCACATCCTCACTAACACTTGTTGTTTTTTTTTGGTTTTTGATTATAGCCATTCAGACTGGAGTAATATAGAATCTCAGCGTTGTTTTCCAGTATGGCTAAAGATGATGAACTTTTTTTTCATGAACTTATTGGTCATTTGTTCTTTTGATAAGTGTCTATTCAGTTCATTTGACCATTTTTAAAAATGGGTTGTCACTTTAGGCCAAAAAATGTTAAATTTTTTGAGTTCTTTGTATATTCTAAATATTAGTCCTCTATCAAAGAGCAGCTGAATTTTTTTTCAGTTCTGTAGGCAATCCTTCACTCTGTTGATCATTCCTTTGCTGTGCAGGTTTTTAATTCTGTATAGTCCTAGTTGTTGATTCTTGGTATTATTTCTTATGCTATTGGAGTTCTGTTGAGGAAGTCTTTGCCTATGCCTATAGTTTCAAGAATTTAATGTTTCTCTTTTGTTATCTTCCAACAGTTTCAAAGCTTCTGTTTCTATATCTATGTCTGTGGTTCATTTTTATTTGATTTTAGTACAGTGTGATGGATAGGAGTCTAATTTCATTGTTGTACTTGCACATAACAAATTTTCCAACCACCGTTTGTTAAACAGGGTATCTTTATTTCCAGCGTTTCATTTTGGCTCCTTTGTTGAAAAATCAGTGGTCTGAAGGTGCATGGGTGTGATTTTTGCATCTTCTGTCCTATTCCACATTAGTCTACCTTTTTCTTTGTGTGTGTGTACCATGCTGTTTTTGTTGCTATGCTTTGTAGTATAACTTGAAATCAGGAATTTTGATGATTCTCATTTTGCTTTTTTTGCTCAAGATTGCTTCTGCTGTTCTGCATCTCTTCTGGTTCCATGTAAATTTTAAAATACTTTTCTAGATCTGAAAGATTGTTGTTGGTAATTTAATATAGGTTATATTAAATATATATATTATTTTGGTAATGTTGCCATTTTAATGATATTAATTCTACCTATCCATGGAGAAATGAGGCTTTTCTATTTTCTAATTCACTTTTTAATTTCTTTTTCAAGGTTCTGTAGTTTTAATCATAGAGGTATTTCTCAGTCAGGTTGGTTTCTAGGGATTTTTTGAAGCTATTGTAAATGGAATGGTTTTCCTGATTTCTTTCATATTGGGTTCACTACTAATGTACAAGAATACTACCAATTTTTTGTGTATACTTTTGTATCATGCCACTTTGCTGAATTTTTTTATCAGCTAAGGGTCTTCTGATATCCTTTTATGTAAAGGATTGTATCATCTGCAAATAGAGATCATTTACCTTCGGCTTTTCTATTACATCTCCTTTATTTCTTTCTGTTGACTGATTGCTTTGGTTCAATTTCAAGTACTATATTGAACTGAACAGTGAGAGTGGTCACACTTGTTTTGTTCTTGATTTTAGAGGGAAATACTTTTGGTTTCCCCCCATGTAGTAAGACTTTGGCTATAGATTTGTCATATGATTATTATCAGTTTCCCATAAGGTCCTTCTGTACATGTTTTCTCAGAATTTTGATCACAAAGCATGGCTGGATATTAACAAAGGTATTTTCTGAATCTATTGAAACTATCACATTATTTTTATGCTTAATTGTATTTATATGATGTATTACATTTATTGATTTACATAAGTAGTACCATCCTTGCATCCCTGGGATGAAAGTGACCTGGTCAGACGTCTGACCTTTTAGTACTTTGTTAAGTTCTGTTTGAAATTATCTTATTGAAGATTTTTGCATCTATGTTTATAAAAAATATAACCCTGTGGGTATTTTTGAGTCTTTGCCTGGTTTAAGTTCAAATAATGCTGGCTTCCTGGAATGTGTCTGGGAGTATTTCTTCCCTTTCAATTTCATGGAAAATTTTGAGGACTATTGGCATAAGTACTTTTCTAAGGTTTTGGTAAAATTCTGCAATAAATCCATTGGGTCCTGAGCTTTTCTGAGTTGGTAAAATTTTTATTAGTACTCTATTATAGGTGTGTTTAAGGTTTTTGTATCTTCTTGGTTCAATTTTGATAAGGCATATGTGTCTAGGAATTTATCCATTTCTTCTGGATTCTTCAATTTACTAGTATATAAGTTTTTCATATGGTTTCTTATAATCCTCTGGATTTCAGTGATGTCATCATTTCACTGTTTTCATTTCAAATTATGTTGATATGGGTCTTCTCTTTCTTTTGGTGAATATGGGAAAGGGTATATCAATCTTACTTATCCTTTCAAATAACCAAATCTGATTCATTGATCCTTTGTATTTTTTTTCTAGTCTCAATTTCATTGACCTTTGTTCTGATCTTTAAAATTTCTTTCATTCTACTAGTTTTGGGTTTGGACTGTACTTGTTTATCTAGGACCTTGAGATGCATCAATAAGTTATTTATTTGAGATCATTCTATTTCTCTAATGTATGCATTCACTGTTATAAACTTCCTGAGGAGTGCTTTCATCATACCACCAAGATTCTGATATGTTGTATTTTCATTGTCACTTGGTTCTAGGAATTATTAATTTCTTCCTTGATTTCTTATATGATCCACTGGTCACTCAAGTGTACATTATTGAATCTTCATATGTCTATGTAGTTTTTGTAGTTAGTTTTGCTGTAGATTTATAGTTTCAATCTATTATGGTCTGAGAAGATGCAATTGATTATGTCAATTATTTTGTACTTACGGATGAAAATGTCTATTTTTAAGAAGGTCCTGTGAGCTGCTGAAAATAATGCTCATTCTGGAGTTTGTTAGATGAAACACTCTGTGTAGATATCTGTTAAATCCATTTGTTGTGTGGATGAGTTCAATCATTTTGAAATGAATACTAATAAATAGATTTAATCTACTTTTTCAAGTACTGTTTCTTCTTTCTTCCTTTTTAGTTGACTATCTCCAGGAAACATGGCCTGATTTTTCTTTAGAACAAATGGCATGAGGTCTATCTTGAGAAATTCATGCTCTGTTCTGTCAGAGACTGTTGCCTGGGCATATTCCTATTCATTCTCCTGCTAAATTGCTACAGGCTTTGCTTGTAATCAGAGGTTGAGGTAGGATTAGTGTCCAAATATGGAGGCTTAAGCTTACTGAGACTCAATATTATCTGACAAAAGACAATGGAAGAAGAGGCTATGGTTTGCAAATTTTGAAAAAGTTACTCTGAAAGGAAAGAATTACTTCTGAGGCTTTTCACCACTAAATTCATTTCTTATATTTCTCAACTTTGTCTGATCCTTCCATCTTGAGAATTCAATATTTGTCCATACTTTTCATTTCTCTGCAACTCATCCAAGTCTAGTCATTCCAGACATCTCCATTACCCATCTATTGCCCCCTAAAACCTGCTTTCCACAACTGAGTTAGTATCAGTTCATTAATGGCATCTCATGGATATCTCCTCTGTTCCACACTCTCCTTTCTCATAAGATAATTCCTAAACTCACACTTTACTCATGCAGTGTCAGTGCCTGAGACAGTCCAGTAGGGGAGAGCAGTAGCTTTGGAGCTGATGCTTCCTGGGAAATATTGCCCATCTTAGTCAACTAGACTCCATTGACTCACTCTTCGCATTTGACCCTTGAGAGATATAAGACACAGCATGCAGATTAAAGGTGTAAAGGGTCCAGTGAATTTAATTGAAGAAATTGGAAACTCTTTTCTGCATAGATCTTATTGGTGATCTTCAGCTCATAAGCATTAGTGGGTGTATTTAACTCAGTCAGAAGCTTTTGCACTTGGGAATGCACATCTTACTTTTCTGTCATCAAAATAAAAAGAGTGCTCATGAAACTAGTTTGTCAATATGCACTTTAGAAGTTTGTCAGACTAATACCTAAACATTGGCAATCTTAAAGATGACCTTTTGGTTATTCTCTGATACTCAACATATTTTATCTCAGATGCCCTTATGAATCCACTGTGCAAGCAAATTCTTACTGGATGTTCTTTCTGTCTGCTCTCACATATCATATTCTGTTCCCTTTTGACCTAATATTTCAGTATATTAGATTTTTGCTGGTTTAGATGGTGAATTTTAGTTTCCAGTAGACAATAAGTTCATTAATGGACAGAAACATACTTCATTTCTAACAACCATCAAGGATTTGGTTATGTTGAAGTGTGGGTATTTTAAATATATTATTATATGAAACTCTGTTATATTCCCTTGGTGGTATCATCTGCTAAGACACTTAGGCTGTGATCTGTGACTCTTTTCTATCCAAGGTTAATTCCTGTATAGAAGAGCAATGTGTGGCAGGTACTCAGCTAATAACTGCACAGAAAAAATCTAAGTTTTATCAAATGAAAACAGAAAATCTGTGAAAACTTTAAAAACCTCTTCAAGGAGACATAATTAACAAAGCTAAGTTTTGAACTAAAGTGTATGTGACTATGAAAATTTATTTAGCAGCAAAGAGTTTTGAACTATTATGGATTTAAACCAATATATTTGCTAGCAATCACTTTCCAAAATATATCTGTGATTCATCAAGGAAATTGAAAGGGAAGCAAGGCTTCCAAACTCATTCCTGGAAGCAAGTGTCACTTTGATTCCAAAACCAGGGAAAGA
>NW_004624792.1:9594532-9615527 GCF_000247695.1 Heterocephalus glaber
AAAATGAGAAATTAGAGACATTTATAGCTAAATGGATGCACATTGAGGCAATACTCTTAAGTGAAATAAATAGGACACACATGTATAAATATCAAATAGTTTCTCTGGTGTGAGAACCTGAAAGTGTAAATAAGGACTAAAAGGTATAATAGATAACTTGAAATAGGAAGAAAAGGAACAAAGGGGAAGGGGAAGTGGGAGAAGTAGGGGAAAGTAAAGAAGGGAATGGAATTAATATAAGAAAATGGAAAAATGGGAGGTATGGAGGGGTTGAAGGGAGGGCTGGGCAAAGGTGAAAAATAAGAACCAAGAGAAATTATGTAAAGGTGCAAATTTCCAATGAAGAATGTCATTATATTATATACCTAAAATGTACCAATGATTAGAATGAATAATTGAGTATGCAAAATAGGAAGAAAAGGTCCAAAGGGGTAGGGGTAGTGGGAGGGGCAGGCAAAAGGAAAGATGGGAAAGGAAAAATGATGAGAAATGGAAAAAATGGAAATAAAGTCTTTGTAAATAGGGAAGGGTGGAGGGTATTAAGGGAGGGCTAGGAATGGGGAAAAAATAAGAACCAAGATGCATCATGTAAAGGTACAAGTTCCTAATGGGAAATGTAAATGTGTTGTATACCTAAAATGTACCAATAAAAAAATTTAAGTAAAATTACCCAAATTTTATTATTTCTTGTAATCTAGAATTTTCAAAAATCCATAGGGCATTGAACTTTCAGGAAATAACCTGCTTTATAGGAGGATATGAAATATCTCTTAGATTTTCCTGAATCTTACTTCTTCCTGAAGTATATGTTCTCAGGATTTTAAAATTACAAACCAAAGAAAACCTTTTATTATTTCCTTCTTACCAAGGATGTGGTTGTACCTGTCTATGGGGAACTGCTTAGTGGAGATCTTCAAGCATCAAACTATAGGTTACATGGCAATTACTATATTCCTTATAGATCATTCTAAGATACAGATCTAGGTATGTATGTATTGAATAAACTCAGCACAAGATTAGTTTAATATTTTAGCTTTTACAGAAAAATAAGTTTAAAAAGAATGTATGGAATTAGTCTCATATATAAGTGGATTGTGGAATATAGAAAAGATATTCTCCACTCACCCTCATCACTTCCCACCCTACTGATCCAACCTAGGACAGACATCGTATTCTATATTTTCAAACAAATCAAACCTTGTCCCCTTATTAACCCTCTTATTAATCCTCTTAGCATTCTTGTTTTATTTCCAAGAAGCATCAAAATACACTGTCCCTTTTCCTTGTACTGGCCTTTCTCCCTATGATTTATCTGAAAGCAAAGATTTCAAACATTTTTTTCTACTAACTGTATATCTTTTCTCTCTCTCTCTCTCTTTTTTTTTTTTTTTGTACTGGGGATCAAACTCAGGTCCTTGCACTTGCGTAGCAGACAGCAAAACCACTGAGCTAAATCCCTGGCCCTGTACATCTTTTCTTATAAACATCTACTTACAAGGAAGCATGATGGTTTCCATTCCCACTAGTTCTTACCCTAAATGTGTTTTGCAGTCCTCAATGTCCCATTTTAATTTCTTGGCCGTGCAAGTGGTATACCACCCTATCACCTATGTAACTGTAAGTGGTATACCATGTAAGTGGTATACCACCCACTTACCATCACCTATGTAACTCCTTAATATCCCCCAGTAACCCATGGCCTTTCTACCTTTGTATGGCTTTCCTCATCATCCTAACTGCTTCCATTATTCTGACTGCTTTCAGAGCTTTCATTTGATGGGTAACAATGACACCTCATTTTGTTTTCTTTCACATTTTTTAGTTGAATTTCCTCTTTTGTGATTGGCTTCTTTTGCACTTTTTATGTCCATGAAACTCTTGGTGTTTCCTTATTTTAAAAAATATGCTTTGTCTCTAAACCAATTGGACATAAGTAATATAAAGAAAACACTTTATCCCAGCAACACCAACTCTGTACACATTTATCTCAAACGAACATGCATCTTTCAGGATAAGTTTAGCCATAAAAATCTTAAAAATAGAAACAAATGAAATAAGATCAAGTATTTTCTGTGATCTCAATGGGTTAAAACTAGAAATTAATAACAGAAAGGAAAATGGAAAGTCCTAGAATATGTAAAAACATAATACTTCCCCAAATTACGTTTCCTTGTTTCATAAAATATTTTAATAGATATACTAATTTGTTTCATGTACACTACTAATTGATCTTCGACTGTTGAAAAGAAAGTTTTGTGTTATTATCTGTTTGTTTCTATTTTGTAAGAATCTTTTTGGATTATGTCTTATACCCTGAGTAACTACTTTGAAGATAGCGATACACAGTGTATTAACTATTGTTATTCTTATAATTTTGTTATGAAATTTTATTGTTTCATAAAATAAGGAAGTAAAAAATAATGCTACGCAGCTATAGTGACCAAAACAACATTAGAGACACACATATCAGTGGAACAGAACAGAAAACTGAGAAATAAATTACATATTTTTAGCCAGATGATTTTCAACAAAACTAGCAAGTGTATACATTGGAGGAAGAAAAGACCATTAAACGATGCTGGGTAAACTAGGTTTCCATATGCAGAACTAAGAGACTAAACCTCTGTCACTAATATACATTATCACCTCAAAACAGATGAAAGCTTAAATCTAACATCCCAAATTTGGAAACTACTAAAAGAAAATATACAGGAAACACTTCAGAACATTGGTCTGGGCAAATATATTTTGGATATGAACCCCGAAGGATAGACAAAGAAAGTAAAAATTCAAAAAGTAATTACATCAAATTAAACTGTTAATGTATAGCAAAGAAAACAAAAGTCTCTCTGTCTTTGTCTCGCTCTGATGCGCACGCTCGCGCGCGCGCACACACGCACACACACACACACACACACACACACTTCTAATGCAAGATAAACCAGAGATGATTTCTTAAATATTTTGCTAGGTTACATAATCTAGAAACAAAAGAACACATATGGTATGCTTGCACTTGTATGAGGAGCTTAGAAGAGTTGAATATATAGAGACAGAAAATTGAATGTGGGTTACCATGGCTGGCACTATGGAAGAATGAGGAGATTTTATGCAATGGATACTGAATGTCAGTTTCAGATGGGGAAGAAGATTTAGAGATCTATGGCAATGATTGTTGCACAAGATTTCAATATACTTACTGCCACTGAAATGTACAGTTAAAATAGTTAAAATGTAAATATTATGTCTTTTGTGTTTTAGCACAAACATAAAAGAATGAAAATAATCATTTTGATGACTTACTAATAGCACCCTGATACCCTCTCTGATCCTAACTGAATTTCCTGAACTATATGTCTTTGGGGTAACTCTTTGAAATTCTATTTTTCATTTTTTACACATCTGGCTTCCTGTCTTCACCACCTTCTCCACTACCAGCCAGCACAAGTACAGTTTCCAGGAATCTGTCCCAGGCTTTCTTCTCTCCTTGATGTAATGGCTTTAACCTGGATGTTTCAGAGTCTATTACTCTTAGCTTTGTCATCTTCCTTTTCTTCTTTCCCAGTTGTGTGGTCCATCCCTTCTTTGCCACACACCATCTCCAGATCCTGTAATGCAGAACTTTCTTTCATTTCTTTGGATGATAGTTAACACTTTTGACTGACATTTTACATTATTTAAATCAGTCCTTGGTGGAAAAATGATTCCATAACTTATCAGAAATATTATTCCAGCTCCTTCTTCTGTTGTATGCCTCAGGTTAACATTTAAGTAGAATAAAGATTGATTTTTGGAATACAGTCTTTAATCATATATATATATATATATATATATATATGAATGTGTGGGTGAAAGCAGGAATAATTGATTGATAGATGCATAGCTTTATGATAAATGCATATGGAGCACTCAATGAAATGAAGAGATGACCACATAATATGTCTCCTTGGCCTATTTTAAAGGTTTGTGCAGTGATCCTTTCTTCTTACAAATGGGTTCTTAGTTATTTTCTCTGCCTATGTATTGGGCTAAGTGATGAGTGTATAGCATATTGCTTCATGACAGGACTTAGTAACAAAAGAAGTTCTCCAAATCTCTTTACTTTTTGATGTGAGGTGACTTGTTAAACCTGGTCCCTGAGGCAATCAGTCCACTCATAACACACTTCCCATCTCAATGCATCTAGAACCAGCCTTTGTCTTTCTGGAAATGATCCTACCTCTCACACACCTCTTCCCAGGGCCTCCAGGAGGACTTGCCATCAGTTCTTCAGGCTCACAGTTGCCCACGAAGGATAGACTGTGTTCCTATATTTACCAGTAATTGTCTGTTACTGTGTGAGAAAACTCCTGGCCCTGACCTTGCCCTTGCCCCAGTGATATCAACTGTAAAATACAAGGACCAATACTCAAATAAATAAATTATGAGATACAGTGCATTAAATTGAATACTTTAGTATTTTTCTGGTTTATTCTTGAGATTATTCTTGCGATGCTTAAGTTTGCTTCCAGAAAAGTTAATTTAAAAAAATTACTATAATGTCTGTGGTATAATAAACTAAAGCAATACAGAAATGGAGGTAAGAAAGTGTGAGAGGGGACTTCCTTTCATAGGGCAGTGATGGGAATAATGACGACTTTCTATTACAAATCTCAGACTCTTCTATTTCCTGATTTTGCCCGGTATTGCAGACCTAAACCAAAAAAATCTGTGTTTACTGAGGATTCTATATATTTTCTTCCTCCACAAATTTAAATGAGAATGAATTCTTTTTTGATATTTTAGTAAGACCCATAGTATTAAAAAAGAGGCAGATAAATCAGAGTGTTATATAATTAATTATCTTGAATTTATAGGATATTTTTCTTTTTTCTTTTTTCAGTACCAGGGATCAAACTCAGGAACTTGTGCTTGCAAGTCAAGCAGCAGAACCACTGAGCTAAATCTCTGGCCCCTGGATATTTTTTCTAAGCACAATTTTTTGAAGATACCAATGAATTAAATGTTAAAATTTCTTTTAGATTTGGTGCATATAATTCAATAAATACATTGTAATTCTGCTATCAAATTATGTCAGGAAATGTTTATCCTATCACAAGTAATTTTTATTATATGTCACCCAATGGAATGTTTAAAGTTTCAGCCTCCTTTTAACAAAATCTAAGATTCTCTTCAGTGAAGACGAATGAATTTTTACAAGTTCATTGTGCATTAGGTCATTGACCTAAATTAAAGACCACAGAAAAATGTTGGTTCTGATTCATCTTATTAAAAGGTGAAATTCCAATTAAAATTTAGCTTTCATGTTTCATAAGTTTAGCCAAAATTTAAACATATTCACTTTACTTTTTAATTTGTGTATTAACAAAAACTGTAGTGACAATTCAATCCAAAAAAGTCTTTTAAAATATTTTGGAAAATTATGTTATGGGACATAAAAACACTTCATATCTCAAATTTATAGATATGCTTTTATAGCAGTAAAGTATGACAGAGATATCAAAATACTTTCAAACAGAAAAGAATATTAAATTAGGAGAAAATTGCTTTTGAGGAAGTGGAATGGAAATATAATTTCAAGATAAAAATTACACAAAATATTTGAATGGTAAAGAGATTTTTCATATGCTGGATATCATGTATTTTTATTCCATTGGATGCATGAAATTGCTTTATTTTAAAATAGCTGATTTCACTGTTATAAATTATGTCTTGAAATTATCTAGATATTTGACAAAATTTTAGATGTCTAAAATGTGCAAAGAGCATGTGGTTGTGTAAAACAGTCATGGTCATTCTTGAGCTAAGGTTTTGGAGAGCACAGATCCAGAGGTCAGGATCCTGGCTTGGTGGGACAGTGAGATTTGAACTGTGGCAATTTCCCAACATCAGGGCTGTGACACGATGTGGCTGGGGCTGAAACAGAGACTCAAGAGCACAGCACTTCCTGGAAACTAATAAGTTTCTGAGCTTTCCTCTTTCAGGCAAGAGCAAAACAGATCTTTCTGTGATGGGCTCACTGGGGAGGCATCTTGGGTCCTTGAGGGAGGATTCCGTGAGAGAGAACCATGTTATCAGTTGACTGACTAGGTGTGGATGGATACCATTATATCTGGTTGTGAGGGGGAATGTGGCCTTCATTTATAGGTACAAAAGCCTTTTTTAAATCATTTTATTATCATGGATTTCTAAATCATTTTACTATCCTGGTTAATTCCCTTTTGGAACCACCTCAAAGGTTCTGTGAACTTTTTTTCCTCTCCCAAATTCTCTGCTCATCCCACTACTTTTATAACTTTAATGTGATATCGTTGCTTGCTAGTTAATTAAAGAAAAAGAAAGGAACTAATTACTTCAAACTTCTTTGAACCCTCACCATCTTTTAAAGTACACGCTTAGTGTCTCATCACTATCCATTCTTGTTCCGTTCTCTCATTCCTATCTTCTAGTTTTATAAAAACCATGCTTCATCAATTAAACATACTTTTATGAAATAATTGCCTTATCTCTACTTTTTAAATTTAAGTTTGAATTTATGTTCTGAAATAAAAATGCAAATTAAAATCTTTTACAAAATTGTCACACAAAAACCCACCTTAAGATATCATTGCATGCTACATTTACTTAGAAAATGTTAATAAATGTTATCAAAACAAATAGTTGTCAATTATAAATATCAGTTCCTTCTTAGAGCCAAAAGAAAGTTCATGTGAAAGGTCGGACTGAAAGCTGGAAGCACATGTGTGCAGTCAGCAATGACTGAACAACTCCATGAGTGAGGAAGCTTGGAGCCCGGCCTCCCTGGCTGGGGCTGAGCTCTGGCCTGCAGTTTGCCCGCATGCACATGAGAGGCTCCAATTGGATGCTTCTAAAGCCCTATGTGCTGTGTTTTCTTCATTTCAGGTAACAGTACAAAATGTTACCATTATTTTCCCACTGATTGTAAACTTCAACAGAAAATAGCATGGTTACAAATTATACTACAATGAATGTGACTCTTCAGAGAAGCTCCATTTTAGAAGCTTCTCACTTGGTTCACTTTTTCGCATGCCTTGGGAGTATCTTCCACATATACTATATGCACCTGGAGGAATCATCTGGCAGGACTTTTCTGAAGTGGCATCTGTAGCTATGCCTAGTTTGGACAGAGCCACATCTCTGCTCAGGGTCAAACCATCTTCTCTCAAATTACAGCTTGCTCAGCTGATCCATTTATTGTTTTTTCTTACATTTCACTGTTTCTTATACAGATGATATTTTAGTATGTTCCTGTAGAATTTCTTCATATCATCCAAGTTAGTAATAGTTTGAGGTTTTTACATAGTAAATCTTCAGGAGATTTAACTCAGGACCTTGTGCTTGGGAAGCAGGAGCAGCACCACTGAGCTAAATCCCTGGCCCCATGGCTACTTTTCTTAACACCCCCCTCCACAGCCTCCAAGTAGCAGAATATGTATATTTCAGAATGATGACTATGGATTTTTGAGGATTTAAAGACTAGTGAACAACAGATTTTGTTTTGTGCAAGTACTCATTTGTTTGTATACATTTCATTTGTTGCAATTATTCACATGATTAGATACATGTATCTATGAGCCTTGTGAATACACAGAACAGTTCTTTCACCACAGGGTGCTTCATATTTTTCTTTTATAACTATTCTGCTCTCCTCCTTCTCCCCTGTACAAAATCCCTGAAATCATTAGTCTATTTTTATTTCCATAATTTTGACATTTTAATAATGGTTGATATATTAATGTATATTTCATAGAATATTAGATTCTTTGGAGATAAGCATTTTTCACTGAACATGCTTCACTCAAAGATAAGACATTGAATATATTAATAGATTGTTCCTTTTTATTGCTGAATACTATTCTTCTTGCAGAGGCAGCAAATCTTCATCTTCATATAATTAGGGACATAGCTATGTCTGAGAATTAAATCTAATGAGCAGGAACAAAGCACACACATTTATGTAATGCAATTTTTACATTGCACAGTGGCCCTTGTGGGGAAATGACAAGGAAACAAAGCAGGTAAAATCAGCTACTTACATAATGAAGTGGGCAAATGATATTGGATTGTGAATAAACAACAAAATTATGTGAGGATATACGTAAGAGTTATTGTAACAAGATCCGTGTCAAATTCATTTGGTCTTGACTTCTTTTCCTCGAGGATAAGGATGGTATTTTTTTCTGTATAGTAAAGTTGTCATTCACCTGGAATTTCCTCTTCTGCCTTTAAGAAACAGCACAAAGGGCAGAATGAACTTTCATATCTGCTAATTTTCCAATGCTCTTAATGTAGGTAGTTCATATGTCACAGCAACATATTTTAAAACTATTTCTTATGGATAATTATTGTTACACAGCCACTTAGCACCTCTCTAAATGGGGAGGGGGTTGTTTATCACTACAGAGCTTCTAATTGGTTCTTACTCCAGTAGTTCATGTTGTGCTGACAGAGGGACTCATTCATCCAGAGCAGGAGTGATCCCCAGGTCTGGGTCCCACCTTGACCTGGGCAGGAAGCTGAGACACCTTGCTGCTGTGCTGTCCCTCCACATCTGGGGTCAGGAGCCAGCTCGCAATTTTCTCAGCAACTGTCAGAATACACCCATGGCTCTCTCTGTGTTGTAACTGCCTGGGCTTATTTGTACTTAGCCAAGAGGATCAGGGAGAAATAAGTCTACCTCATTCTGTCTCAACTGGAACTTCCTCCTTCACATATATGTATCAAAAAATGCAACAATGTACAAGAAGTTTCTTTTCTTTCTCATTTCAGTATGTAAAACACAATTTCAAATGGAGCTTATTTGGTTGGACATCTGCTCCCATGAATGAAATGAATGAATGAAAGAAAGAATCAGACATGAAGATAACAGGACCTAGTGAGCATGGTGGAGACTGAGTAGTACCTGGCTTCAGTCCTGGCTCAGCCCCTATGGTTCTGTCTACTCTAAGCTTCCTTTTTCCTTCTACTAGGTGAGCAGTCAGTCTGGACTTAATGAACTTCAGCTTTCTTCCAACTCTCATCTCTATAAGCTGAAATCCATTTATTTTACACATAACTAAGTGTGGAAAATCAACTAAGATTTCCTAGCATCCCACAGATGTTACTTTCAGCAGTGAGGCAATGAAGTTAGGGAGGACAAGCTACAAAGATCAATTTTAGCATATTACTTTCACCAGAAACACAATGTAATAATTTGTTTATTAATAATTTGTTTGTTCATTTGGTTATTTGTTACTGCATGATGAAGTATGTTTTTTATCCTGTAACTTAAAAAAAACAAAGCCAAAATGAGCAGTCTGTACATGCATGTTGCCCAGGCACTCATTCAGCAGTATCTTCCCATAAATAGACATATAAAATGTGAATATGTAACTTGAGAGGTCAAGACATAGAATGTGTTTGGTCTCAATGTGTGAGGAATCAACACTGATTCCCAGTGAATCTGCCCATGAGATCTAGGACCATTGTTTAAACACAATGATCCCCAGAGCCTTGGGAATCTCTCTCTTATTTTGCCTCTATGGGCAAATACCAGATATCTCAAGCTTTTGTTCTTTAATATGTTGAGCAAATATAGACCACAAGGCCAGTTGTTGTCTCAATTCATTGTGCTGTGTAATTGGATTAAGAAATTCTAGTTTGTCTCTTTCCTGTGAAGCAACATGTTGGACAACAGATCAGTCTTTTGAGTTTGCACCTTTGACCCTGGCAGCATCTCTGGATTCAACACTTCTTAGACTCTTGCTTGGTTAATAGCACAGTATCCTATTTCCTGTAGGCTCCAGGCCTGTACTGTAGGCTCTGTAAGCATCTAACAGGAGAGCGTTTGTTGTAGCATCAGAGACTCTGACATCAAAAATAACTTTAGAACCAAATTGAGCAGTGAGCAAAATTTTAACAACAAAGTATCCTTAAAGGGAGAAAAATATAACCCAATTCAACAATTTAGAAAAATGAGCCACAGCCTAAGTTTTTGGGAGATTTTCTGAGCAGCAGCCCCAGGATAGGGGCAGCTTCAGGCCTCAGTGAATGGGCAATGCTAGGACTGGCAAGGGTCTCAGAAAACCATTGGCTCCAGCTGCCTGGATTGCCACTGAAGAAACTGTGGCTGTAAGTGTTTCCCAAGACTGCCCAGGAAATGGGTCTAGTAGTCTGATTTCAATCAGAGCAAACTGAGGGATAAGGTCTCAACCTCCAGAACCTTGCTGAAACCTGTGGTCTAACTGCAACACTCAAATGCTTCCTCTGTGGAGATCTCTGCCTGCCTGAACAACCATGCCTCTTTTCCCCCTCCATTTGAATCCCTTTTCATTAACTCTAGCACCTTCTCCACTTCCTTTTCAGTGTACTATAGAATCTTTTAGTCTCCTTATCCTCATTAAACCAGGTACTCTGTTTTGAGTCTTCTTTTTTGTGTTTTGTGGGTGGATATAATAAATATTTTATATTTCTCTGTCTAAAAATATGTATAATAATTAAGTTCCTGTATGACCCTGTGCCATTTACTCTCTGATTTAAATATTAACCCCAAAAGAGACAATGTTCTTTCTCTCTGATCCACTCTTACTCTTCCTTCTTTCTTTTTTCCCCTTCAGTTCTTCTCTTATTCCTTCCTCCCTCTTTACTGTCCCATTTTTCTCCTATCCCACCCTTTCCTATCTCCTTCCCCTAATTCCTCATTCCTCCCCTCCTTCCCTGCCTGCTTCTTTTCCCTCTCTCCCTTCCTTCCTTCTTTCCTCTCTTCCTTTCTTCTTTCCTCTCCTCTCCAATTAACATTCAATTTTATACACAAACCTCAGGTAACAGAAATGCATAATGCTCACTGTTTATTGCTCTCAGCTTTACTCAATACACAGGGAGGAGATAAAAACAACAGTGCCAATGCCTTTCCCCAGGTGAGCCTTTCTTTGAAAAGCTGAAGTTTGCTGCACCAACCCACTGACACAGACACTGGAATGCAGTCTGCACTGGAGCATGGAAACAGAGTCTGGTGCCAGGGTGGGCTAGGGTCAGTGGAGGGATTTGAGAGATTGAGAAACTCAGGCAGCAATCAGCCTTAGTAAGTTGAATTAGAATGCTCTAACTCCCAAGGCCTAGAGAAGAGATATTTTGGATATAATCTCCAAAGGATAGGTGAGAAAAACAAAAATTGATGAATGAGATTACATCAAACTAAAAAGGTCTGTACAGGAAAGGCAAACAGCCAACACACACACACACACACACACACACACACACACACACACAGAAATACTATGTCCTCTTAAAAGAAGATCATGTTTCTGATACAGAATAAAAGTGAAATGAGCCCTGAACACATTTTGTTATGTGAAATAAGCCAGAAACAAAAAAACAAACAAAATCCCCATACATTTGTGTAATTCCACTGATGTGAGGGACCTAGAATCATTGAATTTATAGAGACAGAAAGTAGCATGGGGGGTTACCATGACTGAGGGTATGGGAGAATGGGGAGATACTATGTAATTGATGCAGAGTTTCAGTTTATGATGGGGAAAATTTTTGGAGATGTTAGGTGGTGAAGATTGCGCAAGTGAATGCGCTTAATGTTGCTAATTATACCCTGACAATGACTTAAAATGGTAATTTTTTACTTTGTGTATATTACCATTTCAAAAAAATAACATGAAAAAAATCTCTTTGGTGTCTTACTAATAGTCTCCAGAAAAACCTTTATCTCGAACTCAATTTTCTGAACTATTTATCTTTGTTTACCCCTCTTTGAAATTCTTTCATTCTTCTATATGTCTCTGACCTCTTTCCTCTACTTCTTCCTTCCTGCCATACATACAAGAAGAGTTCCCAGCCCTTTATTCCATGCGTTCCTCTCCCCTCACACTGATGGCTTCAACCTGGAAGTTCCAGACTCCATTTCTCATAGCTTTGTCTTCTTTCTTTTCTTCTCTCCCAGGCATATTCTCCCTCCCTTTCTGCCATCTGCCATCGCCAGATCCAATAATTCAGACTTTCTTCTCCATTCAACAGTTTTGATTGACAATTTACATTATTTAAATGTCTTTTAAAAAAAATTTATCGGTACATTTTAGGTATATAATACAATGACATTCATCATTGGAGAGTTGTACCTTTGTACAAATTGGTACATATCTTGATTCTTATTTTTCCCCCATTCCCCTGCCCTCCCTTCAATCCCTCCACCCCTCTCTATTTACAAAGACTTTGTTTCCATTTTCTCATGTTAATTCCATTTAAATCAGTCTTTAGAGAAAATTTTCTTTCATAAATTCCTATCTGATCAGAAAGACTACCCTACCCTCCACCACTTCTGTTGTGTGTTTCTGGTAAAATTTCAGTAGAACAAGTATTGCTTTTTGGAACACATTTATTTAACCCACTGAGATATATGTTTATATTAAGCAGGTCTTTGTTTCACTGGGAATAATTTATTGCTTAGCATTTTTATAAATGCTTCTTGAGGACTCAGTAGAATCCACATGATATGTTTATTTGCCAAACTTTTAAGGTATGTTTAGTGAACTTTTCTTTATAAAAATATTTCTTAGTTATCATCTCTGCCTAAGTGGTGTGCTAAGTAAGTAGTATCTACCACATTGCCTGAATCAGGGACTTACTGACAAAGGAGGTTCCCCAGTCACTTTACTTTTGAATGACAAGTGACTGGTTAAGCCTTTTGTCCTAAGCCAAACTTCTCAGACTAGTCACTCATAACACCCTTCCTGTCTCATCACATCTAGAACCATCTTCTGTGTGTCTTTCTGGAATTGATCCTGCTTTTAATACACCGGAAGTCCTTCCTATGACTTCTGTTCATTCTCACAAGGGTCCAACACTGATGAAATCTGTTCCTGTACTTACCAGTAATTTTCTGTTGCTGCATGAGAAATCTCTGACAATGACTTTGATCTTTCCCAGTGATGTCTTCTCTAAAACACAAACACCAATAGTCAAAGCATATAAATTTATTATATTGGACTTGATGTAACAGAACTGATTCAAGAGAATTAGTCCATTAAGTTGAACATTTCAATATTTGTTTTGCAGAGATGCAGAGACCTTTTTTCTTTAAAAGATGTGTTGAAAATTTATCACAATACTAGGTGCATGCTATATTAAACTAAGCCAATGCAGAAATGCACGTAAGAAAGTATGAGAGAACTTCCTTCCATACAGGAGTGGTGGGAGCAATGACAATATTCTAATACAAACATCAGCCTATTCACATTCTTGTCTTTGGCCAAGATTTCAGTTGAAAACAAAATCTATAAGCTTACTGAGCATTCTATATGTTTCTTCCAGCCATAAATGTAAATGAGATCAGATTATTTTCTGCTATTCTTAGGAGTATTCCTGGTATTAAAAAATAGGTAAAAAAAGTACATGTTATGTCACAGATTGTCTTAAATTTAACCAATAAATTTTTCTGAGTATAATTTTTAAAGATATACTTGATAAAAATTAATAAATTAAAAATTGTTATATATTTGTTGCACATAATTCAATAAATATATTTTTTATCAAATTATATAATGAAATGTTTCTTGTATTTCAGAAACTACATTTTTTCAAGTTTTTGTACAAGAATTCATAGTTATCCTCTAATAATTGATACACAATGGATCAATCTCTGCTTTCTTCCTCTCTGGTCACTCTGAGTACACATGTTCAGGCTGTAGTCTCCAGCATCATATTCTGGTAACTATATTATCATTTTTAAATTTAAATATCAATATATAATACTCATCTCTGGGAAAAATCAAGTTTTAAATTGCAAAGGTTTATTTAAAATACAGAAATGGAAAAATTAGAGAGGACATACGTTCTAATTAAAACGTTCAGGTAATGAATCTTAGATCTCTTCCACTATAAATAGTGCTTAAAATAGTCTGAATAAGGTTTTATTTATATGTGTACTTGTGTCCACTTTATCCCATATACTGGACATATCGACTGACAATGTGCAAAGTTAAAAATACAGCCTGAACATGTGTGTTCTATTTATTTCACTTAATAGTATTGCCTCAATGTGCATTGATTTAGCTATAAATGTTTCCAATTTTTCATTCTTTATGGCTGAGTAGTACTCCATTTTATCAAAAAATACACATTTTCTTTATCCAGTCTCCAGTTGATGGGCAACTGGGCTGTTTCCAAGTTTTAGCTATTATGAACTGTGCAGCTATAAACATGGGTTAACATGTATCACTGTGGTATGATTCTTTTAATTCTTTGGGGAAGATACCCAGGAGGGGAATAGCTGGGTCAAATGAGACCTCTAATCCTAGTTCTTTGACATATCTCCATTCTGATTTCCACAGTGGCTGCACCAGTCTACACTCCCACTAGCAGTGGAGCAGGGTTCCTCTTTCCCCACAGCCCCGCCAGCATTTGTTATTGGTTGATTTCATGATAGCAGCCATTCTTTCTGGAGTGAAGTGGAATCTCAGTGTTGTTTTCATTTGCATCTCTTGAATGAAAAGTGATGTTGAACATTTTTTCATGTATTTATTTGCTATTTCTACTTCTTTTTCTGGGAAATGTCTGTTCATTTCAGATGCCCATTTTTTGGATTGGGTCTTTAAATTTGGGAGATCTGATTTTTTAAAAGTTCTTTGTAGATTCTAGATAATAGAGCTTTGTCTGAGGAACAGCTAGTAAAAATTTTTTTGGAGTACTACTCAGCCATAAAGAATGAGAAACTAGAGACATTTGTGGCTAAATGGATGCACATTGAGGCCATACTCTTAAGTGACATAAATAGGACACACGTGTAAATACTGAATAGTTTCTCTAGTGTAAAAAACTGAAAGTGTAAATAAGGATCAAAAGACATAATAGATATTGTGAAACAGGAAGAAAAGCCCCAAAGGGGAAGGGGAAAGGGAAGGGGCTGGAGAAAGGAAAGAAGGGAATGGAATTAATATGAGAAAAGGAAAAAATGGAAACAAAGTCTTTGTCAATAGGGGGGGTGGAGGGGTTGAAGGGAGGGCAAGGGAATGGGGAACAAATAAGAATCAAGATATATTATGTATAGGTACAAATCTCCAATGATGAATGTCATTATATTGTATATCTAAAATGTACCATTAAAATTAGTGAATTAAAAACAAAACAAAACAAAACACAACATTAAAACCTGGTAAGAAGAGCCTATTGAATGTAATTCCAGTCTTGAAATGCCTAATTAACAGTTCAGTATATTGCCTTGTGAGCTTTGAATAAAGATTGGTTGTTGTGAAGATCCAGGATACATGACTCCATCTCCCCCTCCAATGATCACAATTTAGATATAGTCCTCTGATTGGCTGCTTGATATAAATGAATCCTCTTTGAAAATAGCTGCATGCCATAAAATTATGTATAATAAACAGTTCCCCAATAAACACTGTTATTAATAAATTGAAATGCATTGATTATTCAGAAAATATTTCTTGCAAAATCTATAAACAAATGTAATATTATTTTCTGTAAAAGTGCTTAATATTGCTAGACCAGCCTGTTGATGATAGGCTGCTCTGTTTCAGTTTTGTGTGTCAAAGTTATTAGGAATTAAAAAAAAATTTCTGTAGGACACTTGCTGCCTTTTTTTAGTTGGCTTTAAAATGGGTAATAAAATGGGAGGTAATATTTTCTGATAAACACATGGAATTGATATGGGAAAGTAAACTGTATACTCGACAAATTAGAGAACACTAAAGTGGACGAGAGTAGTCACTAGAGTGAAAAATTTTCCAGTAACAAAAAAGGGAAGAACTCTATACAACCAGTTATAATGAGTTTCATGTCTCACTCCTGGCAAGAATTAATGGTAATGGCACTGCTTCTCAGCAGTGCAAAAATATCCTGAGAAATTATTCAGGTTATGACAAAAGACAGGGCTTTCATCATTATGTTTTTGCAGAAAGCACAGGTCTAGATGCCATAAATAAATTAATTTAAAAATCATATAATCTTCACTGTATTGAACACAACAAGGGGATGTGACACAGACATTCTTAATTCTCCCACTAACTAATTATCAGGAAAAAACCCCAAGATTACATTGTCCATTGGTAACTTTCTAGTTAACAAGAGTGAATAATACACATAGAGGAAATTTGTAGTTCAAGGTTTTCATCTCTCCCCCCCAACAAGCTACAAGCTGAGTTCTAAAGTCTATATTAATATTTACTCTTATTAAAGGTAATTCTTATCATTTCACCTCATAAAATATTTAACATGTAAATCTTCTGCTAAATCTAAGATTCTATGCTAGATACAAGATGAAAGTTTTAGAAGTTCATTGTGGATAGATCATTGTCCAAAATAAAAGACCACAAAAATGTTTGTTCTCATTTATTTCATTAACATTTAAAGTACCAATAAAAATTTTGACTTTTACATTTAATATTTATTAGCCAAAGTTAAATATATTTTCTTTGCTTTTTCAATTGCTTATTAACAATAAATGTAGTGGTAATTCAGCAATAAGTAAAGTTGTTAATAATTATAGTAATCTGTTCATGAAACATAAGAATATTTTACTCTTTTTTTTTGGTCCCCAGGATTGAATTCGGGACCTTATGATGTTTTTTGCAGCTATTGAGGTTATGGACAAAATTTTAAAAGTTCAGCTTTGAAATGTACAAGAATCATATATTTTTAAAAAATTGTTACAAGTATTCTTGAGCAAAGTCTTTGGAGCTCACTGGTCATGGGGCCAAACTCTTGCTTTGGTGCTGTAAGCTTTCAGTTGCAGCATATTGCTACCTCAGTGGGTGTGAACACTGTGTCTGGGTCTGCCCTCAAAACTCAACATCACAACACTTCCTGGAAACAAAGTATGTTTGTGCTTTTTCCCCTTTAAAACAAGAACAAGGCTGAGAATTTCTCTCCACAGATACACTGATGCCCTTGAGAGAGCATCCCAGGAGAAAGAATGGGACATCCATTGGCAGGATGAGGATGAACCTCTTTTCAGCTGATTGTGAGGAAGAATGCAGCCTTAATTTATACCCATTAAAGTTATTTTCAACTGTTCTCCCAATGGTGTTTCCAAATCTTTTTATTATTTTGGGTCAATTCCTTCAAAGGTTCTATGAACTTTCTTTCCTCTCTCAAATTCTCCACTTATCCCACAACTTCTATCACTTTAATGTGATGTCTTTGTCTCTTAATTCACTAAAGGAAAATTTTATTTGGAATTTCTTTGAATTCTTATCATCTCCTAAACCACAGGTTTAGCATCTCATCTCTATTCCTTTTTCTCCCTGTTTTTTACTTCACCAGTTACAAACATTTGTGAAATGTGTCTTCATCTCTAGTGAATCCACTCCATGGCCTAAATAAGAAAACTGTCCCATCCTCAAAACAACAAATCAACCAATCAACCAACCCACCAAAATATTTAATTAATTAATTTTGTTTTTTGAGACAGCATCTCAATATGTACTCCAGGCTGGTCTTGAACTCACTGTGCAGCCCAGGTTGGCCTTAAACTTGCAGCCTTCCTTCTGGCTCAGCCAAGAGCTGAGATTACAGCTGTGTGCCACTGTGTCAGGTTCAAAAATATTTTTGATACCCACTCCTTTTCAACATACTTCTTTTGTCATTCTAGCCTTGGGAGAATCTAGGCTGAGTACTTCCACTCTTCACTCTTGTGATCTGGCTTCTTCCTCAAACATTTTGTAGTACATTTTTTTCTTAAGTTCACCATAGAATTTCTGATCAGAGCTTCTCTCTTCTTGACATCACAAGGTCAAAACAGTTTCAGAATTATACTAATTATACTATATTATTTGTCTCTTAACTATGTTGTGATAAAACACTGGTAATTTAATGAGAAGTGGGTATTGGCTTTAAATTGGAATAGTACTCAAAAGTATTAATTTTATTAAAGCTCAAACTCTTAAGTGTGCATCTTTTAATATGGAACATATCTTAAAAATAAATTTTTAAAACTTTGAATTAAATATTCACAGAAAGTTGTGAAGAAGTGTATGAGGAGATTCTGTGGACACGTTTGCCAGTTTCTCCCCAAAATAACTTTTTTTTTGATATCTGTAGTACAAATTTAAAAACCGAGTATTGATATTGTTGTGATCCAAAAGGGTCTTCATGTTCAGTTTGAAGAGGAATATGAGTTCAACAACTGGTCATGCCTGGGAGAGGGGTGTGATACAGCAGAAGGGAGAGTAAGACAAATTTCTATCAGAGAAGTACAAAACTTCTTTAAGTCATAAAGCAAGAAATTCAGGAAGAGATATTCAATTGGATTATGAAATAGGGAAGGCAAAATTTCTCAATGATACAGGCCTCTTGTGCCATGGATGAAGGCCTTTGTTCCTGAAGGTACAGAGGAACTATTAGAGGTTGTAAGTAGGAATGTGGCATAAATGGATTTGTATTTCAGAAAGATGAATATGGTTTTTTGAGAATTGAAACACCAGTGGCAGGACGCCTAGTAGGAAGTTTTTCAATAACCCAAGTCAAGAGATTTTGAACTAATGCAATATGAAGGCGTGGAAAAGATATTTCAGAAATGTGTAAAAAGCAAAAATTCCAGGCCTTAGTTATTAACTAGGGATGTAGAAGAAAAGAACAGAATTTAAATGGCTCAAAAATTTCTGACTTTTACTGGCCACACCCATGGCCACAACCCACTTAGCCTGATGGGGAGAGAGGTCCTGGGCCACCTGGAGCCAAGCTTTGTCCAACCCGTGCCGTGCCCACCTGTGACTAGCCAGAAGGTGAGGACCCCTTGCCTGCAGGACACCCCCCCTCCTCTGGCCTCCTGGCTGTACCACTTCCTGGTTCCACACTAAAAAGGCACAGGGGATGCCAGACCACAGTACTTGGTAAGTTGGAGGGATCATCACCTTTCATCAGAACCTGGACTATCTTCAGGGGAAAGGCAGCTGGAACCTGCAGTAGAACTAGCAGAGTTCAACCCTGGAGGAGGACAAGGAGCTCAACATGGGACTTGCAGCCAGAAATATGCCTGAATCCCACAGGTCTGCAACTGGCTTGCTGAGACTCATTTACTTATATCTGCACACCGTTGCCCAAGTTGTATATTGTGACAGCAGAGACATACCCTAAAGGAGGTCATTCATTTTCATTTTCATTTTTAATTTTTAATTTTCAAAATTATTATTATTATTATTATTGATTTTTTGCTCTTATTTTTAATTTTTTTCCTACTTTTTTCAAATTTTTATTTTTATTTTCTTTTTTTTGTTTCTTTTCTCTTTCCTTTCTCTCTCTTTCACACTCACTCTCTTCCTGTCCCACCTTGTTCTTCATCTCCCGTTTTGTTCCTGTTCTGGCCCTAATTCAGATTTCTTTTTTATTTTTCTGTTCTTCCCTTTTTCCTTCTCTTGCCTGTGTCCTCTGCCCTCACTGCTAAGCTTCCCCTATACTTCTACCTATTTATCCCTCCCTCCCCAACTCCTTCTAACTGCCCATACCCAAGAGTAAAGTTGCTATATTGAAGAGTTTATTCATTATAAACATATGTTGGGTTGGTCTTTGATTTTTATTTAATTCACACAGTTAAAGGTGATAGATTAATAACTACCACAAATTATCATTTTCTATGATGTGCTTGATGCTATGGTGTTGCTGATTTATCACTTGGGTTAAGGTGTTGTGATTTATCTTCTCTGTTGTCCTTCCTGGTATAATGAAAATGAGAGCCTCAGAGTCATTAGAGACTCAAAACCTAAAGACCAGCTATATCTGGAAGACACCTCTGAGAATCAATTATTCCATAAGGGTTCTAACTACAAGCAACAAAGATACTTACAATAAACAACTTTGAAGTATCAACCCAGGAAATAAACCAAAGATAGTACCAAAAACAAAAGTGAGAAGACATTTAAGCAAGGCACAAACTCAGACTTCCATCCCAAACAAGGCAAATTCTGGGGGAAATGAGGTGGAAACTTCTGTAATCAACCACCTGGAGACCCTGAACTGACAGCACAGTAAGTATCAAAACAGATGAATGAGGCTCTAGAAAAATTCAAAGCAGAAATAGTCTCCCAGATAACTACAGAGATGGTGGGCAGAGTGAAAGACATGATTAGAGGCTCTAGAACAGAAACAGATAAAAAAACTAGATGATCTAGATAGTGAGGAGGAGTAAGTAAATTATTGTAGTCAGCCCTTTAATTTTTGATTATTGAGAGCACAATTTTAAAAGAGTGCTGGCAGAGGCAGAAAGTGAGTATTGAGGAAGTATAAATGAGAAGTAGAGATTTCTATTTGAAGAAGCATCAAATTACGAGAAAAGTGAAAACAGATATGTTGAGGAGAAAAGTTCTTTTTGGTGGGGTAGAAACACTTGGAGAAATTGGTAAATTGAAGAAAATATAGTAATAGAAAAGTAGACGTTAGAGCTGTAAGAAAGGGAGGAGAAATGAGTGGCCTGACTCTAGGGAAGGGAGGGTCTGAAATGGAAGGTCTTGGTGAAAAAAAGTGGTCTGGGAACACTGAAGGAAGACAAACACAGATGGAACTTCAGTTAAGTGTAGAGATGGAGAAGAGAAAAACTGATGACTTAAATATCTCCAATTGTGTGTGCATGTGTTTGTGTGTGTGTATGATCTTACTTCATGTAGGGCATTTTTGTATTTGTTGTTAATCATTCATTACATTCAACTACAAATTGCAACTATTTTTATTTGTATTTTATTTCCCAATAAAATTATGAAGTTCTTAAAAAAAACAACAAAAAAACTAGATGAGCTCAGAAACATGCTGGAAGCCATGTATGCCCAGAATAAGAAAGAAATGAAAACATGATCACCCAACATAAGAAAGAAATGGAATCCATGAAACAGATTCTAACAGATATTCAGGAGATTAAAAACTCCATTGAAAGTATGCACAGCAGATTAAGGGAATCTGAAGATAGAATATCAGATATAGAAGACAGGATTGCAGTGAAGGACCATGAACACAGAAATTTCTTAAAAATAGTAAGGGACCA
>NW_004624792.1:9617772-9635625 GCF_000247695.1 Heterocephalus glaber
GAATACAGAGGGTCATCAAGAAGATCATACACCCTGACCAAGTCTGATTTATCCCAGGGATGCAAGCATGGTTCAACATATGTAAATCAATAAATGTTGTACACTTTGTTAACAGAAACAATGACAAAAACCATATGATCATCTCAATAGATGCAGAAAAAGCATTTGACAAAATCCAATTCAAAAATGAGCATCCAAAATGAACAGACATTTCTCAGACAAAGAAGTAAAAACAGCAAATAAATATATGAAAAAATCTTCAACATCACTGGTCATTTGAGAGATGTAGATAAAAACAACACTGAGATTCCATCTCACCCCACAAAGAATGGCTGCTATCAAGAAATCAACCAATAACAAATGCTGGTGGGGCTGTGGGGAGAAAGGAATCCTTCTCCATTGTAGGTGGGAGTGCAGACTGGTGAAACCACTCTGGAAATCAGTATGGAGATACCTCAAAGAACTAGGGCTAGAGGCCCCATTTGACCCAGCTATTCCCCTGCTGGGTATCTTCCCCCCAAAATTAAAGATTCATACCACAGCAATATATGTGCACCCTTGTTTATAGCAGCACAGTTTGTAATAGCTAAAGCTTGGGAACAGTACAAGTGCTCATCAACTGGAAACTGGATAAAGAAGAGGTTTTTTTATGAAATGGAGTACTACTACTCATCCATAAAGAATGAGAAACTAGAAACATTTATAGCTAAATGGATGCATATTGAAGCCACACTCTTAATTGAAGTAAATAGGCCACACATGTGTAAATACGGAATAGTTTCTCTAGTGTGAGAAACAAAGTGTAAATAAGGATTAAAATGATTAAAGTGAATAATTAATAATTTGAAATAGGAAGAAAAGTTCCAAAGAGGTATTGGAGATGAGAGGGGAAGGGGAAAGAAAAGAAGAGAAAGGAAAAATTATGAGAAAAGAAAAAAAATGGAAACAAGGTCTATATAAGTAGGGAAGTGTGGAGGGGGTGAAGGGCACACAGGTAATGGGGAAAAATAAGAACCAAGATACATCATGTACAGGTACAAGCACCGAATGATAAATGTAAATGTATTGCATATCTAAAATGTACCAACGAAAAATTTAGGGAAAACAAATTTCTGACTTTAGTGACAATATTTAATAATCATTTCCTTTACTTGTACTCTCTGTTTGAGAATTTTTTTTTACTTTTCAAGAAATATCAAAGGTGCAGGAGTCCCATTTTACAGGTATAGAGCCTGGTGAGGCAGTGAATTATAAGTATAAATTTGGGTGTCAACTACTCAGGTAGTTGTTAAAATATGATTTTTGAGGGAAGGTATGAGGTAATAGTAAGAGAACACCAGATAGAAACTAAGAGAAAAATCAGAATATGGAAAGAGAAAAGGTAGTTGGAATAGTACACTGAAAAATAAGAGAAAAGAGGAGAGCAGAGAAGACAAGAGAAGGAACAATCAACAAAGACTGAACAGTATATTAAATGCAACATAATCTACAGTGGAGTGGTGTACAAAGATTGTTATTTCTGGATTCATTTGCACTTCAGGATTAAGGATCTCAAAGAAATTTTGTTTATGTGCATTTGTCTAATGATATTTTATTATAAATTTAACTGCAAAGATTGAATATAGATATATAAAAACATGTAAAATATTGTCTTAATGTTAAAATAACAACACAATCATTATATGATAGTATAAATGACTTATTTTTTAAATCCTGTTTTCCAAAACAAAAATAAAGCAGTAAAAGAGGTAATGACTCACATTTTGCAAATCTCTTATATGTTTTATTAGTATACTATATGGCTAGCTTTATATATCTGCATGTGCATCCAGTATGGAGAAATATATTGCTTTGAGTAAAGTATATATAGAAAATCTGGCCTCACACAGACATGTAAGCAGAAATAAAGATTTTCATAGCCTTTTCAATTAACTGTGATATTCTATTTTAATTCTATACCCAAACTTAAAATTGTTGGCACTGAGAAATTCCATAAAACTGGTTATAAGGAAATGTCAGATAAGGAAAATGTTTTAAGTACATTAAAAAGATGTTTACAGAGAGCAATACTACCTTCTTGTCTTCTATAAGTATAAAAATAATGAAAAATAAATTATAATTATGGACCTACTATACTGTAAGTTTGAATTTATGCTAGTGGATTCATTTGAGGAGCACCATGCTAAGTGACTTAGCTAAAACATGGTATGAGAATGTGCCCAGAGTTCCAGATAAAAGCAAACAAGGCTGCTTTGGGGAGCATTCCTTCAACCTGGATTTAAGGAGGTCTCCTAGGACAGTGAGTCAGTAAGCAGAGCAAACAGAAAGATTCAACTTTCTAACAACTAGCTAGAGTTAGTCAAGTAATTAAATATATAAATATATTTATTGCTTAAGTGCATACATATATTGATGATTAAAATTATGAAAACAATAAAAAACAGGAGAAACTCTAAAATCTTCATAGCAAAATGCATAATGATGGATTTTTAGGAAAGAGAAGACTGAAGGTGATCAACTCATAGGAAGGTGAACCAGTAGGTACTAGAACATACTCAGTGCTTTCCTGTGTGAGAACCAACAACAGCTGAGCTCAAAGGTGCCTCATTGCATGAGGCCTCAAATGTCTTAATAAGCAGATGAACAACCCAGTTCAGAATAAGTTCAGTCTCAATCAATAGCAAATAAACCATAGCCTTCCTGGGTCTTGTCCTTCAAATCTTTATGTAGCTATTCCATCTGGAGGTAATGCATTCTCTGAAAAGAAGTCTTTAAAACAAAATGTGTGAAAGGTTGGCCTAAGATAGGATCAGGTTACAGTATGAAAATGTACTGAAATGTTTCTCTTCCCTGCAGTGATGAGTGGAATGACATTTTGGAGTTTCTTCTGTTGAAATTTTCTAACTAAAGAAAGCAATCAGATTTGAATGCAAGAAAAGCCAGGAGGCAAAATTTATATAACACTCTTTTCTAAATTAAAAATTTAATTTTGAGATAATTATAGCTTTATGTGTATTTTAAAGAAACAATATAGAGAGATCTCATGTACCCTTTACCAAGAACATAGTATAATCATGTAAAATTATAGTGCACTACCACAACCAGGGAACTGACATTGATACAGTCCACTGATTTAATTCAGATTTTATGTTTACAAGTGCCCATTGGGGTGTGTGTGTGTGTGTGTGTGTGTGTGTGTGTGTGTGTGTGTTGTGTGTATACATTCAGTTTTCTGAAATTCATCACGGGAGTAATGTATATCCACCAGCATTGTGAAACCATACAACATTTCAGTCATGAGGATACTTTATATTTCCCTTTTGCAACTATTCTGGTCCCCTGCTCTTGTCCCCTGTATCAAACCCCTAAAATCCTTGGTCTTTTTTGTATTTCTGTAATTTTGACATTTTAAAATTAATGGTTGTATCTATCATCCTTATTGACAGGCATTTTTTAACCAAGCATACTTCTCTCAAAGTTTCATCTATGTTATTGGATATATTAATTATTCCTTCTTATTGCTAAATAATATTCCAGGTACAGAGGCAGCAAAACTCCACCTGAATTCAATTAACATCTTAGCTGGGTCTGAGAATTAAATTGACATGAGACAAATGAGCTGGAGAAAAGCACACACATGTGTGTAATACAAGTTTTACCTGGCACAGGGTTCTTGGCAGGAAATGAAGACCCAAAGAAATAGGCAAAGTCAATTACTTACATACTAAATTGGAAAAACAATAGTGAGTTGTGAAGAAGCAACCAAATTATTTGTGGAGGCTTGACAGATAAAAGTTATTTTAACAGTATCTGTACAAAGTTCCTTTGGTACTGACTTCTCATCCTTGAGGAAAGGATGTTATTCTTTTTGATACAGAGAGGCTGTCTTTCATTTGAGTTTTCCTATTCTGCCTCTCACAGCACAAAGAAAAGAATGGCCTTTTGCACCTCTTGATTTTCCAGTGCCTATAAAGTCAACATACCAGAGTGATATATGTATTTTTAATACTTCCAATGGAGCCTCCTTCTCGGTGCTACATGGCCACCCAGCACCTTTGCAACTGGGAGGTGAGTCTCAGGTGGAAATGATTGACTAATATTTCCAAAACATCCAATTATTTCCTAGGCCAAAAGCTCATCTTGTGCTGACAGAGGGGGTCCCATCCAACTAGTGGAAGGGTGACACTGTGTGGACTGCTGTCTGTTCTCATAAGGGTGGGATCAGGGTCTTGTCTTCTCCTGGGTGAGAAGACATGAGATGCTTTGCAGCAGTATTATTTATCCACACCTTGGGTCATGAACTGGCTTGCATTTTTCTCAGTAAGTGTCAGAGTATGCCCATAGCTATTTCCTGGGTCATTTCTGGGGTTTATTTATATTTGTACTTATCAGGGAGGATCAGGGAGAAATAAGTCTTCACCACTTTGTCTAGACTGGAAGTCGCTTTTTCATATTTAAGTATTAAATATACAACAACATAAGATGTTTGTTTTTTCTTTTTCTTTTTATTATGTCAATGTTTTAAACAAGAAAGAAATCCTCCAGAATTTCATACAGGGGTTGTTTGGTTGGACACCGACAGCAGTTGACTGAAAGAAGGATAAATCCAACAAGGTAAAGAGATCTAGTGGGCATGTGTAGATTAAGTGACTCCAGCTGTAAATCAGACTCTATGCTACATATATGGTTCTGTCAATTCTAAGCTTATTTGTTTCCATTTTATGATGAATAGTGTGATTTAACTTTGCATCCTTTCTGAAGGACCCTTATTAGCAAGACAGACTCCATATTGCTGCTTGACCCACCTGCCTGCCCTTTAGATGAACTCAGAAGAAGGAAGCTTATAAACTTCCTCCCCTTAGAGAGTCTCTTAGAAACAACAATTAATCAACTATTGTTTTACAAATGTTCTAACAGCAGGACATTCAGCTTCTGTACCTTTTGCTTGCTTTACTAGTTCTATCCCATAGGGGGGCCTAGAAACTGCTGGCCTCAAAGGTGTATAAAACATGTTTGTCAACCCCCAGTCAAGGCTTGAGTCCCAGCTCAGCTTGGGTCCCAGCCAGTAATAAACTCCTGTGTGGATTTAATATTGGTCTCTGGTTGGTTCTCTCTCACTGGGTGTAACATTCTTGGAGGCCCCAGTGAGATAGCCAGCTGCTCTGGAGCTTATTATCTTGGAGCCTTTGTTTCTTTTTAGGAGAGTCCAGGATTGGACATCAGCGGTGTTTGGCCCCTCTGGACACTGGTCTGCAGAAGGAGAGGCCACCATGACGGTATTCTGGGGCTAGGCCACCCTGATGGTATTCCGGGGCTCTGGGTGGGCCTGTCCTAGTTGGGCCCTATCGTCAATCAACCGACCTACAGGAGTTTATCAGGGAAGCCTCTAGAGGTAAGAATTGAATGATTCTTAGTGCACTGTGAGTAGTTAGGAGGAAGCCAGATGTGGCGCAGGTTCCTCCTACCTAGAGCCTCTTCACAATGGCCAGAAGGCTCAACTGGGTTGGAGTCCTCAGAAGAGTGACTCCTTGGGTGGGGTCTGAATCCATTCAGCCCCAGAGGTTTATATGGCCAAAGTCTGTTTTTGTCTGTTTATTGTTGTCTGTCTGTCTGCTTGCTTTGTGTGCCTTTTGGATTTTCACAGGCTGAAATTATGGGTTCCTCACAGTCCACAGAAGTAACTCCACTTGATTGTGTTTTGAATAACTTCAAAAAATTTATTCCACAGACAGAGAAGATGAATATGGCATGAAATTTTCCAAAGGCAAATTGCGAACTCTATGTCAATCAGAATGGCCAAGGTTTGGAGTCAGTTGGCCCCCGGTGGGAAATTATTCTGTGCATGTTTCTTGCAAGGTTTGAAATGTGGTCATGGGAGTCAGGGCCCCACAGGTCCTGATCAACTTTTGGCACTTGATCCTGACAGGACTATGGTCCATCAGCCCCATCTTCCTCCTCCCTTTTTCCTTTAAAACAGACAGAGCCCGGGGGAGGATTGATTTATGTCCCTTTTACAACTAGTGATCTTTACAATTGGAAACATCAAAATCCCCCCTTCTCTGAAAAATCCTCAGGCATTAATCTCTTCTTGAGTCTGTTTTTCATACTCATCAGCCAACCTGGGATGATTGCCAGCAGCTTTTACAGATCCTGTTCACCACTGAGGAGCAGGACCACATTTATCAACAGGCAGTCAAAGAGGCCCTGGGGCAAAACCCCGGTGTCACTCCTGGAACTCTGGGGCATTCAGCCAAGGCTGAAACAGTAGTTCTCTCATGACACACTGAATGGGACCCCAATGATGATGACGGTAAGAGGAGGCTGGGGACCTACCACCAGCACTTATTAGAGGGACTCCAGGCAGTGGCCAGAAAGCCCACTAATTTGAGTAAGGTAAGTGAGGTTTTCCAGAGAAAAACAGAGTCTCCGGCTGCATTTTTGGAGAGACTCTTGGAAGCCTATAGAGTTTTCATTCCTATTGACCCAGAGGTGCCTCAAAATGCAGCAGCTTTAAATCTGGCCTTTTTTTCCAAGTCAGCCCCAGGCATTAAAAAAAATTACAGAAATTAGAGGGATTTGAGGGAAAGAATAAGACTAAACTCCTGAGCATAGCCCAGAAAGTTTATGATAACCGTGATGCCCCCCTGAGGAAGTCCTAGCCAAGAAACTGGGGAAAGTCACTATTGCTGCACTCCAAACACAAGAGACAGTCCCTCTGGACAGAAAAAGAGAAAGCTGCCTTTTTGGTTTTAAAGAAAGCCTTAGTGTCAGCACCACCCTGGCCCTACTTGATGTCACCAAGCCCTTTTGGTCATCTGTGGCTGAATGAGGGGGCATAGCCAAAAGAGTGCTAGCTCAGGCATTAGGGTCTTGAAACAGACCTGTGGCCTACTGTCTAAAAGACTTGATCCTGTGGCAAGTGGATGGTCTACCTGTTTGAGGGCAGTTGCAGGCACTGCCCTCCTGGTCAAGGAGGAAGATAAACTTAGCCTGGGACGGGACCTGGTCATCACCGCACCCCATGCAGTGGAAACATTGCTGAGAGGAGCCCCAGAAAGATGGCTCTCCACCTGCCTGACTCAGTACCAGGCCCTGTTGCTGGATGCTCCATGCATCAAATTTACCTGAGAAACGACCCTCAATCCGGCCACCTTACTACCAGACTCCAACTCATATGCATGCCTCTCCATAACTGTCTGGACACTCTGAGAACTTCCACCAGCAACAGCCCAGATGTGACTGATGTTGCCCTGCAAAGCCCAGATGAGATCTTCTTCACTGATGGAAACAGCTTCGAGGAAGACTGAGTCAGGTATGTGGGGGTGGCTGTAGTCAGTCCCGAAAAACAGGTACACTGGACACAATCATTAAGCCAAAAGACTTCAACTCAGAGGGCTGAACTAATAGCCTTAACTCAAGCCCTGCTAGGTCAAGACAAGGCTGTAAACATCTACACTGACAGCCGGTATGCATTTGCCACTGCCCATGTACATGGTGACATCTACAGACAGAGAGGGCTATTGACATCAGAAGGGAAAACTATGTAAAAAATTTTGGACTTATTGGAGGCAGTTTGGAAACCCAGGGAGTTCACCATTATTCATTACAAAAGGCACCAAAAAAGAGATAGCTTTGAAGCCCATGATAACTGAGAGGCCGATGATGCAGCCCAAAGGGTGGCCAAAGAACCGGCCCTTTGGCTACCTGCCAGAAAAGCCCACATATACCCTGGAAGAGAAAGAGGAAAATCAAAAGTGAGGGGGTACAAAATTGGACTCAGGCTGATGGAAAGGGACAAAGGAACAGATTTGTCTCCCCCAAGCCCTGGGGCAACAACTTGTTCATCAGTTACATCACTTAACTCACCTGGGAAAATCAAAGTTAAAAAGACTAATGAGCTCTAAGTTTTCAATCCCAGGACTGACCTCTATGATCCAGGACATCAGTTCCAGGTGTCAGGTGTGTTCACAGTTAAACTCCAAGGCAAGACCAAGGAACAAAGGTAATCAACTATGGGGAAGAGAGCCAGGGGAACATTGGGAACTTGATTTCACTGAAATAGAATCCAGCAATAGGTTCAAATATTTACTGGTATTGGTTGACACCTACTCAGGTTGGGTAAAAGATTTCCCCACTCCTGGAAAATCGGCCAACATAGTAACTAAGGTTTTGCTCCAGGAGATAGTTCTCTGATTTGGCATCCCTCATTACCTGGGGTCTGACAATGGGCCTTCCTTCACAGCACAGATATCCAAATTGTTGGCAAGAGCACTACATATCAATTAGAAGTTACACTGTGCCAATCATCCACAAAGTTCAGGGCAAGTAAAAAGGATAGATAGGACTCTGAAAGAAACCCTGACCAAATATGTTTTAGAGACTGGTGGTAGGTGGCCTGATCTGCTTCCTCTAGCCTTGTTAAGAGTTAGATGTACCCCATATGTGACAAGTTTACCCCTTTTAAAATCCTGTACAGGAGGCCACTGCCACTCCTCCCTAAGTTAAACCTTGAACAGATAACAGAGAGTTCTTGTGTCTCTTTACTTCAGTCTCTTCAAGCCTTACAGATTCTTCAGAGTGAGATCCAGGCTACAAAACAACAGGCTCAAGAAAAAAAACTTTGTGACATTCCAGCCCCATGGTTTCAAGCCAGGAGACCTGGTCCTGATATGCTTGGTTTGCTTGCACCGAGGACTTGACTAAATACATTCCCAAATCAGTCTTGGCTACCCAATCTGCCACTTTATTTTGTGTCACCATGTATGTTGTTCCACAAGTCTTGTATTATAATAAAAAAGGGGGCTGTGAACACCTGGGATTAACCACTGAACACTATAGGAGTAAACGGGCTGCCCCCATTTTAGTGCTCATTCTGGTGGGATTAGAAATAGTTAGGTCAGTGGCTATTGGAACTTCCTCCCTGATCCTTCAGGACACAAATTTTAAATCCCTAAGCCATCAAGTAGCCAGAGATTTGGGTCACTTGAAAGACTCGATCTCCAGATTAAAAAACCAAGTTGATTCCCTAACTGAGATGGTCCTGCAAAATCAAAGGAGACTTGACCTCCTGTTCATAAAACAAGGAGGGTTATGTGTAGCCCTAAAAAAAAAAACCTGTTGAGTCACACAGAAGAAGCCAAATCACCCCGCTGCAGACAGGCAGGTCTGCCCACGCACTACTGAGGCCCTGAGTCACACAGAACATGCCAAATGAGCCCACTGCAGACAGGCAGGTCTGCCCATGCCCTACTGAGGTGCCCAGTCCTGCAGAACATGATGAATCAGCCCACTGCAGACAGGCAGGTCTGTGCAGGCCCTACAGAGGTCCTGAGTCATGCAAAAGATGCCGAATCACCCCGCTGCAGACAGGCAGCCACCTGGTTCCACACTACAAAGATGCAGAGGACACCAGACCACCAGACCAAGGTACTTAGTTTCGCTGCTCCCGGCACAGAGGTAGGGGCTTCTGAGCTGCCATCCCATTGCTCCTGGTCCAGAGGAAGTGGCTTCCCAGCCACCATCCCTCCCGCTGCTCTCAGCCCAGAGGAAAGGGCTTTTGGGCCACAAAATGCTTACTATTTTCTGCTCACAGCATTACTCACTACACAGAGTAAGAAGCTAAACAATGCAAATGCTTTTATCCAGGTAAGCTTTTCATGAGGAAACTGACCTTTGTTCTCCATCCCATTAACAAAAACACTAGAGTGCAGTCTTCACTGGATCATAGAAACAAAAGTTGGTGTCAGGATTGTGTGAAGGGGAGTGAAGTTTAAAGGGACTGAGAAACCCAGGAAGTAGATCAGCCTTACTAAGTTGAATTAGAATGTTCTAAACTCCAAGGAACTAGGCCCATCATGAGAGCAGGTTAATGGGGTTCCACAGGAAGCTCTGAGATGCCTAATTTTTTTTTTTTTTTGGTACTGGGGATCGAACTCGGGTCCCTGTGCTTGCACAGCAGGCGGCAAAACCGCTGAGCTAAATTCCCAGCCCTAGATGCCTAATTTTTACGTGTGGACATTTCACTTCACTACAGATCCAGTTTCCCACTGCTCTAGCCAAGATATACACAAAAAGCCAGCTGAGTGAGGGACTACACCTCCAAGCAAGAAGCTGCAGGGTCTCTAGGTGGCAAGAGAAATGTTTCATTGGACAAATTGCTTTCCTAAAGTAGTAGAAATAGGTGGTTGTGGGAAAAGAGAAGTCTTCAATCCCACTGGTGCAGATGCTGTACTGAAAATCTGAAGGGTATATGGAAAGTCAGGATATCTGTAACTAATAATAATCAGAGTTTCTCTGTCATTATCTTTATTTATTTTTGTAAGAGTATCAGGAGATACCTGGAACCATGGAAAAGGAGGATTTGCAGAACCTACATATTGTTAGATCAACCAGGTCTAGGACAGCTCAGCTCATGAATTCTCACATTGTTGGTACAGGAAAGGTACCCATGGTGAAGACTTTGTTTTAGTCTTTGCTCAGTGCACCATTCCAGAACAATACCAGGCATATAGTAGGTACTCAGGAAATTTTGAAGATGTCTAAACAAAGCTTTTGATGAGATTTTCATTAGGAGGAATTAGAAATGAAGGTTGGAATCCACTACATATCACTCTCCCTTTGTTGTGTATATTTAGGTTTGTTGACTAAATATATTTGTTCCTCAGAGTGAGATCAGCTAATCCTTGACTCCCCTCTAAAGATTCAGGGGTACTTTGAAAGTAGTAGTCTACACAGGGTGTACCTTCCTTGATACCTTTAGCTGAGATTCTGGTAGAATGGATGGAACAATCAAACATTATAGAGAGGAGATGCAACAGAGAATGCTATCCTTGAAATCTTTTAATTCACTTGATATTTTATTTTGTTACTGTGCTCCAGTTTTGAAAAGTATCTCGCCAAAGTCCTTGGGGGCTTTGTTCCCAGCTGTGTGACACTGGGAAGTGGTGGAGCTTTCAAGAAATCCATTAGTTGGAACATTTCTAGTCATAGGAGGCATGCCCCTGAAGAGTGCATTGCAATCTGACCCCTTTCTTCTGTCTGCTGACAAGCACAAAGTGAGCAGATTGCTCCACCTTGTGTTCCTTGCAGTGATATGTTGCCTCCCCTAAAGACCCAAAGCAACAGGCCTCCCTGATCTTGCACTGAAATTGCTGATACTGTTAGCTAAAAATAAAACATTCCTAAACCTCCTATATTGTTGGTAGGAAGTTAAGCTGTTGGTTTTCTGGGAAAGCAACCATTATGCAAATCAGTATGGAGATGCCTCAACAAACTAAAAATATAATTACCATTTGATCCAGATATTCCATTCCTGGGTAGATACTGGGAAGTATCAAAGTTGGCATACTATATTGACACTTGCATACCCATGTTCATAACAGCACACTTCACAAGAGCCAAGCTTTGGAAACAACCTTGATTCCCATCAACAGATAAATGGATTGAGAAAATGTGGTATTTATACACAGTGGAATGTTTTCCAGCCATAAAAATTAATGAAATCATGTGATTGTTGAGGAAAATGGGCAGACATAGAGAATACCATGTTAATGAAATTAGCCAGACTCTGAAATTTAAATCCCATATGTATTTAACTGTATAAGAAAACAAGCAAACAAACAAATAAATAAAGGAGTGATGACAGAAAACTGCATTAGGCTTTTGGAGATAGGGAAATGGATCAACAAGAAGAGAAAGAAAGAGTGAGGTAGATAATGTGATAGAAAAAGATCAAAATATATTAAATTCATGTAACAACTTGCCAAAATGAACATCATGAATCTTTATTGCCCTCATGCACAAATAAATAAATAATTAAATAAAGTAAATAATAAAAATAACCTCTTTCCAGGTTGTCTAACATATTTTGTTATAGAAACAGAATTAAGATTAACACATGTTGTATAAGAAAAAACTATAAAACCTAGTGGCCTACCATACAAACCATTTTAGTTCCATGAAGTTCTGTGGGTCAGAAATTCAGTAGGAATGGCTTGTTTTTGCTCATCCTGGTATCTGCTCAGTTTGGGAGGTCATAGAAGACTCCTTTACTCACATATCTGTTGTAGAACTGCTCGTATCTGGAATTCTTTGGGGCTAGCTGCTGTTACACACCAGGGCAAAAGACTGGGCCATGTTTCTTTGTGTTGACTGGCTTCTTTGGCTCTTTTCTGTTTTGATGAGGGTCTTCTTTTCCACTGACACCTCCATGTGGTCTCTCTAGCAGGGTAGTAGAACTTTCATATGGAGGCTATAGGCTCCTAAGAACATAAATCTAAGCTATAAGATCTGTTTAAGGCTTAGGCCTAAAATAGTTCCAGTGTCATTTTTAAACTAATAGATATTTTGTAAGTTGTTTTAGATTTACAGAAATACTGAGCAGAAATCACAGAGTAGATAGATCCTATCCTTCTCTTATTACTAAAATACCCCTATTATTAACATTTCATATTAGTTGTTAGATTTGATGAACCAAGCTGGATACATCATTAATTAAATTCATAATTTACATTAGGGTCCATTCTTTGTATTACATACTTTCATGTCTCTACCACCATGGTGTCATATAGAAAATTTACACTGTTGTAAAATACTCAGTGGTCAACTTCTTCATCATGTTCCAATCACATTTCATTTTTGAGACCCTAGCAATCACTTAATTTGTCTGGCATTCATGGATTGGTTTAGTATGTAGACTTCTTCAGATTGACTACTTCACTTAACAGGCAGATAAGCTTCTTTTGTGTCTTTTCATGGCTTCAGTTCTAATTTGTTTTAGTGATGAATAATATTCTATAGTAAAGAAGTGTCACAGTTTGTTCATTCGTTGACTTATTAGACATTTTTGTTGCTTCCAATTTCTGACAATTATGAAAAGTGTTTTCAGAAACACTTGTGTGGAGGTATCTGTGTGGACACAAGTTATCAACTCATTTGGATAAATACCTAGGAGTCCAATTGCATGGTAAGACTATGTTTAGTTTTGCTACAAAATTGTAAAACTGTTCCCCAAAGTGGCAATATTAGGCTCCATTCTCTACCAAACTGAATGAGAGTTCACATTGCTCCATGTCTTTGGCAGCATTTGACATTGTCAGTACTTTGAATTTTAGCTATACTATTAGATGAGTATTTTACTATTTCAATTTGCAATTCTATAAGGAGGTATGATGTTGAATTTGTGTGTGTGTGTTTATTTGCCATTTGTGTATCTTCTTTGGTGGGATAACTGCTCAGATCTCTTGATGACATTTTAATTGAGTTGTTTGTTTTATTATTGAGTTTTAAGAGTTCTTTGTATAATTTGGATACAATATTTTTAGATGTATATTTTGCATAAATATTTTTCTAGAATGTAGGAATGTCTTTTACTTCTCTTAACCTCTTAGTAGTATCTTTGGTAGCAAGAAGTTTCTAATTTTAATTGTGATTAATATCAGTTTTTTCTTTTTTGATCATGCTTTTGGTATTCTATCTAAAACCTTGTCATGAAATTCAAGGGTACCTAGATTTTCTTCTAGATTATGTTCAAAAAATTTTATAGCTTTATATTTTAGCTTTACATCTTTAATAAATTTTGAGTTGTTTTTGTGAAAGGTAACTAGATTAATTGTGTGTGTAGTTGCCCAGTTATTCAAGCATAATTTGTTAATAAGTATCTTTTCTCCATTGAACTGCTCTTGCTTCTTTGTCAAAGATCAGTTGAATCTACTTGTGTAACCCTATTTATGGGGACCTTTTTTTACTCTATTGATTTTGTTGTTGATTATTTCACATAACGTGTTTCTTTGATTACTATAGCTATAAGGTATGTTTTAAGGTTGGGTAGTACCAGTTCACTATCAAAATACTACTTTTTCTTTAATATTGTGTTGATTATTCTGGTTTTCAGTCCTTCTCTAGAAACTTTAGAATAAGCTTGGACATATGATCAAAATAATTTTCTGGGATTTTCATTTGAAGTATATTGGATCTATAGATCAATTGGAAGGAAATGACATTTTAATATGATTGAGCATTCTTATCCATGAACACGGAATATCCATTTGATTTATTTATTTAAACTTTGGCACAATTTTTCATCTAGATCATATATATATATATATATAGGTACATTTTTCCTTAAGCTTTTCATTTTTGTGCTATTGTAAATGATGTCATTTATTTAACTTCAATTTTTGTTTATTTTTAGTATATAACAAAGTGATAGACTTTTGTATATTAATTAAACACCATTTTTTACACATTCTGTTATTTACACTAGTCACAGGGGCAGAGACTATGCAAGGTGTAAATATTGAGAGATTCTTTAAGTACCATGAATATAGGAGTTGACCATGTTGGAAAATTATAGATATGAAACAGAAAGCAATAAAAGCCTACTCATAGTCATAGCAATGGTGCTAAAGAAGAAACATTTGAAGTAATTTTTAGTGTGAGCAGAGAGACTTTGAAGCTCAGAAAGACTAGTTCCAACTCTGAAATCTTCTCCACATGTAAAAAGCCATGATTTGCAGCCTATCTCTCAGAAAGCTTTCTGATGGTGTCATGGTCATTTAGGGCTTAGTGACTTTCTTCATGTTTTCTTATTTTGTTCTCTGAACACATTTTAAATATGTTTACTCTGGCTTTTCAATTGTACATAAAAACAATTATAGTGGTAATCCAACCTAAAACACCTTTTAAACATTTAAAATAATATAGTCATGAGACTTAGGAACATTTTATTTCCTAAATTTATGAACTTATTTTTATTGCAGAGAAGTATGGGAGGGGTATCAATAAAAGGTTTCTAAAGAAATAGTATATTAAATTCATAGAATATACTTTGGCAGAAGTTGGAATGAGCATATAATTTCAAGATAAAAAATGATGTAAAATGTCTAAATGATAAAGAGGCTTTTCATATAGCAGCATTCATAACTTGCTATAAATTATGTCTTTTGCACCTCTTTAGGTTATGGGCAGCATTTCAGATGTTACCTTATAAATGCGCCAGTAGCATATGATTATTTTTTAAAAGTTGTAGGTTTTCTCGATGGTTTTGTGCATCACCAGTCCAAAGGCCAGACTCTTTCCTTGGTGGTGCTGGGAGGTTTGAATTGCAGTACACTGCTAACTCCACATCTAGGACTATGGGACTAAAACAGAAACTCAACAGCACAACACTTCCCAGGAACAGAAATATGTTTCTAGCTTTTCTTCTGTAAGGCAAGAACAAGGCTGGAGTTTTCATTCCACATCCACACTAGGAAACACATGGCAGTCTTGAGGGAAGATCTAAGGAGAGAGAATGACATCATCAATTGACAACATGGGGATGGAAACCATTTCATTACAGTGTGAAAAAGAATCTGGCCTTAATTTATACCTAGTAAAATCTGATTTTCAACTGTTATCCCAATAGTGCTTGTAAATCTTTTTATTATCTTGGGCCAATTCCCACTTTTATCCATCTCAAAGGTTCTATAAACTTCATTCTGTCTCTCAAATTCAGTACTAATCCTACAACTTCCATCAGTTTTAATCTGGTATTTTTCCTTTCTAGTTCATAAAAGAAAAAGAAAAGGAATATTTTTTGGAACTTTTTGAATCCACATCATCTAAAGGACAGATTTGATATATCATTATTCTTTAATCTCCCTGTTATTTTATTCCTATCTTTTAGTTTTTTTTTAACAATCATACTTCACCAGTTACACCCCCCCCTTTTTTATTCATGAATGTCTTCATCACTGATGGACCCATTCCCTGGCTTAAATCAGAAGATTCTCCCATGCTTAAAACAACCAAATAACCAAATACTTTTTATAGCCTTTCTTTCCCAACATACTTGTTTTGTTCTAATTTTGAGAGAGTATGGGCTCAGCATCCCCTTCACTCCAGTGATTGGCTTCTTCCTCAAACATTTGATGGTATACTTTTTCATTAAATTCATGCTGGAGTTTCTGATCAGGGTTTCTTCATGTGTGATCTATAGGCACTTAGGAGTTCTTAAGACCACAATGTCAAAACAGCTTCATAATAGTATTAAGATATTATTTATGTCTATTGCTGTTTGGATCAAGAATATCCCCTAAAGGGCTCATGTGTTCATAGGCAGGGCTTTTGGAAGGTGATTGAATAATGGGGAGAGATAGCTGACTTGCTGTTGGGGGTGAGGTCTTGTTGGAAGAGGCAGGTCATTGGAGGCATGATCTGGAAGGGTGTATCTCCTTCCCTGTCTTCTGCTTTCTCTCTCTGTTTCCTGGCTGCCATGACATGAACAACTTTTCTCTGAGGCAAGTACTTCCACCATGCCATTTCTATGTTGGAGCCCACCAAACATGGACTGTCACCAGGAGCCAAAATAAATTTCTCCTTAAAGTTGTGGGTATTGGGCATTGTGTCTCAGTGAAGAAGAAATGGACCAAAATGGGCTGTTAAGTGTGTTGTGATTTGTGCTGATTGTACAAAAGTGATGGATAAGACTATTGGCTATTTAACTTGAAGCAGTGTTGGTTCCAAACCGGACTGGTAGTCAAAATTATGAATTTTATTGAAGCTCAACTATTGAGGACATGTCTTTTAATATTGAGTTTGATAAAGTAGTACATATTTTTAAAATACCTTTTTAAACTTTTGAGACACAGATTCAAAGTAAGTTGTCAAAAACTGACAATATCTGCTGAACTCTTCCACCAGTTACTCCAATAGTAACATTTTTCATAGCTATAGTACAGATAGAAAAACCAGAAATTGATATTGGTACATTCCAAAAAGCTCTTCAAAAGAAGAAAACAGGACACTTGTTTAGAGTTTAAAGATGAACAGAAGTTCAACAAGTGGTCATGCTGGGAGTGAGGTGCACTATAGCAGAAAAAGTGATGCAAATTGTGATTCAAGAAAAATGAAAAATTTCATTGAGTCCTAAAGTAAAAATTGCCAGGAGAATTCACTCAGATGGAAGATGAGATTGGAAAGGGAAAATTGGCCAGTGATAAAAGCTTCTTGTGACAAAATGGAAGGTCTGAATTATTTCCCTGAAGACACTCAGGACATATAAAAGGGTTTAATGCAGATGGGTGGCATAGATGGATTTTTCCTTGGATAATTGTAGGGGTCAACAGGGAATAAAGAATGACAGAAACAAATTTCAAAGTATAGGGAGACTAGGAGGAGATAGGCCTCTAGCGGACACTTTAAGTCTCCATGGTTAACTTGCTTTTATTAAGGAGCAAAAGATGCAGCGGGGGAAAGGGGTTGATGTCATTTGGAGGAACAATAACAGTTGGAAAAATATTTTGAAAAACACAGAACAGGTTAAACTTTTAGAAGGGGAATGTATGTGAAACAAATGGGTTAAACATAACAAAAGGGGACCAAGTTAATGAAAAACTAGTTCTTTCATTTTTTCTGTAAATTTACAAGTGCCTCAAGATGCTATCTTGCCTCAAGAATGCCATGGTTACTCATTTTCCTCTCTCAGCCAAAAGACACAATTTTTTTTTTACTTTCTTTTCAAAATTAATTTTATTGGTACATTTTAGGTATACAATATAATGACATTCATCATTGGAAACTGGCACCTTTATATAATCTCTCTTGGTTCTTATTTTTTCTCCATTCCTCTGCCCTCCCTTCAACCCCTCCATCCCTCCCTATTTACAATGACTTTGTTTATATTTTTTCATTTTCTCCTATTAATTTCATTCCCTTCTTTCCTTTCCCCTACCCCTCCCACTTCTCCTTCCCCTTTCCCCCTTTTCTTCCTATTTCACATTATCTATTATACCTGTTAGTCCTTATTTACACTTTCAGTTTCTCACACTAGAGAAACTATTTGGTATTTACACATGTGAGTCCTATTTATTT